>CM077263.1:1331069-1466069 GCA_039654775.1 Spinibarbus caldwelli | reverse complement strand
TCCACGTAAGTTTAACGAAATTGAGTATTTAAATTGGCAGATGACAAAAAAGCAGTGCAAACTTATAATAAACAGAATGTCATTGTACAGCAAGATGAATGCTAATTACCTTTGTAGTTATCGGTAAAGGCCTGTTCACACCAAGGATGACAACTATGAAATTTTAATAATCATTCTAATGTTATGAGAATAGTAAAACCCACAAAACTACAACAATAACAACGTAGAGGAACGATATCGTTGGAATCAATTTCAGAATTTTTTTTTCCAGCCAATTAGAATCCACCTGAGCTTAATGAAATTGAGCATTTAAAATGTCAGGCGACAAAACAGCAGTGCACACTTACACTAAACAGAATGTTATCGTACGCCAATGTGAATGCTAATTATCTTTATAGTTATCAGTAAAGGCCCGTTCACACCAAGGACAACAACTATGATGTTTTAATAATTACTTTAATACTACGAAAATAGTAAAGTCCACACAACTATAATGATAACATTGTAGAGGGACAATATCGTTGGAATCACTTTCAGAACGATTTTTTTTTCCAACCAATCAGAATCCACCAGAGTTGAATGAAATTGAGTATTTAAAGTGGCAGAAGACAAAACGGCAGTGTGTGCTTATAATGAACAGAATGTTATCGTCTGCCGATGTGGATGCTAATAATTTTTATAGTTATCGTTTAAAACTATAACATTTTAATAATCATTCTAATTCTATGAGAATATTGAAGTCAGCTATATCAATAAAGATGGAGAGGAACAAGCTGGATAGTTATAGTTGGAATCACTTTTAGAATGAATAATAAAACTGTTGACAGCCTATCAGAATTTACCTGAAAGAGTGTAAGCATTTAAAGCAACAGATAAACAAAATGTAATTGGACACTAATGTAATTTTCTTTCCTAATATATAGTTATCATTATAGTACTTATAGTGAAGTAACATGGAGACACATGAGATTATTGGCATCTTTTTATGAGTAAAAACATCAGGATTCTTCATCAAAATCAATCGAAGACAGTTTTATGTCATACGGTTAGTGTGCTCTCCTCACTAGAGGGAATGAAATGTCACCTGTGAGCAAAAATGGCTCATATTTTTCAGTCTTTCCTGGACTTGATTGGTCAGCACAAAAGTTGCTTACAGAAGAAGGCCTGAACTCACAGGGTCTGAGTTTAGATCTGCTAGCATAAGAAAATGCCAATCCTCATTATCACGCATGTGAAAGCTGACACGGCAGGACAGCAGCAGGCCAGATTTACTGTAATGAGCACGTTATGTCAGATGATACTTACATACGTGTGTGATAGATTGCCAGCTACCGCTAACTGATTTATTTGTATATAAATATGCTGACACTAGAACAGCCGTATTGCAAAAATACTCAGACATACCCTTTACAAAAATTCATAGTCATTCATAATCATAGTTTCCACCATAGTTTTACTACTCAGGGCCTGAATTCTGTACTGTGCACAGTTTTAATCATTAATCAATTCCCATTTGCTATGACATAAGTACATTTATGTATTACATTAGTACTTTAATGATTTTGTAGCTGAATAAAGATTAAATAACTACCGCAGTTTTAACCTAAATAATGAGTAGCTCAAGACAAAACACAAATGACATCTACAGTGCAAGCAAATGGTGTGAAGAAGTCTCTGTATTTGCCTCAATAACTAACCTAGTAACACCATAGCAACCCTCTAGAAACTGCCCAGATACCAGAGCAACTATCCAGAGCACCCTAGCAACCACAAAACAACTCTTGAGAAAACCCAGAATGCCTTAGCAACTGCTAATCAACACTAGCAATGTCCTCACAACTACTAAAATACCCTGGCAACTCCCAGAAACAATGCAAATACCATAGAAACAACTCAGACACCCTAGCAACCCCCTAGAAACAATACAAACACCCTAGCAACCCCCTAGAAACAAAGCAGATACCCAGCAACCACCTAGAAACAATCCATACACCCTAGCAACACCCTAGAAACAACCCAGACACCCTAGCAACCCCCTAGAAACAATCCAGACACCATAACAATCCACTGGAAACAACACAGATACCCTAGCAACCCCATAGAAACAATGCAGACACCATAGCAGTCCTCTAGAAACAAGGTATATACCCCAACAACCCCCTAGAAACAGCCTAGACATCCTAGCAACCCCCTAGAAACAATGCAGACACCCTAGCAACCCCTTGAAACAAAGCAGACACCCTAGCAACCCCCTAGAAACAACCCAGCCACCCTAGCAACCACATAGGAATGTGCTAAAAATCATTCGGAACACTAGCAATGCCAAAGCAACCACCCACACAGCCTAGCAACTACAAAAACCTTGTTCATTTGTTTGCTTGCAATGATACATATTGTGAAAAATGCCATACAGTAAGTTTACAGTAAAATATAATCAACTATCTAGAGTGCAAACTTGCAACATTATAGTGACTGTTAACATCATATAGAGGGAGTCTTTCTTTAAAGCATGCATTAAACAAATAAATAAATAAATAAATACAGTGTTTAATTAATAGATTTTTTAATTTTTTTAAATAGTAAATAATTATTTACTTTTTTATTTTATAATTTAATGAACTAAAAGAAATCATAATTCTCATAGCTCAACATTAAAACTCACAAACAACGTTACACGTCATTTGCAGTTTAGTTCCTGCTGTGTTAAGGTGAACACGGTGTTAACTGAAGGTCTGTTTGTTGGTCAGTTTCTCTTGTGGAGGATGAAATAAAGGCTGACAGGTCGACTGCACCCGCTGTGGTCCATCACAGCACCACAGCGGCTCATCACGGGAGTTAGTAGCACATTATTGCCGCAGAGCCAAATCTAGAGCCACAAGATGTCCGTCTCTGTCTCATTTCTCATTAGAACGCTTACAGGTTCCTCCTAAACACGCATCCTCGCTTGTCAAGTGTGATTCAACCTCGGTTGGGTAGAAAAACAACATGCTAACCTTTCATCGTGACCTATTCATGTGGTGTTTGCTACAAGCCAAGAATTTCAATGCTGAGCTGTAAATTACACTTTTGTCTAAATCAGTTGTGGTAGTTATTGAATGCAAAAACATTTGTATAGTATACACTACCAGTCAAAAGTTTTTGAACAGTAAGATTTTTAATGTTTTTTTAAAGAAGTCTCTTCTGCTCGCCAAGCCTGCATTTATTTGATCCAAAGTAAAGCAAAAACAGTCAAATTTTGAAATATTTTACTATTTAAAATAAATGTTTTCTATTTGAATATATTTTAAAATGTAATTTATTCTTGTGATTTCAAAGGTGTATTTTTAGCATCATTACTCCAGTCACATGATCCTTCAGAAATCATTCAAATATTCTGATTTGCTACTCAAAAAACATTTATTATTATTATTATTATTATTATTATTATGATTATTATTATTATTATTATTATTATGTTAAAAACAGCTGAGTAGAATTTTTTCAGGATTCTTTGATGAATGGAAAGTTCAGAAGAACAGTGTTTATCTGAAATATAAATCTTTTGTAACATTATAAATGTCTTTATCATCATTTTTGACCAATTTATAGCATCCTTGCTAAATAAAAGTATTAATTTATAAATAATTAAATAAAAATAAATACTGACTCCAGGCTTTTGAATGGTATAGTGTATAATGTTACAAAAGCTTTTTATTTCAGATAAATGCTGATCTTTGGATCTTTCTATTCATCAAAGAATCCTGAAAAAAGTACTCAACTGTTTTAAATATTGATAATAATAATAATAATAACAAAAAAATGTTTCTTGAGCAGCAAATCAGCATATTAGAATGATTTCTGAAGGATCGTGTCACTGGAGTAATGATGCTGAAAATTCAGCTTTCATCATAGGAATAAATTACATTTTAAAATATATTCGAATAGAAAACAGCAAAATTAAACAGCAAAATTATTTCAGAATTTTACTGTTTTTTGCTGTACTTTGGATCAAATAAATGCAGGCTTGGTGAGCAGATGAGACTTCTTTAAAAAACATTAAAAATCTTACTGTTCAAAAACTTTTAACTGGTAGTGTATGTTTATGTAGACTATGAAATCACTGTATCGTGAGGCCTCTAATGGTTTATGTAAATGTTTTGATTTAATATATTCATCCAGACAGATAAACAGTCCATCCTTACATTACAGTCAATTTATGCTTTAATATTATGCATAAAATTCCTCCTACCTAGATATCAGTGAAATGAGTCCTGAGAAATAAACCTGTATCCCTGACTACATTGGAGTCTTCAAACAGAAACAAATTACACAGAGAACCAATCAGAAACAATAGACGCCTGTCAATCATTATGCACTTTCAGGCTTGCTGACATTGGATTGGCTGACATGGCTTTGGAAGGCGGGGTTTACAAACTGGCTACAAAATGGTTGAAGTTAGTCAAATGGCTGAACCTTCAAATGCAACAGGAACAGGAGAACCTTTATAACTTTTTAACTAAGCATTTGTTGTGTTTTAAAGAGCCGATAAACAACAATATAACTCAACAGAGTGATCTGAAGGGTTTATAATGAAACATTGTGAACTTAAAGAAACATATGTGACCCTGGAGCACAAAAGCAGTCTTAAGTAGCACAGGTATATTTGTAGCAATAGCCAAAAATACATTGTATGAGTCAAAATTCTTGATTTTTCTTTTATGCTAAAAATCATTAGGATATTAAGTAAAGGTCATGTTCCATGAAGATATTTTGGAAATTTCCTACTGTAAATATATCAAAACTTAATTTTTGATTAGTAATATGCATTGCTAAGAACTTCATTTGGACAACTTTTTCCTCAATATTTAGATTTTTTTGCACCCTCAGATTCCAGATTTTCAAATAGTTGTATTTCGGCCAAATATTATCCTAACAAACCATACATCAATGGAAAGCTTATTTATTCAGCTTTCAGATGATGTATAAATCTCAATTTCAAAAACCTGGTCACATATATGGTCAGTTCAAGGTTCTTGTGAAGAAAATGAACCGAATGAAGGTTTGTTTTTTAGTAATGCATGGGTAATTTTTTCTCCGCTGGTTGTTTTTGCGCTGACAGAGCTGGAGGAGACGCAGCAGAAGTGTCACCCTTGCTGGTACGTGTTTGCACACAAGTATCTGGTCTGGACGTGTTGCCCTGGTTGGCTGAAGGTGAAGGAGTGGGTGAAGTTCATGGTGAATGATCCGTTCCTGGATCTGGCCATCACGATCTGCATCGTCCTCAACACTCTCTTCATGGCTCTGGAGCACTATCCCATGACAGACGAGTTCAACCGCATGCTGTCTGTGGGGAACCTGGTGAGCATATATTTACTGATATTGATATATTGAAATGTACTTACTGTAGCATTTAAAGAAATATGTTGATATTATAAATTATATTAAAATGAATATTAACCCCCTGGGGCTGAAGCACGCACTGGTGCGGTCTGTTTCGTATTTTCTTTATGACTGCGAAAAGAACTAAAAATACTCTGTCAGTTTTGATCGTACAGATAATAAGGTATCGTTTTAAACTGCAAAGGGTCTACTTTTATTTGTGTATAGTCATACTAACAACAAAACAATGTGCTTTTCTAAAATAAAGAAAACAAACAGGCTGCGTTCTCTGCCGTCTAGGTCTCTGTCACCTCTCTTCACAGACACATAAATAAAACAACATGAATCTTCGCGAATAATCGCCTCAAATACATGAGAAATATATGTATAGAAAGTGTAGGATATCAGAGAGCGAATCAGACAAATTAAGATTCGATCGGATTGGTGTGGAACAACCCAAAGAGCCAGAATTCCACAGAGAGGCCCAGATAACAAAACAACGTCATAAATCTTACTTACTTACATAAATCACTTATTGTGTATGTCTTTTTAATAACTATTGAATAGCGCAAGGGTTCATATCCTTGTTTGGTATGTATGAGTTTGAAAAGTCATGCTTTAAATGTTTCTTCCAATCAATTCTTTGTCAAATGTATCATATTCTGGTTATAGAAATCCTGTCCAAAATTATACTCTCCAAGAGCGGGAAAATTCGGACCATGTGACTGACAAGATAACATGTGATTTATGTTTTGAGGAGGAGAAACATACAACACCCCGAGCTAAGATCATATTTAATTGGTCAAGACACCCATTGGGAGATGTCCAAAAGCCGAGTTTAAATACTCAGGACACCATCAAATCAGGCTTTTCGTCATTGCTTTTGCTTTGTACTTTCAGCCATGCTCTTCTTCTTTTTGCGCTTCTCTTTTTGCCACTGCATTTTGACGCTGCTTTTTAGCGCTTTTTGAGCGTGCTCTGGCCTACATGCCAGCTGCTACTTACCACGATGAGAAGAAAAACCACCTAGTCTCGTTACATCCTTGTATTCTTTTACTTTAGTTTCTTTTCTTTCCGATGAGTTTCGTGTTCAAAAGTTAAGTTTGCCGCAAAGTCCAGCTCCGACTGCACCCGCTTCAAACTTCAACTAGCAACAGACTCCCGAAACCATCTTCAGCCAACGCCCAACCATTGGCTTCCCAAGACTTCACTACTAACGACCACTGAACTGTCAGCCAATCAGCAACCTCGGGAAACCCCCTTTCTGCAAAGACTAGGACAAAAGGGAATCCCTTAACACAAAGGCAACGCAAGTAATACAACTCCAGATTTTTGCTGAGCTGATGCATTTAATATAAATTTTAGCCTCATTGAGAAATTCAATGCGAGGGTCAAATAAGTGATTGATGGTTGTTCAGGTCTATGCAATAGCACATATTGCTGTAAACTTGGGATTTCACATTTTCATTCTCTTAAACTCATCCTTTCCTCACTTTCTCTCTTTCTGCAATGTGTATGAATGTGTGAATGCGTGTTCATGTGTTAGATTAGTTTACATGTCTTAGGTTTATATAAATAAAGTCTTATTTATATTGAAAAGAGAAGTATCTTGTGTTTTGTGCTTACAAGTTAATGTCTTAAACTGCCGATCTTGTTACTGTGCTATTTAATAGTGTTTTCACTATATTTTGGATTTTAATATCCAGTGCAGAGTTGATGTTATACGGCTCGTTCAGTGAATCGCTGGCCGACTCAGTGATCAGCCGTGAAACAGTGAGTCTGTGCAAATTCCCTATAAAATCATAAATGATTCCCTTTGAGCTAAATTGACCTGTTTCCCTTACATTACATTACAAAAGCTTGATATGTCTACTTTTAAATGAAGAAAACAAATATTCTCTGTTAAAGTAATCCGTATGAAATCAACGCGATGTCCAGTTTTCCCGTCTCAACTCATTATATCTACTGCGGTCACGCCCACGAGCCGATCGCGTTTTTCACATTCTAAATATCCACGTGAGACGTGCGCGAATGTAAATGCCCACATCGCCTCTGCGTAAACAAACAAGATCATCCCGGCTACTTTTTGTTTCTGGAAGAAATACGCACTGAGAGAAGTAACCCAGAATTTACCTCACAATGTGATGCGTTGCGTAGCTGGATCCAGTGGAGGATATCATTCTTATGAGTAGCTAAGATTACTTGCATCTGTTGTTATTGTGACATAACTTGTACACACTTTACTAGTTAGACTTTTTCCAAACTATAATTCCTGACTACATGAATGAAATCAAGTGAAAGATTTTGAAATATGTGTCATTTCATTGTCTAAATGTCTCACAACGCCAGGATGTTTGTTTAATGTTTTATAACATATAAAACCACAAGAATGTTTGGCACAAAGGTGTGTTACTGTTCAAGTCTCAGTGTTCAGATCAGTATGTTCAATCATGTGTCCTTGACCTTCACTGTGTATATTTTTATTATTATATATTATATTTATTATTACTGTATTGTAAATAAAATACAAATAATAATCAAAAACCCACATTATTTGACTCTCCTCACACTCTTTCTTACCTGCCTCGGCTCAGTCACATTCATATTGATGGCCCATTATGGGAGGCCCTTTGTCTCTCAAGTGTGAATCACTAAATATTCATGGCCATTGTCACTCCCTCGAATAAGGGCATTCTTTTAGAAAACATGTTTTACAAATGTTATATCAATATATTGTTTTCTGTGAGCAAGTAAACAGTGATTTTCACATCATTTTGTAACAAAAACTCTATTTTACCACATCCAGTTCTCAAAAGTCTTGTGAACCAATATTCTGTGTGTTTTATGGCCTTATTTCAGTGAATTAAAAAAATTTGATTTTCACTAACCACGCATAAACATTGTTTTCTCATAAACACAAACATGTACAGTGCCTTGCAAAAGTACTCATACTCTTTCATTTTTTTCATGTTTTTTTATGTTGCTGCCTTATGTTAAACTCCTTTAAATTACTTTTTTTTTTTCCCCACATCAATCTACACTCCGTACACCATATTGACAAAATCAAAAACAGAATTGTCAACTTTGTAAATTTATTAAAAAATAAAAAACTGAAATAAGTAAATTGCATAAGTATTCATACCCTTAACTAAATATTTAGCTGAAGCACCTTTACAGCCATAAGCCTTTTTTGTTTGATGCGATAGGCTTTGCTCATCAGCATTTGGCAATTATCTGCCATTTTTCTCCTCACCTCTTCACCTCTCAAGCTCTGTCATGTTGGAGGGTGGCAGATGCACATTTTCAGGTTTCTCCAGAAATATTTGATTGGGTTCAAGCTCAGGCTGTGGCTGGGCCACTCAAGGACATTAACAGAGTTGTCTATAAGCCACTCTTGCTGTGCATTTAGGTCCATTGTCCTGTTGGAAGTTGAACCTTCTGCCCAGTCTGAGGTTCTGAATGCTCTGAACTGGGTTTTAAGGCTATCTCTATATTTTGCTGTACTCTGATGAGTCCCTCAGTCCCTGCCGCTGAAAAACAGCCCACAGCATGAGGCTGCTACCAGCACACTTTACTTTTGGGATGCTACTCTGCAGGTGATGAGCAGAGCTGGTTTCCTTCAAACATTATGCTTGAAATTGAGGTTCATCAGACCAGAGAATCTTGTTTCTCAAAGTCTGAGGGTCCTTTAGGTGTTTTTTTGCAAATTCCCAGTGTGTTTTCATGTGTCTACACTGAAGAGAGGATTGAGTCTTGCCACACCGCCATAAAGCCCAGATCGGTGGAGTGCTGCAGTGATGTTTGTCTTTCTGTAGATTTTTCCTGTCTCCATATATGATCATAGAGCTCAACTAGAGTGACCATCAGGTTCTTGGTCACCACACCAACCAAAGCCCTTCTCCATCAATTGGTCAGTTTGGCCAGGAGGCCAGCTCTAGGAAGAGTCCTGGTTGTTTCAAATGTCTTCCATTAAGGGTAACAGAGATTACATGCTTCTGTGAACCTTCAGTGAAGCAGAATTTTTTTCTCAACTCTTCCTCAGATGTGTGGCTTGACGCAACCCTGTTATCAGACTTTAGCCAGTAATATTTTTTTTAAGATACTGAAAAAATCACAAATGTCAGGGCATGTCAAAACTTCTCCAGGGCCCCAAAACACCCTCAGACCCAAGAGGGTTAAATCTTAAAATAAATGTAACTTAATATTATATTATATTATATTATATTATATTATATTATATTATATTATATTATATTATATTATATTATATTATATTATATTATATTATATTATATTTAAAAATGTTTATACGTATGCATTTATATAAATGTATACTAATGGTCAAAAGTTTGGGGTTGGTAAGATTTTTTTTTTTTTTAAATATTTTTGAAATGTTTTGGCTTTTCTGCTCACCAAGGCTGCTTTTATTTGATCAAAAATGCAGTAAAAATTGACAAATATTTTTATGATTTAAAATAGCTGTTTTCCATGTGAACACCTGTTAAAATGTAATTTATTTCTGTGATCAAAGCTGAATTTTCAGCATCATTACTCCAGTCTTCAGTGTCACATGATCCTTCAGAAATCATTCTAATATACTGATTTGCTGCTCAAGAAACATTTCTGATTATTATCAATGTTGAAAACAGTTGTGCTGCCCAATATTTTAGTGAAAACTGATACATTTTTATTTTTCAGGATTCACAGATGAATAGAAAGTTGAAAAGAACAGCATTTATTTTAAATAGAAATCTTTTGTAACATTATAAATGTTTTACTGTCACGTTTGATAAATTGAGTGCATCCTTGATGAATAAAAATATTATTTTATTAAAAATAATAAAAATAATAAAATTACTGATCCCAAATGGTAGTGTATGCATATAAATTGTATATTTATGCATTTTATGATTCTTTTATTACAATCAAATATTAAATACAAATGTGTGTGTGTGTGTGTTTGTGTGTGTGTGTGTGTGTGTATATATATATGATTTTTTTTTTTCATTTTGTTGAATAAATACAACAAGCCCTGATATTTTTAATATCAGTCTACATTGTTACTGAAAATAAAAAGACACAAATATATAATTATAAGTCAAGAAGCAGATGTTGATATCACCTTTATTTGTTATAACGATTATAGAAGGTCAGGTTTAGCACATTATTGTGGGAAACAGCAGCCAGCGCAGTGTAATCTGGTTGCATTTGGCACATTTTAACAAATCTAGTGAGTGTGCAATGAATAAATCCTGTATACTGCAGAAATAGTGATAGCAGCATGGTATTGAATGTTGTTTGAGGATGTAGATACTGTGGACGCTCAGATCAATACGGCTCTCTTCACATGACTGGAGCCGAAGCGCTGTGGAGATCTCACAGGAGCAGGTCGTGTGACGGAGACGCTCGCGTCGGTTAGTTTCTGCATGACTGATGGCATTATCGACTCTGTAGATCATCTGTAGATTAAAGTGAAGAGTGTGTTAGTTACAGACAGCAACACCTCCACCGGTCAGTGCTTCTCCTGTTTTAGATGATGTTTGTCCAGCCGCGATGAAGGGTCAGTCTCACCAAGAATTATGTTTGGCTCGTAATCTGTCCCAAAGTCTAAAGAATAACAAAGTTTGATATATAATATGCAGTGTATACTACATTTTGCATACAGTTTGCAGCCTTTTTAAAAAGGTCTCTTTATTGCAACTTTTTTGGAAATGTTTGTCCAGCCTTGCTAAAATGTGAATGTCTCTAAGGCTGTCAAGATTATGTCCGGATCATATTTTACCCTAAAATCTAAAGAAAAAAAAATGATTAAATATTTTGAAATTATTTTATTTTTTTTTGTTTTTTATTTTATTTTATTTTATTTTATTTTATTTTATTGTAATTTATTTTAGTTTTTTAATATTTTATTTTATTTCTTTAAACCCATCTGTTTTTATTTTATTTTATTTTATTTTATTTTATTTTATTTTTAGTTTAGTTTAGTTTAGTTTAGTTTAGTTTAGTTTAGTTTAGTTTAGTGAAATGTGACTTGAAAGTGTTTCTAAAATCCACCATCAAAGAGGATGATGTTTTCTAAGAAAGATCTAAAAATCTTAAAAAAAGGAAAAAAATGATACATAATATAATTATATTTTCCATGTATTTTACAGCTTTTTATTTAAAGATTTCCTTATTGCAACTTTAAAAAAAAAAAAAAAAAAAAAAAAAAAAATTCTTCCTATAATGTTTTTTTTATTATTTTGTTTTGTTTTGTTTTGTTTTGTTTTATTTTAGGGTGAAATGTGACCTGAATGTGTTTTCATGAGATTCACCTTCAAAGAGGATGAAGATGTTTTTTCAAAAAAAAAAAATAAAAAATAAGAAAGCCATAAAAAAAAACCCCTATAATATTTTGCATATAGTTCATGCAACAAAAAAAAGATTTTTTAAAAAGCTTTCCTTATTGCTCACAGAGATGTGAGATGTGAATTGTTGTGCTGTTGGTGTGAATTGTTGAATTGTGATGTTTGGTTTACGCAGCATTAGTTGCGTTGAGAGAGAGACGTGCAGACAGTCGTGAATCAGCTCTTCGGTGAGTCAGGCGTGTGTTAGCGTGTGTGTTAGCGTGTCTCAGGCCTGCGGTCACAGTGGCTCAGAGTCAGAGGTCACATGTTGTTTGTAATCTGTGTTAGATGGAAAAACTCAGACTGACGGGTGGAGAGACATTGGAGACCCGAGGGAAACGCTGCTGCTCAGAGGATTCTCGCTCAGAGCTCAGCAGTCTTTGAGGAGAGATTTTGATTCAAATGGCTCATAAATGTCTCATATCTCCTGAAATTCCTTTGGAGGAATAAAAATGTTTGCTTGTTTTCATGCAAGATTATAGAGCCATAATGTTCATGTGGATTGCAGATCCCTCAGATCATTTGAGTTTGGGAGATTTTGATGAGAAATGTTAGAGTTGATACTGAAATCATTGACTTTTGATTGCGATCTTTGGCAAATCTGAGCACAATCTGAGACTTTGTTGAGAAACGGTGCTCTCATGTAATTTCATTAGTGTTATTTGAGATATTAAAAAGATTTCATTTGAGTGACTTTGCTTCTAATATTTATATTTTATTTTATTTCAGTTCACTTAACAGAAAACATTTTTAATAGTTTTAGGTAACGATATTGATCCATATTGTCTGCAGTGTCAAGACCCCAACTGCTAAATTTAATATTTAATTTAATTTAATTTAATTTTTTTTTGTCATTTTTTAAAATCTATTTTTGTTTAGCTTTCATTTATTTATTTTTTAGTTTCAGTTTTAGTCATTTTTGTACTTTAAAAACATATTTAATTTCAGTTACTTGCCAAGGAAACATTTCTCCTCTATATTTACATTATATTTTATTCCAGATTTATTTCAATTAATGAAAATGTTTTTTTTATAGTTTCACTTAAAAATAACAACAAGCAGAATGAAAATCTATATTGTTTGCAAAATTTTATTGTAGTTTTTGTCATGTTTAGTAGCATTTGTATATATATTATTTAGCTTTTAATTTATTTTTATTTTAGTTTTAGCAATTTTAGAATTTATTTTGTTTTATTTAAATTTTTTCTTTTATTTGATTTTATTTTAAATAATTTTTTTTTTGTTTGTTTATTTGTTTTTGTTTATTTGTTTCACCCACAGGCTTCAGAAATGTCTCTGTCTTCTGCGACTCTCTGTGTGCAGAGTTAATTGCTTGATGGAGATGTGAATGTGTGTTTGAGAGATTGGTGGCTAATGTTTGCGCTACAGGCGTCACAGCACTCGCCTCGCGATGCATCTGATCAATCCGTTACGATCACCAACATCATCATCATCACTGATGACTCACTGTAGACCAGAATTTTTTTTTATATCATATTTCATCCCAAAATCAGATGAAAGACATAAGAAATTATATTTTGCATAAAGAAAATTAAGCCTAGATAACTATTAAGCACCCAAAATGCTTGTTATTAAAATTCATTACTTTTTTATTTTATATTGTTTACATTTAAATTTAATTGTACTACAGCATATTAGTATTTATTGTGCTGCTTAATTTAATGTAAAATTAAAATTTTTAATGTAAATATTTAAAGTATTACATGAAATATTAAATATAATACTATTTAATAATATTTAGTTTTGAATTTAATTGTATTGTATTTTGTAATTTAATTTTTACAATAAAGAGTATCTAATGGGAATTACAATTCAGAAATAAGAATCATAAAATAAGTAATAATAAATTACTTGTTAAATTTCATTATTTTATTTTATATTATTTAAATTAAATTAAAGTATTTATTGTACTACATAGTATTTGTTGTGCTGTTCTGTTTAATTTAAATAAAATTTAAATATTTAAATGTAAATATAAAAAGACTACCAATTTAAAGTGTAATATTTAATTTTCAATTTAATATTTAAAAATTTAATTCTCAATAAAGAGAATCTAATGAGAATCACAGTTGAGATATATATATATATATATATATATATATATATATATATATATATATATATATATAATATTAACATGAAAATAGCCCTAAAATAGCCTCTTTTTTTGCAGTTTTTTTTTTACTATTTTATTTACGTATTTGTTTTAATGTATAACCTTATTTCATTTTAACAAATTTATTATTTTCTGCACTTTTTACTTCTTACTTTTATTGTATTTTTTATTTATTATTAAACTTATGATTTCGTATAAAAAATTTTAGAATTACTATTTATTTTTTTTCTGTGAAGCGCTTTGAATAACCCCTATGGAGGGCCAAATTACTCAAAATTAAATAATTAAATAAATGTTGAAATATATAAATAAATTGTTAAAATACATAATGAAATAATTAAACATATAAATAAATGCAGAAATAAATGCAGAAATGCAGAAATAAATATATAAATATTTATTTAATTGTTTATCTATTCATTCATTCATTTATTCATATATTTATTTAATTATTTATATATTTATTTATGTATTTATTTATTCATGTATTTATTTATTTATTTATTTATTCATTTATTTATTTACATTTATTCATTTATTTATTTATTCAGGCAGCGGCAGCATTCGTCGTCTGTCCGCGGTGCTCAGGACACTCCTCCTCCGGTGTGCGACCGCCTTTAAGCCATTACTGTCATTGACAGCATTGATTTCAGTCAACATCTCCCACATAATTTCTGCTTGTATTAAAATTATGTCATTGTCAACGTTTTGATTGACAGCTTCATCTGCAAGAGTCATCTTGTACCATGCTCAGCCATAGCTTGTGATGCGAAAAACAAGAAAAAGGCTCTTAAACTGGAAAGATCAAAGCAATCGAATTTGAAAGGTGATGCCGCGTGCTATTGTTGAGCGACGTGCCGACAACCATAACCCTGTTATAATAAAAAATAAAAAATAAATAAATAAATAAAAATGAAATAAATAAATAAATAAATACATGAATAAATTAACTCACCTATTTCTTTATTTATAAAAAATTTTGGTGGGCTGAAATGTGAGCTGAGCGTGTTTCCATGAGCTTCACCCTCAAAGAGTGCGTGGATGTTCCTCCAGATCTGGGTTTATTGGTTAGATTAAAGAGGTAATTAGGGGCTGTGAGGCAGACGCAGAGCTGCTCTTCTGCTCTGCTCATCTTCACAGGAGTGTTTCTCTCAGATGTTAGAGTGACTCCTCCTGCTGCTGTGTCACGTATCGCAGTCACATCCAAACGCTCCGCTCCAGATACAAGAAACAGAGCAGCTGCAAAAAACAAACAGCTGTCATTCAGAAAGTTCTTCACAGGCCACGCCCCTTCCGTCTTTGCTTTTTTAAAATTATGCTTTCAGCTGCTGCCATAATTGTTTAGTACACTGAAATACATAAAAATTAAGTAGAAAATTAAATTTAAAGGAAAAGAAATACATTTTATAGTTTTAGTTAACAAAAATCTATTTTGTTTGCTAAATTTAATATTTAATTTTGTTGTGTTTTGTCATGTGCTTTTGTTTTAGTAGCTTTTTAAAAAATTTTATTTAGCTTTAGTTTTAGAAATTGTATGGCATTTCTAGTTTTTATTTTTCTTCTATATTTTCAATAGAAAATTTTATTATTTCATTTTAAAAGATTTTAATAGTTTTAGTTAACAATAGCAACTGTGAGTAGAATAAATACACTTATATAAAATAAATAAAATTATATTTTGCATAAAGAAAATTAATCTTGCTTGACTGTTAAGCACTCAAAATGCTTGTTATTAAAATTCGTTATTTAAATGTAATATTACTTAAATATATTTAATTTCAAACCCTATTTCAACAGATGAAGAATATCTCACTAAACATTTAACATTTTTCAAACAGAGTCTCAATCTGTAAAAACTAATGTAAATTCATTTATTATTTTTTATATTGACGTATATATTTCTTTATATTTATGCAACATTTTATTTACATTTATACATTATTCTTTTATTTATTTACGTGTGTATATTTATACAGTTTACATTTATACGTTATACATTTATTTATTCACATGCATATATTTGTATGCATATATTTATTTACATTTATACAATTTTTTATACATTCTTTACATGATATGTATATGTTTATTTACATCATGTACATAAATATAAGCATTCTTGTAGTGCAAACAGTTTGACTGGGTTTGATTCTCTGGGAATGCATTAAAAAAAAGTACAGTACAGCATTGAAATGCAATAAAAGTGTCTGCCAAATGCATGAATGTAATTCTGCTGTTTGAAGACATTCACCAGGCTGCTGCTGTTCTTCTCAGGTGTTCACAGGCATCTTCACTGCTGAGATGGTTCTGAAGATCATCGCTCTGGATCCATATTATTACTTTCAGCAGGGCTGGAACATCTTTGACAGTCTGATCGTGAGTCTGAGTCTCATGGAGCTGGGTTTGTCAAACGTGGAGGGTCTGTCCGTCCTGCGCTCCTTCAGACTGGTAAAACACGCAAAAAATACTCACTGTTGAGCTCGTTTTCATTTGCATTTGTATTTTTTGTCATTCTTACAAGGCCCTTAATCCCAGCTGACGAAAGTATGTTCCAAGAACATTTTTATAACATTCCCGTTAAGTTATGAAAATATTATTTCTGATGATCTCTGAACATTCAAAACGTCCGTTTAAAAAAAAACAAAAAAAAAACTTTTTTTTTTCTTGGTTATGCGAACGTTAAGCGAAAAACATTTTCGAACAATATGGGAATGTTACTTTTGAAAGTTCTTTGAATGTTCTGAAACAAGTAGCAACATTTAAAAAATGTTACATGAACGTCTAATTGAAACATTCATTTATTTATTTACATTTTGAATACTTCTTTAAAACTTATATTTATCTATTTATTTATTTATATACAAGGCTTCTTCAAAAGCGTTTATGTATGTATTTATGTTTGTATGCATGTATTTATTTATTTATTTACATTTTGAATACTTCTTAAAAGCTTATATACTTATCTGTTTATATATATCTATTTATATACAATGCTTCTTTAAAAGCTTTTATTTAATTATTTATTTATTTGTATACGTTTGAATACTTCTTTACAGGATTTATATATTTATTTATTTATATACATTTTAGTTACTTCTTTACAGGCTTGCTTTATCTATTTATCTATTTATGTACATTTTGACTACTTCTTTAAAAGCCTATTTATTTATCTACTTATTTATTTGTGTGAATGTATTTATATACAATGCTTCTTTAAAAGTTTGCTTATGATTTATTTATGTATGCATTTATTTATTTATTTGTTTACATTTTGAATACTTCTTTAAAAGCTTGCTTTATTTATTTATTTAGTTAATTAGTTATAAACTTTTTGAATACTTCTTTTTGATATTTGACTGCTTTTGGTATTTTTATAACAAAATAATATTTTATCAAAAACTGTGTGATGGAAACTTTTTACTGTTTTTTTTTTTTTTTTTTTTTAAATCAGCATAATGCAATTAGATAATATTAGAGGGGTTTTTTTTTTGCAACTCTGCACAATTTTCAAGATGCATTGCTTTGTTATTGGCATTTTATATTGAATATCGTTGAAAATCAACTCTTCCCCTTCTCCTCCAGCTGCGAGTCTTTAAGCTGGCGAAGTCGTGGCCGACTCTGAACACGCTCATAAAGATCATCGGGAACTCGGTGGGCGCTCTGGGGAACCTGACGCTGGTTCTGGCCATCATCGTCTTCATCTTCGCTGTGGTCGGCATGCAGCTGTTCGGGAAGAACTACGAGTCGTGCGTCTGCAAGATCTCCAAGGACTGCACTCTGCCCCGCTGGCACATGAAGGACTTCTTCCACTCGTTCCTCATCGTGTTCCGGGTCTTGTGCGGAGAGTGGATCGAGACCATGTGGGACTGTATGGAGGTGGCAGGCCAGCCGCTCTGCATCCTGGTCTTCATGCTGGTCATGGTCATCGGGAACCTCGTGGTGAGTGCTGGAGCTGTTTTTATTGTCAGTGGCTTCATGCTGCGGCTCAAAGCGCCTTTACATTTTGAAGAAAGCGAGGTGAATCTTGTGGAGGTTTTTGAGGTGCAGCTTTAAATTTTTAAGTGAAAGAGTCTGAAGATTTGAAGAAGTTATATGAAAATTATTGGTAAAAAAATAGTAATTTAGAGGTAAATATAATAAAATGAGCTATATATATATATATATATATATATATATATATATATAAATAGATCATTTTTACATTTTTATTTTATTTATATATATATATATATATATATATATATATAACATTTTTGTATCATAGAGACACTATTATAGTTTTTATAGTCATTATAGTTTTTTAATATTTTGAATTAGATTTTACTTTTATATTTTCTACTTCATGTTAATATTAGTTAAACATTTTAGTAATTTTTTGTGTTTTTATCATTTTCAGTAATTTTGTTGTGTTTTTGTTATTTGAATTAGATTTTTGTTGTTTTATAATAATTCTGTAAAGTGTTTTATTAATTTTTTAATTCAGTTTTAGTTTTAGTTATTATAGTAAAACGTGTTACTTTATTTTATTTCAATTAATTTTATTTTATTTTATGTTACTTTATTTTATTACAATTATTTCAATAAATTTGTGTATGTTTATATATACATATATAAACATACAAAAATTACTTGAAGTAATATATATATATATATATATATATATATGTGTGTGTGTGTGTGTTTGTGTGTATATATATATATATATATATATATATATATATATATATATAATTTTTATATAAATTAAGCATTAAGAATTTATCTTGTATTATCTTGTGTAAAATTATCTTGTAAATTATCTTATTCTAAAATAATCTTGTATTATATATAAAACTATATATAAAAATTATTACGATTTTATTTCATTTTAAAATTTTATCAGAATGAAATGATGTAAGGTTTATGGATTTAAAAAAAGGGAAGAAGTGCAATCTTCATGATCCGGGTCATTTTTGACCAGTGAACGGATGTTTTGTTAGTCTGAAACGTGCAGATCATGACCGTTGAGGGAAGCTGGCGGGTTTGTAATTGCGTGATTATATTGGCTGTTGTTTGAAATGTCTCTGAACACTCATGTCAGACATGTTTCATAAAGCACCGCTGCTGAAACCTGCGTTATTATTGCTGAGGGTCATATTTACACCGTCTCTGATTAACTCAGACTGCTTACATCATGAACTCTGTTAGAGACTGATTAAAATGATGTGAAAAACACAAATGGATGAAGCAATTAAAATTATTTCTTTTGATTTGGATGCGTACCCACATAATTAATGGGTCATTACTCTGTGCATGCATTTATTTGAAAGACCTGTGATACATTTGTTATTTAGTGGACGGTTTTTAATCAAAGTCTTCGGGTGCATTAAGAATTTATCTTGTATTATCTTGTGTAAAATTATCTAATTGCCCCTGGAGTGTCTGGGGTGAATTGTTTGGCTCAGTGGCTCAGTGGGTAATTGATCTCAATAACTCGCTAGGTCCCCAAATGTGAGATTGAACCTGTAGTGTTTGTGTTTCCATTATGAATGCATTTAAAGCTGAAATGTGGGATTTTAGTGCCACTAGTGGCACTGAATGGAATTGCAGAAATAATGATTATCTCCAAACAGGTTTCCAGCATTCAAAAGTTTGAGGTCGGTAATTTTAGTCTGTATTTATTTGATTAAAAATACAGTAAAAATGTGATATATTTTTAGAATTTAAAGTAGCTGTTTTCTATGTGAATATATTGTAAATTGTAATTTATTCCTTCGATGCAAAGCTGAATTTTCAGCATCATTACTCCAGTCTTCAGTGTCACAAGATCCTTCAGAAATCATTCTAATATGCTGATTTAGAAACATTTTTTATTACAATCTATGTTGAGAACAGTTCATATTTATGTGGAAACTGTGATATATTTTATTTTTCAGGATTCTTTGGGGAGTAGAAAGTTCAAAAGAACAGCATTTATTTGAAAAAGAAGTGATTATAAATGTACACTACCAGTCACAAGTTTTTGAACCGTAAAATTTTGTAATGTTTAAAGTCTCTTCTGCTCACCAAGCCTGCATTTATTTGATCCAAAGTACAGCAAAAACAGTAAAATTTTGAAATATGTTTACTATTTAAAATAACTGTTTTCTATTTGAATATATTTTAAAATGTAATTTATTTCTGTGATCAAAGCTGAATTTTCATCATCATTACTGCAGTCTTCAGTGTCACATGATCCTTCAGAAATCATTCAGAAATCATTCTACAAATCATAATATTTATTATTATTATTATTATTGTTATTACATAATAATAATTATTATTATCAATATTTAAAACAGTTGAGTTAATTTTTTTCAGGATTCTTTGATCAATAGAAAGATCTAAAGATCAGCATTTATCTGAAATAAAAATCTTTTGTAACATTATACACTATACCATTCAAAAGCTTGGAGTCAGTATTTTATTTTATTTTATTTTTTTTCTGAGGTGGGTGGGGGATTATAGAAATTAATACTTTTATTTAGCAAGGATGCTTTAAATTTTATTCAAAAGTGATGATAAAGTCATTTATAATGTTATAAAAGATTTCTATTTCAGATCAATGCTGTTCTTCTGAACTTTCTATTCATCAAAGAAACCTGAAAAAATTCTACTCAGCTGTTTTCAACATTGATAATAATCAGAAATGTTTCTTGAGCAGTAAATCAGCATATTAGAATGATTTCTGAAGGATTGTGTGACACTGAAGACTGGAGTAATGATGCTGAAAATTCAGCTTTGAAATTACAGGAATAAATTACATTTGAAAATATAGTCAAATAGAAAACAGTTAATTTAAATAGTAAAAATATTTCAAAATTTTACTGTTTTTGCTGTACTTTGGATCAAATAAATGCAGGCTTGGTGAGTAGAAGAGACGTCTTTTTAAAAAATAAAAATCTTACTGTTGAAAAACATTTGACTGGTAGTGTATTTACTGTCATTTTTGATCATTTTAATGCATCCTTAATGAATTAATGTATTAAAAAAAAAAAAAAACTTTTGAACAGTAGTGTAATTTTTCTATTTAAATCCCACAGAAAATGTGAGTATCAACCCTGAGCTCAGTTGCAAATGCAAATCCTGTGAGATTTCTCCATCTAGATGGTGTGCACTATTGTAAAATAAGTGAACAGATTCCATCTGGGCCTGTTTATAAGATATTGATATTACATAAGCGAGGGTTTGGTGCAGATGGAAGCAGTTTCACCAGAGCGATTAACACATGCAAATGAATGGAGACGCCGCGTATCTGTCGGTTCGAGGGCTTTTCCATCCTCGATTGTGCCGCTGTGGGTCGGAAAGAATCATCTCTGCTGAAAGGCTGCGGATGCGTGGCGTCGCTCGAATATTGCGACCCGATCTTTCCTGCATGATTTCATTTGCATACGGCAGTTAAAGGTCAAATAGTTGTACCTTTGTTACACCATTGATATTTTTAGATCACTCTGACTAGTCACTTAGAGACTGTGGAGACTGTGGAAGAATTTGTAAGGGCCGGAGGGCGTGACGCATAGTATGTTTTAAATTTGCACACAATGCATTTGAATTGCAAACGCTCCGTTGGTTGATTTGATTACGTCGAGCTCTGTTTTGAGTGATGAACTCAAGATGCACATGGATTTTTCAATCTGAGATCCAAATATAGTGAGCTACCTACCTAGGTGGTATTTTAATTATTTTATTTTACTGGTACACTGAAAAAAAAAAATTGGTGTAGAAACAATTTTCATTCAGAAACTGTGAGTAAATTTCACAATTAAAAGAAACAGCAAGTAACAAATTCAATTAAATGTGAAATAGTAAAAGTAGAAACAGTATTCTTTTGTAAAAATGTATTTAAGCAATTATTTAATAATATTATTTTATATTAACAATAATAATAATAATAATATAAACAAGAATTTATTATAATTTGCAGTGCTTTGAACTGATTCATGCTTATTTTTAATTCATCTGGACAAGATGATTTTCAATGCTGTATTACAGTAATGAGAATGAGTTTTTTTTTAATGGGAATTTTGGGTGAAATTGTCACATAAATAATGTCAAAATAATAAAAAAGGCTTAATTTTCTTTATGCAAAATCTAATTTCTTACCTTACAACTCATTTAATCCAAAGAAATATTGATATTGATTAAAAAAAAAATAGTAATGTACTTTTTATGGATTATTTGTGTGTGCTGTGTGTTTTGTGCTGATTAAATTAGCACATTGTTATCTTGCAAAATGTTATAACCAAACTATTTATTTTATTTTATTTTATTGAAATACATAGTAGTTTTTATGGATTCATGTTGATTTTAAGGCATCTGGATGACATGATTTTCAAGACCGCGTTATAGTAATTTATTTATTTATTTATTTTTTTTGGAGAATTTTAGGGGAAATTTTTATACAGATAATGCCAAAGTAATTATAAGAAAAAAGGCATACTTTTCTTTATGCAAAACACAATTTCTTACTTTTTGTTTTGGCATGAAATATGACCTGGATGTTTCTTTACGATGTTTTAAAAGCTATTAAAACATGCTTCTTTTATAGTGTGCCAGTTGCATGTGTTTGTTCAAGGTTTTGAAATGCCACCATACCGTCTGTCTTAGCTGTTGTAATGTGAGAAAGCCACTAAAACCCTCATAAATCTTCATCTGTAAGTGAATGAACGGCCAAAAGATCAAACACGGCTGAACTGCACCTGTAGTGCGTTAAATGTTTATTCACGCAGAATTATTCAAGCGTTTATGTCATTAAACGTGGTCTGAAGTGCGTTTGATGTGAATAACAGGTGTCACGTTCGCTGGATTCCTGCGGGAATTACAATTGGACAAAATGAGCGAGCTGCTGTGTTTGTAGGTCATTGGGTTGAAGTGTGCAGGTGAGATGCAGATGATCTCTAGCTGAGATCTCAGCGAATGGGAACCGCTGATGGTTTGTAAAAGCTCAGGTGAACAGATCAGGGCAGCCTATTCTTAGCGTGTTTGTGTGGGTGTGTGTTTGTGTGTGTGTGTGTGTGTGTGTGTGTGTGTGTGTGTTTGGAGTCCGTCATCACTCCAGATGGACATGGACACGCTGGGATCGATGCACCTGTGTGGATAATCAGAATTATTCAAAGCGCGGCCGGGTAACTGGAGAGCTGAAATTGATGTTATCAGATCTGGGTTGCGATGACAAATCCATAACTCTGATCCAAAACCCGCTGAGCTGCTCATAAGTGACTGATGTAGAGCGCACTACTGAGGGAACAACACCAGAGTCTGGACTCACAATTGAGTTCAGTAGAGTTTGATGTTAGTATGTTGCAGTGCAATACTATAATAATCGTAACACATATGCAGCATATGCAGATATTGAATAGAATTGAGAAATTACCATTAGAACGTACTAAATTGATCAAATGTGACAGTAAAGACATTTATAATGTGACAAAAGATTTCTGTTTCTGTTTTTAACTTTCTATTTATCTGTGAATCCTGAAAAAATAAAATGTATCAGTTTCCACAAAAAATGTTGGGTAGCACTACTGTTTTCAACATTGATAATAATCAGAAATGTTTCTTGAGCAGCAAATCAGCATATTAGAATGATTTCTGAAGGGACACTGAAGACTGGAGTAATGATGCTGAAAATTCAGCTTTGATCACAGAAATAAATTACATTTTAACATAGATTCACATAGAAAACAGTTATTTTACATTGTAATAATATTTCTCAATTTTACAGTGTTTTTGATCAAATAATTGCAGCCTTGGTGTGGTGAGCAGAAGAGACTTCTTTCAAATTTATGTTTATGCCTCTTTCAGTGTTATTTCAGTATCATTACAGTTTTTGTTAATATTGGATTTTTTTTTCGTTAAGGTTTAAATAATTTTGTTGTGCTTTTGTCATTTTTATTAGTTTTGTTGTTTTTTTTATTAATTTTTATTTTAGTTTTAGTTATTTTAGTACATCGAGATAAGCTAAATGAAAATGAGAAATGTTGCTTTGTCAACTTGCTGAAATAAGTTTGTTTTTTATATTTTATTTAATTTCATTTAACATTTATTTTATTTGAAGTAATGAAAATTTTCAATTTTTTTTAGATTTAGTTTTAGTTAATTATAATAACCCTGGCCTCTTTATTGACTTGGGTTTTTGTTCTGTTTCCACTTTTCATGAATAATTTTAAAGAATTACTAAATATTCGATTTTTATATTCATTGAAACTGATTATTTTTGGACTTCCCAACTGAGAAGCAACAAATAAAAAATAACAAAACTCCCAATTTATGCATGTCAGTCTCTTCCACTCTCACCCACGACTCTGATATTTAGTCCTGATTGTAACAAGTCCCGTAGGTCTTCTTATTCTTGTATGTCATTCTTTAAGCTGAAGCTCAGTGAGTGTTTGAGAAATATTATATCTGAGAGTTTACTTTCCATCTGTCTCAGCGGCCAGTGTTTGCTCTGAGCGTCCGTCAGCATCATCCTGCCCTTTTAGGGAGAAAACGCTTGTTCACCGGCTGATCGCATGAGCTGCTTGTGATTGTCACCTCCAGATAGTGTGTGTAACAGGATCTGGAGTTTCAGCTGTGTGTGTGTGTGTGTGTGTGGATTCTCCTGAATGCTTCTGGTTAATTCCACAGTTTGGCTGTCAGCAGTTAAACATCTCATGGGTGTAAAGTGGAATTCTGGGTCAGGATGTTTGCTTTTGTTTGGAAATGTTACATTATGTTACGTTACATTACGTTACGTTACTTTAAATGTTACATTATGGAAGAGTAACATTATGTTTACATGTATGTTTTTCAATTTTAATGTAAATGGACAACATTTTTATTCAGAGATTTTAGTGCTGGGCTTTATGACCACAAATCTTTATTATGGTATTTTTTCTTTGCATTACTGCACCTTTACATATGTTTACAGTGGTTTATTTTACTGTCAAGCAAGGGTACATAGAGTATAAAAACATTGTAATGTCAAATATAAATATACTTTCAAAAGCAATGATCATCAAATCAATTTATAAAACTAGAAATTTAGTTTATCTTTTAAAATGTAATCAAATTAAAATGTAACAATTCCTTCTATTTATTTATTTATTGCAAGAAAAATTGTGATATTCTTTAAAAAAATTTTAATGAATATTATTATTATTATTAGTAGTAGTAGTAGTAGTAGTACTTTAAGAAGTACATTTTCCTTTGCAATAGTAATCTATTTCTGTCATAATTTCTTCAAGTTAGAGCAAACTTTTATTTTGGCAGGTCGTAGTGAAGACCTTGGAGTTATTATTATTATTACTATTTTTGCTGTGAGAAGTATATTCTACTGTGCAGTAGTAATATATTTCTGTTATAATTTCTTCAAATTAAACCAAACTTTTATTTTCATGGGTTGTGGTGAAGTGGTGATCTTAGAGTTTTTGTGTGTATATGATGATATAATGATTTCATTATTTTTATTTAGATTGAAGAATATTGGACTCATTTCATTTCATTTCCAGATTTATTGCAGTAATGTAATTACTTAAAATTAGTTCAAATTAATTAATTAAATGTAATTAATATATATATATATATATATATATATATATATATATATATATATATATATATACATAATAAATAATAATAAGATTGTTGATAAGTCACGATGACAATAGAGCTTTCAGATTAGGTGAATTTATTGCTATACTATATTTTATCGGTAAGATTTTTTAAATGTTTTTGAAAGAGTCTCTTCTGCTCACCAAACACTAAAATTGTGAAATATTATTACATTTTAAAATAGCTGTTTTCTATGTGAATATCTGTTAAACTGCAATTTATTTCTGTGATGCGCAGCTGAATTTTCAGCATCATTACTCCAGTCTTCAGTGTCACATGATCCTTCAGAAATCATTCTAATATGCTGATTTGCTGCTCAAGAAACATTTCTGATTATTATCAATGTTGAAAACAGTTGTGCTGCACAATATTTTTGTAGAAACTGTGATACTGTGAATAGAAAGTTCAAAATAACAGCATTTATTTGAAATAGATTGTAACATTATAATTTTGATCAGTTTAATGCATCCTTGCTGAATGAAAGCATCAACACATCTAATATAATTCAGGTTTGTGTATTGTGTAGAGAATGTTTCTGCTCTCTCTGTTCTCCAGGCTTTGACTGATGGCCACATTTGCCACCTGTTGTTTGGTGTGAAGTAGCATATGATAATACTGCTCAGCTGTCTGAGGTAATGCTGTATTTTTAGGCTGTGGTTAGTGCGTCAGGTCAGTGTGGGAGCTCTTTTGTGTCTGTCGTCGAGGCATGTGAGACACGCAGTGCCTCAGATACCTGCAGAACGAGCTCGCAGATCCTCTGCGTTACGTGACGAGTCGTTCTCTCTGTGTGTATTTTCAGTGTGTGTCAGTGGGCAGGTGTAGCGGTGAGAAAAACCCAGCTAATAATCCTCGCTTAGACGCCGTCACCAGAAGCGTAACGCGGAAACAGCGTCCTGAGGGAATGAGGACATTTCATCTAAACACACACGGGATCTGCCCTGTGACCACAGTCATATATCATGCTGACGGTGTACAGCATCATAAAAATATTTCTGCTGACTGTTTGTGATTATACAGTGAATTCAATTAATTAAAAATTAAATCTATTTGATCTCGATGGATTCACTTCATCCCAGTTGTTTTAGGCCTTTTTTAAGCATTGCTAAGGTGTTTTGAGTGGTTGCTAGGAGGTTTCTAAGGTGTTCTGGGAGGTTTCTACAGTCGGTGATTGATAGGATGTTCAAGGTGGTTGCTAAGAGGTTGCTAGGATGTTCTGTGTGGTTGCTAGGAGGTTACTAAGGTGTTCTGTGTGGTTGCTAGGAGGTTGCTAAGGTGTTTTTTCAATGGTGTTATTGGAGGTTTCTACAGTAGGTGGTTGTTAGGGTGTTCTGAGGGGTTGCTAAGGTGTTCTGAATGGTTGCTAAGGTGTTCTGGGTGGTTGCTAAGAGATTCCTAAGGTGTCCTGGGAGGTTTCTACAGTAGGTGGTTGCTAGGATGCTCTGACTGGTTGATGGGGGTTGCTAGTGTGTTCTGGGAGGTTTCTACAGTAAGTTGTTGCTGAGGAGTTCTAAGAGGGTTGTAGATGGTTGATATGAGGTTTCTAAGATGTTCTAGATGGTTGCTAAGAGGTTGCTAAGGTGTTCTGTGTGGTTGCTAGGAGGTTGCTAAGGTGTTTTTTCAATGGTGTTATTGGAGGTTTCTACAGTAGGTGGTTGTTAGGGTGTTCTGAGGGGTTGCTAAGGTGTTCTGAATGGTTGCTAAGGTGTTCTGGGTGGTTGCTAAGAGATTCCTAAGGTGTCCTGGGAGGTTTCTACAGTAGGTGGTTGCTAGGGTGTTCAAGGTGGTTGCTAGGATGTTCTGACTGGTTGATGGGGGTTGCTAGTGTGTTCTCGGAGGTTTCTACAGTAAGTTGTTGCTGAGGAGTTCTAAGAGGGTTGTAGGTGGTTGATATGAGGTTTCTAAGATGTTCTAGGTGGTTGCTAAGGAGTTTTTGGAGATTTATACAGTAGGTGGTTGATAGGGTGTTCAATGTGGTTGCTAAGAGGTTGCTAGGATGTTCTGAGTGGTTGATAGGGGGTTGCTTAGGTGTACTGAGTTGTTGCTAGGAGGTTTCTAAGGTGTTGTGAGTGGTTGCTAAGGTGTTCTGAATTGAGTAATTGGATGTTTCTACAGTAGGTGGTTGTTAGGGTGTTCTGAGTGACTGTTAAGGTTTTCTGATTGGTTGCTAGTGTCTTCTGGGAGGTTTCTACAGTAGGTTGTTGCTAGGGTGTTCTGGATTGTTGCCAAGAGGTTGCTATGGAGTTCTAAGAGGGTTGTAGGTGGTTGGTAGGAGGTTTCTAAGATGTTCTACATGGTCACTAGGAAGTTGCTAAGGTGTTATTTGAGGTTTCTACAGTAGTTGGTTGCTAGGTTGTTCTGGGTGGTTGCTAGGAGGTTGCTAAGGTGTTCTTGGAGGATTCTACAGTAGGTGGTTGATAGGTTGTTCTGAGTGGTTGCTAGAGGGTTGCTAAGGTGTTCTGGGAGGATTCTACAGTAGGTGGTTGATAAGGTGTTCTAAATGGTTTCCTAGGGGGTTGCTAAGGTGCTCATTGTTGTTGCTAGGATGTTCCTAAGGTCTTCTTTTTGGTTTCTAGGTGGCTTGTCCACAGCACAAATGCTGTAGGACGATGCACATACTCAGCTTTAATACTTACAGTAATGCTAGAGGTCACTAACCCTACATTTGAGCAATCGTAGCAGTGGTGTTTGCTTAGCAACCCACAGAAACTGTCATTTATCTGGCGGATTGTGCTGTGCTGGTATTTTATCAGAAGCTCCTCCTGTGTTGAAACTCAATGGCGTCATTAGCTTTCATGGGCTCTTAATGTTTTCTGGAGTGCATTATTTCATTAGCGATGCCTTGAGTGGCCCTGAAGAGCGTTATTGCTCGACTGTATGGAGCTCCAGATAAACCGGATGAGCATCAATCATGAGGCTCCGCCCCCTCCATTATAATGGGCTCAGATGCAGCAGCTCCTGTGGACGGCTTAGGGGCGAGAGGGCCACTTCAGGGTTCCAAAGCCGCACCGCTGCAACTTACTGCTAATGAATGTAAATGATCAGTGCTCTTAATTGAAGGGGAGTCTTCATGAAGACTAAATTAGAAGAGAGAGAAAAATAACGGAGGAGGCAGCGATGATAGTCAGTTCTGCAAAGCTCATCTGTTTGATTATGTGCAATATTTATCTGTTACAGTTCTTATGAACAGTTCTTTGGAAAGGTGCCATGCTAATCAGATTTATTTATTTACTTACTCTTCACTTATCCATCTATCCATCTGTCGTTCTATGTACCATTTTGTCCATTCATCCATTGTTCTATCTATCTATCTATCTATCTATCTATCTATCTATCTATCTATCTATCTATCTATCTATCTATCTATCTATCCGTCTCGCTGTCTGTCCGTCGGCACTTATCTTCATATAAAACACGTTAAATCATCTTCCATGTCCTCAGGCCAAATATTTCACCATATTACTGTAAGACATAAAAGCTTTAAAGCCTCTTCAGTCTGAACTCTAATTGTAGCAGATTCTTCCAGAAACGCTTGACTCACAATTCCATGAATTCCAATAACCTGTTTATTTCAGAATAATTGCAGGATGACTCAGCGTAGGTGATGGGGAGTGTGTGTGTGTGTGTGTGTGTTAGGCTCCACCCCCTGCTGCTCTCACACACCTCATGTATCCTCCTCATCCTCAGGTGAGCTCCACCTGCGACACCAGAGCCACAACAAACCAGCCCAGCTTCCTCTGGCCTTTAAACCTGACAGCATGCCATGCTTAACCACATTCAGAGAGCACATCTTATTAATTTCTTGGCCTGAGGTGCTGCGAATGTAATGTTAGCAACGATATAGAGTACATTTAGGAAATGCAACATTGAAAAATGCATTGATGCAGCAGAATTAGTGCAAAAGTCACATCAGATGAGCCCACAAACTGGCCCAATTAGGTAAATGTGCCAGGCTCAGGTGGAATCCACTCATCATTTTCAGCGTGAAATGGGATCAAATGCATCACGCTTGTTTTTTAACCCCTCTGAACTGGACGCGAAGCCCCTGGTGTTGCAGATTCAAGGCCAGCTGATAGAGCGTCTCATCTCAGATATTGAAATGCCACGCTGGTGGCCGAGCTGTGATTTATTCCTCTGTGGGTCCTTGGCTTTCCTGCAGAGAGGGCAACCCTCATTGTGTTAGGAGAATATGAGCATACAGCAGTTTATTGTGGCTCGGGTTGGGACTTTACTGAGCAATGATAAAACTGGTGAAAAACAGACTTGCACTGAATATCACAGACTTGAGGGTGCAGGGTTATTATTGTTAATGAAAATTAAAATATAAAACTGCAATAAAATAAAAAATTAAAGCTAAGCAAAAATTATTAACTAAAATAAGTTGACATTCAAGCGCTAAAATTATCAACTGGAAATAAACAAAAATAAGATTGCTAGGAAGATTCCTAGAAACTAAAACTTAAATTAAATCTCAGAAATTATTAAAAGTTTTTAATTTTAGTAAAAGTTTTAGTAATTTTGTTGTTTTTGTCATTTTTATTAGTTATTGTTTTTATTACAACTATATTTATATTAATTTTATTTCAGTTTTAGTCATTTTAGTACATCAAGTTAAACTAAATGAAAATGATAAATGTTGCTTTGCAGTTTAAGATCTTGAAATGTTTTATATTATATTATATTATATTATACAGTAGTCAACATTTGAAGTGGATCAAAAACTTTAATCAAAGTTGTCCTAAAACCAAAACAACTTTGATGAACCTTTTTGATCCACTTCAAATGTTGACTACTGTGTTATATTATTATACAAATTTCTATATTATAAAAATTATAAAAAAAAAAATAAAAAAAAAAAAAAAATATATATATATATATATATATATATATGATTATAAAAAATAACAAAAAAAAACACATAATAAAATTACTAAAAATTCAACTTAAATATAACTAAAACAAAAACGGAAAATATAAAAACAAAACCCTATTCAAAATAATATTAAAATAACAGTGGACCTTATGACCAGCATCGTCCTCCTGTAACACTGTTGAAATGACACACAGTAACCTCCTAAAATCTCTGAATCTCTCTGGATCAAGCTCTCATGCTGTTTCTGTCAAATCAGATTCTGTGACCCGAATAGAATTACACAATTCACTTCAAATGTTGACATTTAACAAATGCTTTTGTTTTTGATTCTGATATTAAGCTGAGTTTGTGTTCTGACTGCTGCCTGCTTCAGTTTGCTTTTCTTGTCATGCAACTGTATTTATTTATTTATTTATTTATTTTATTGTTATTATTTATTTTGAACTTTTTTCCTCTGATTTATTTATTTATTTAAGTTCAAAACGGATTGCTTTGGTTTTCATAGAGTTCTCAAATATATTTAACTTTAAACTAAAAAGTTTTTTTTTTTTTTTAGTTTTGCATGGTTCAATTTACTTGTCTTGTCATTTATTTATTTTTATTACAGGCATCCTTATTATTGGTTTAAATTAATTTGGGGAAAAATTGAAAATGGGAAAAATTGTTTCAGCATCATTTGCTCTACTATAATGTTCCCTCTTTTGTACGATATCTAACTGTACGAGTGTTTGAGGCTCATTTGTCCAGGCCGTGTGAAGCTCCAGTATTGACCAGCGCTGTGTGAATTCACTGGAAGCTTTGATTTTACAGTAGTTAAAATAACACATTGATCTTTGGGATTCTGGGTCACCTGAATCACAGCGGCTCTGTCGCTCGTCACGGTCCACAGGCCTGCTTTCTGGCTCCAGATCGGTGATGGGATTCACTAAACACAAACTTCCTGATCAATGAGACAGCTGTCTGACATCACTCCTTAAAAATACTGTACACGCGAAAGACCAAAACATCATGTTTCCCTTCAGTTAGTGACCCAATAACACACTTCTGTTTCCAGAGAGTTGAGTTTTATTTAAGTTTAAGCTTTGTCTTAAAAATGACTGAGAAATATTTGAGTTCACATTGAGATCTGACTTGACTGCAGCTTTGATTGTTCTCAAATTTGTCTCAAACATTTGTTGAGAAATATTTGAGTTCATACTAGATGCTTGACATGATTGCAGGTTTTGGTTTAGAGCTTTCAATTTTGTCTCAAAAATTTATTGAGAATAATTTGAGGTTATTTTGAGATCATATTTGATTGTAGACTTTGGTTTTCATACAGTTCTCAGTTTTGTCTCAAAAAAGCATTGAGAAGTATTTGAGTTCATACTGAGATCTGACTTGATTGCAGGCTTTGGTTTTCATAGAGAACTTTGTCTCAAAGATTTCTTGAGAAATATTTGAGTTCAAATTGCTAGTTTTAAATTCTCAAATATGGTTTATTTAACTTTCGACTTTGTCTCAAACATTTTTCTCTATAGGAGAAATGCACTGACACATAACAGTCAGTGACATAAAATTTAATAAGAAAAAATGGAGATCATATTTAGATCTCTGACCTTTGATTACAGACGCTGAGCACAGTCTGAGACATTGTTGAAATCTCTCTCTATAAAACCTATAAGAGACACTGGTGAGATTACTGGACTATCAGGAGAAACACTGGTGGAGAAACTTTTGAGACGTCCCAGAGATCTCCTTCAGGGTGTTTCACTCCTGATCTTACGTAGATAGATGATGCTGGTCTGTGTCCTGAGACAGTAACCGCTCGAGCGTCCCTGTGCAGCCGTATCGAACGCCCCGATGGGCCTTTAGCCGTCGCCTGCGGCTCAAAATAGCTGCTTCTGTCGGTAACCATCAGTGTTTCCACAGGCGGATCTGTGTGTCTTTTGTGTAGTCTTTCAAACAGTTCTAGATGATAAGAAATAATCTTGAGATTTTTCTGTGATATTTTGAGATGGGTTTATCTGAAATAGGTGATAACAAAATAATAAACTAGCATTGGGGAAAAAAATAAATAAATAATTTAAATTAGATTAAAACTCAACTTAGCTGTAAATGATTGTAAAGAAAACAATAGCAGAAAAATGTGTTTTGATTTTTGATCATTGTTTCTGTCTTTTCAAAAAGTATTAAGTACTGATTATTTGGTAAGAGTTAACAGTAAGTTTTCATTTGTTAACATTAGTTAACAACATACTTTTATCTTAGTTAATTTTACTAATGCATTTTTTTTTAAAATCAAAAGTGCCCTGTAAACTAACCAGGGTCATTATAGTTAACTAAACTAATCTGAAACTACATTCTAAAAAAAAAAAAAAAAAAAAAAAAAAAAAAAGATAAAAAATATAAATAAATAAGTAAATAAATAAATAAATAAAATACAAATGCAAATGCAAATCCTTGAAATGAACATTAACTGAAATAAAAATTTATTTAAAGAGCTTAAACTTATTTTATTTCAGCTGTAAATCAACATTTCTCATTTTCATTTAGTTTCACTTGATGTACTAAAATTACTAAAACTGAAATAAAATTAATAAAAAAAATAACAGTAACTAATAAAAATGACAAAAACACAATGAAATTCTTTAAACTTTTACTAAAAATTTAAATTAAAATGAAAATTACAAAAATAAAAACTTCAAAATAAAAAAAATGCAAAATTATATATATATATATATATATATATATATATAGAAGTATCTCAATGATACTGAAATACTGCAACTAACATGAACAAACAATGAAAAATTGTGGTTTTATTAACTAAGATCTAAGATGTTCATGTTGACTAATGCATTTAAACCAGTCTTTACATGAGACTTCATTAAAGTGTTCCTGGCTATGTTTCTAAGACGTAACTGAGGAAAAACAAAGATGGAGATTCACTGAAAGGTTTGGCGATTCTCACCTGTCCTTTGACCTCTGGGCATCAGCGGCAAACGTAATTATTGAAAAGTCAGCAAGAGGCTTACGAATAATTTACCATTTACAGTGTTATCAAGTGAACTTAACACTGTCTTGGAAACTATGATCCACAGAGGAAATGTAATCGGAGCAGCGGTCACCTATTAGCAGGCCAGGTGCGTATTTGTGACGTCTAACCTGAGACAGAACGACACTGACTTCAGCTGCAAATCAGTCAAACAGACTTCAGCTCTGTGTTCTGTGAGGTTTATGGGTTCATCTTTGGAGCTAATCAATATCGTAATTGTTTTATGTTGTATATCTGTTTGAATGCACTTCAAGCACACATTTAAAGACTTTACTGTGTAATTTATTGATTAATATTAAGTCTAATGCAGCTAAAAATAACAGCACTTGGGCAAATAAATGTCAACAAATGGACACTACTGCTCAAAAGCTGGAGGTCAGCAAGAAATTTTAAAGAAATAGGAAGAAAGGATGCATTAGACAGTGTTATTTTAGCATCATTGAGATACTATTATAGTTTTCATCAGGGTTATAACTGAAACTAAAACTAAAACCATAAAAGAATTTTTGTTAATTGAAATGAAAAAAGTTCAACTGAAATTTATATATATATATATATATATATATATATATATATACATACATACATATATATACATACATACATACATACATATATATATATATATATATATATATATATATATATATATATATATATATATATATACATACATACATACATACATACATACATATATATATATATATATATATATATATATATATATGCTATTTTTTTACATATAGTTTTTACATATTATATAGACTATATGGACATATTTAAAAAAGCAATAAACAAAATTTCTAAAACTTTAACTAAAATTAATATGAAAAAAGAAAATTTACAAATAAATACTAATAAAATATCAATAAAAAATTATACTAAAACAACCCTGGTTTTTATTAATATTTCCAATTAGTTTTTATTTTTGTATTTTATGTTTTCAGTTTAATTTTAGTTAAAATTTTAGTAATTATTGTAATTAATTATTTTAGTTTTTATTTATTTTATTTCAGTTTTAGTTTTAGTCATTTTAGTTCATTAAATTAAACTAAATGAATGATAAATATTGCCTTGGAAACTATGTGCATTTATTCATTTATTTATTTATGTTCATCAAAGAATCCTGAAAAATAATGGTTTCCATAAAAAATATTGAGCAGCACAACTGTTTTCAACATTGTTAATAATCAGAAATGTTTCTTGAGCAGCAAATCAGAATATTAGAATGATTTCTGAAGGATCATGTGACACCGAAGACTGGAGTAATGATGCTGAAAATTCAGCTTTAATCACAGCAATCAATTACAGTTTACAATATATTCACACAGAAAAACAGCTATTTTAAATAGTAAAAATGTTTCACATTTTTACAGCATTTTTTGTCAAATAAATGCAGCTTTGGTGAGCAGAAGAGATCTTACTGTTCCCTAACCTCCAGTTTACAGTATTTTGTGAGTCCAGTGACAGATGTGCATCGGTAAACACAGCCAGAGGGAAGGTGATCTGATCTCACTCTGAGTTTCCTAATGCAAACATCCCTGTTATAGTTGTGCATAAATGCAATATTTCAATGTGAAGCACAATGTGCACTGAGTACAGAATCAGCGGCGGTGAGTTTTGCAGTCAAACCCCACGCACTCTCTGCAAGCATCTACAGCAGCAATTTAGGAATATGTCATGTTTACAAGAGCTGATGCTAATTTAGTCTCTAATTAACCTTTGAGCGGCGCTCTGATATTTGTGACTCTGAAGTGAGGTTTGCATCAGGGCAACAGCAGCAGCAGCAGCAGCTCTCAGGAACAATGGCACGCGTGTGATTGAACATGTGACCCCAAAACTCACCTTTGTGTAGGTGACCGAAGCAATGTGCTGCTATGGCAACAGTTTTGTCCCACAGACAGCTGATAAGGCAGCTGCATGCACCTCAGACTCTCTCTCATTGCATTTGGGTTTTCACATGGGGATGTTGTTATATTTTGTTTGTATGACATTGTGAGTTAGTGTAATCAGTAGTGGGTTTTAGTTTACTTACAGTAGCTCAAATCTTGGTGTTGCAAATGCACAGAATCTCTCTGGATGGGTTTAGCATTTCATTTCATGCATTCAAAATACTGGACATTTACACTGCATTGATGGTATACATTTTTGTTTTGTTTCATGCATTCAAACACTAGGCATTTATATTATTTCTGCAGTGTACCACTTACATTGCAATGAAGATATACTTTTATATTTTATATTAATGCATTCAAATACTAAATTTATATATTATTTTTCACATTGCATTGATATACATTTTTATTTTATTTCATGCATTCAAATACTAGATATTTATATTATTTCTGCAGTGTATAACTTACATTGCATTGAAGACGTACTTTTTACATTTTTTATTAATGCATTCAAATACTATTTTATATTATTTCTTACATTGCATTGACGATATTTTTTATTATGAAGATTTTTTTTTTAATGCGTTTAAATGTTACACTTCTATATTATTTCTCACGTTGCATTGATGGTATACATTTTTTTTCATGCATTTAAAATACTAGATATTTATACTATTTCTGCAATGTACAAATGACATTGCATTGAATATATAATTTATTTCATACAATAAAATACTAGACATTTATATTATTTCTGCAGTGTACCACTTACATTTCATTGAGGATATTTTTATTTTATTCAATGCATTCAGATATTAGACATTTGCACTATTTCTTACATTGCATTGAAGATATACTTTTAAAATTTTATTTAATGCATCTAAATAGTAGACTTTTATATTCTTTCTTACATTGCATTGGAGATATAATTCTTTAATTTTGTTTAATGCATTTAAATATTAGACTTTTATATTATTTCTTGCATTGCATTATGTATAATGTATATTTTATATATATATATATATATATATATATATATATATATATATATATATATATGTGTGTATATATATATATATATATATATATATATATATATAAGCCACAACAAAGTTGAAAATAAGCTAAAAATGAAGATTTAGTAAACTAAAATCATATTTCTTTGCCATTTTTATTTACAAACCAATCAGGGTCCTCATGATATTGCATAACCTGGATAAATTGCAAAGTGTTTGTGTTTGTGTGCATGTATTTTGCTTCAGAAAAATGTCAGGGACTGTTAATATTATTAGCTTGACATTTCTGTGAAATCTGTGAATGAAGCGTTTTGTAAGCACTGTTTTGTGTAATTGGACTGTCTTCAGGGAAGGGGATTCCAAGCGGTAGACTTTTAATCATTTTGATTGGCTTCTTTCATTCATGAACTGCAGCCGAACAATTATTGGCAGGAAATTGCAGCTGCTGGCGACGCTGGAGTTGATTATAAGAGCAGCGGCGCTCTAATCAAACACACACACACACTCTGTCCATTGAGCAAAGCCTGTCGACCCCCTCAGGAGTGTGTAGGTGGTAGATGTGACATTTAAAACTAGTTCCACATCTCACCTGCTGTTTACAGGCATCACAGTGACAAAACCCAGACCTTTACACAAGAATCTGAAATACGACGCTTATTCTGAACTGCTATAGAGCTGGACTGCCTACACTCGAACAGAGGAATAAAGTCCTGCTGCGGCGCTTTGAGGACTAGTTAGGCGACTCTGTCAACGTTTACTCATTCCACACCTGTAGAGCGTGCTTTCTGCTGCGCCACACAAAACATCTGATGCCGTTCACTTTCAGAGCGTGAAGGTGTGCTCTGACGATGCTGTCAGACTCATGAAAGCCGCATGAAAGCATCACAGATGATCGTTTATAGAAGAATAGTGTGCGAGTTTTGTGGAGCATGACGGCCTCTGCTTACTGTAAATTTTCATCACACTGTAGCTGTTCTTCAAAATGTGTTTTTTACATGATGATGAAAGTCATTTGGGTTTTGAGCGGTGGTTAAAAATCAAGATGTAAGCTAAAATTAGATTTCATGATTTAATTTGTTTCTTTGACAGGTATTAGTTGTACTTCAGAACAGGGTTTTCATTGTATGAGAATTTTAAAAGTGTGATTTCTGGACCTGGAAGAGTCATGAAAATATATAAATATAAATATAAAAATTTATACAAAAATAAATAAATAAATAAAATAATATTATTTAAATATTATAATATGTTTATATATAAATAGTAATCAATGTGTATATTAACTTGATTTTATATATATATATTTTTAATGTATATATAAATAGTAAATAAATATCTAAAATATTTTGTTTGGTACAAATTGCTATTTGTGAGTAAAAAGTAATTCTAAAATCACAAACTAGAAAATTAATGTCATTTACAGTTAATTAAAAGTGTAAACCAAGAAGAATAATTTTTTAAATATTATGTTGTATTTTTTTTTGTAAGTAAAAAGTTAGAAAATAAGCAGATTTAGCATTAATTGTCATTATATTATAAAATAAGACAAACCAAGGTTTAAAATGTGTTAAAAAATGAAGATTTAGTAACTAAAATTAGTTAGTACTAAGTTAAAACTAAAACTAATATATATATATATATATATATATATATATATATATATATAATTTATTTATTTAAAAAATAAATAATAAAAATACATTTTTATACATTTTTTCAAGCTCCCTCAATTGTAATTTCTATTTAAGAAAATAAAGTTTTATATATATATATATATATATATATATATATATATATATATATATATATATATTCAATAAATAATAAAAATAAATTTTTATACATTTTTTTCAAGCTCTACAATGTTTTAGCTAGTAGAAGTTGCTATTGCTGTTAATTAAAAAAAAAAAATTGAATTAAATCATAAGCTAGAAAAGTCACGGAAATTCATTGATAGTAAAAAATGTAAACCGTTAAGTTCCAGTTTTTGGAATTATGGAATTAAATTATTATTTATAATTATTTTATTTAATTCTTTTATTATATTTCCATTTCTACCTTCTGTAAATAAAAAGGTTTGAAAATGAGCAGCTTTATCATTATAGCAGAAGCTTTGTCCTGAATCAGAAACACTGAGAAACGCTGGTATGGAGCTTATATTTGAAGAGCTGCTGGTTTGAGTCAAACTAGATTTTAATAAACAATTGTGCTGCTTCTTCTCTCCTCAGGTCTTGAACCTCTTCTTGGCGTTGCTCCTCAGCTCCTTCAGCGCAGATAACCTCTCAGCTCCGGATGAAGACGGCGAAATGAACAACCTGCAGATCGCCATCGCCCGCATCCAGCGCGGGATGCTGTGGCTGCGGCAGGCGCTCTGCGACTTCTTCAATGGAAACTTCAAGCGGCGCAGACAGAAGGCCAAAGAGGCCAAAGCCATGCTGAAGCTGAAGAGGCTGAGCCAGCAGGGCAATGGAGTGGTCATCGAGCGCAGCCAAACAGAGGACGACAGCTACATGACCAACCCTAACCTCACCATCAGCGTTCCCATCGCTCCTGGAGAGTCTGACGTCGAGTTCCCCGAGGAAGAGGAGGACGAGGAAGAGGAGGAGGCCAGCGAGAGCGAGGAGGAGGAGCAAGAGGAGACCAAACCTGTGAGTCAATCAAGCCGAATCATGAGAAACCATAAGAAATGTGACTCTGGAGCACAAAACCAGTCTGAAGGGTCAATTTTATGAAAATGAGATGTATACATCATTTGAAAGCTGAATAAATAATCTTTCCATTGATGTATGGTTTGTTAGGACAGGACAGGGCTGAGATACAACTATTTGAAAATCTGGAATCTGAGGGTGCAAAAAAATCTAAATATTGAGAAAATCACCTTTAAAGTTGTCCAAATGAAGTTCTTAGCAAGGCATATTACTAATCAAAAATTAAGTTTTGATATATTTACAGTAGGAAATTTACAAAATATCTTCATGGAACATGATCTTTACTTAATATCCTAATGATTTTTGGCATAAAAGAAAAATCTATCATTTTGACCCATACAATATATTCTTTGGCTATTGCTACAAATATACCTGTGCTACTTACGACTGCTTTTGAGCTCCAGGGTCACAAATATTAATAATAAAATACAATCTACAGTACAAAACCTAAAACTTAATTCAGATGATTGCAGAGGAAACATTTCTTATTTTCATTTAGGTTTACTTGATGTACTAAAATTACTAAAACTTAAATAAAATTAATAAAACAATACAGACATATTTAAAATGTCACAAAATTACTAGAACTTTAACTAGAATTAAAATGAAAACAGAAAATATAAAAATAAAAGCTGATTCAAAAAATTGACAGAAACTATATCAATAATACTAAAATAACACTGGCTCAAATGAAAATGACATACAGTTTGAAATATAGCATGATTTGGGAGCAGTGCTATATTAGTATTATTTATATGCTGTTATTTATATTTAGTATAGTTTCTATTAATGTTTTGAATTTGATTTATTTTTATATTTTCAGTTTTCATTTTAATTAATTTGAGTTTGAATTATAGTATTCAGATTTTATTTTTAGTAATTTTATGTGCTTTTGTCACTTTAATTTTGTCAAGCTAAATAATTATTTTTATATTTTCGGTTTTAGTGTTAATTTTATTTAATTTAATTTTTTTCTTAGTAATTTTATGAGCTTTTGTCACTTTCATTTTGTCAAGCTGAACAGATATTTTTATATTTTCAGTTTTAATGTTACATTTATTTTACTTTTTAGTGTTTTTATTTTTTAGTAATTGTATATGCTTTTGTCACTTTCATTTTGCCAAGCTATTTTTTTTATATATATTTTCAGTTTTAATGTTAATTTTCTTTTATTTTTTTCATATTTTTATTTTTAGTAATTTTATGTGCTTTTGTCACTTTCATTTTGTCAAGATAAACAGTTTTTATATTTTTAGCTTTTCATGTTTATTTTATTATAATTTTTTGTGCTTTTATTTTTAGTCATTTTTAGCAATTGTTCAATTTAATTTAGTCAAGCTGAGCGCTTTTTTATATTTACCATTTCATTTTAATTTTAGTATATTTTTTTTCTATTTTTATTTTATTTATTGATTGATTGATTGATTGATTGATTGAGACTGGCATCCTAACCTTGCATACTATTTAATTCCTCTTTGATCATCTGGCCTCTAATCATGTTTATTATATGTTTATTAGTTCTTCAAGACTAGTCATTGGATGTTTGTGAAGTTTTATATTTATCTTTTTATTAGTTTTTGTATTTGAATGGGTTTAGTTTGAGACATTTAGTCGGAAGCAAACAATATCTCTGGACACGAGTGTGTTGTACAGTCTGCTTGATTGTAGTTGTGTTTGTTTTCATTTTTAGCCATCATAAACATTATGTAAAACAGTCAAATGCAGTCAATAAGACACTAGTCTCTTGTCTTGTCTGATAATGCGGTCTGTCAGAACAAACTGTAAAGTGCAGCAGACTTAATGTCAATGTTCTTAAGTGTTGTTATGTGAGACTGGATCTATAATACGCTTTAACATTGATGTTCTCATGAGTGTTTGATGTGAGCAATCATCAGCTGCATTGACTGTTTCGTGTGGGGTTTCTGAGTCTCTCGTCACATTTTAAGTTCAGTAAGGTGTTTTTGAGGACAGCTGCGCGCAGATAAAGGTGTCCGGCTGGCCTCAGATCAGCCTCGTCTTCTCCTGTTAGCGTCTTCTGTTGATCTGGCTGTCTTCCTCAGGGCTGTGCGTCTCTGTCTCTTCACTCGGTCAGATGAGGTCGAGCGCACACAGACTAATAAGTAGCTCTCAGACGAATGTGAATCGCAGTTATGAACACCCACTCGCGACTGCTATTTTCTCCTGCGTCTTCATCCGGAGATGTTTTCCCTTCGTGCATGCATGTCCTCGTCGCATGTCATGGACAGATTTATTTGACTTTTATTTGTACATGAGAACATATTGGCCAAACTGAGTGAAAGGCTTGAGGTTAAACTGACTGAAACACAGCCTGCGGTTCAGCATATGAGTGTGTGTGAAATCAACAGATGCACATGAACTCGTGAGTTATTAGGAAAGACTTTCATGAAATTCGCATACATATGTATATATGATCTTTATGTATTTATATTAAAAAAATATATAAATAGATATAGTTTTTTATATTTTATTTTAATTTTTTTTTAAATATTTGTAAATATTTATAATTATTGTTTTTTTACATATTTCCATTTTTCTTTTAACATTTTATATTTTTAATTTAGTTTTCATTTTTATATTTCCATTTTAAATTGTTTGTAATATTTTTATATCATTTTTTACATATTTCTGTTTTATTTATTTATTTATTTATTTATTTATTTATTTATTTATATGTCTATATAGCTTCTCTTAATTTTTATTTCAGTTTTAGTTATTTTAGTACATGTAATTAATCTAAATGAAAATGAGACGTTGCTTTGGCTGCTAGTTGAAACAAATTAAGTTTTCTTTTTATATTTAATTTTATTTTATTTCAAATAACAACTTTTTATGGTTTTAATATATATGTATACATATAATATATGGTTTTTAATATAGTTTGATATATATAATACATTGATATAATATTTTTAAATATAGTTTGTAATTTTTGCATTTCCTTTTTTAAAATATTTTTACATTTCTTTTAATTATAATTTTTTGTGTGTGTTTAATTCTAGATTATGTATTTTTTAAAAATGTTTTGTTTTAATTCATTTTTAGTTCAGTTTTAGTTATTTAGTGCATCAAGTTAAACTACTGTAAATGAAAATGAGAAATGTTGCTTTGGCAGCTATAGATGAAATAAAAAAGTTTTTTTTTTTTTTTTTTTTTTTTTTTTAGTTAACATTTATTGTATTTTAAGTAAAAAAAAAAAAAATGGAAAAAAGTATTTATTTATTTATTTTTTATTTTCAGTTTCAGTTTATAATAACTACAATAACCCCGGTCCTGTTTGCGGTCAGTCTCAAACCACTGAAAACTTGTAGAACTCTTCATCAGTGAGGCATTTATTAATCACCAGATCAGTTAGACTCAAAGGCATTCTGACTGAAAGTGCGTGTGATTTCCATTACTTCTCTAAGTGCTTTTCACAGACAGTGACCCGTAAGTGACTGCGATCCTCTCTCTGTTGGTAATGAATCTGGGTTGTAGTCGTACACCTGTGACGAAGGAGTTTCATTTTCGTCTCTTTAATCTTTCACTACACCTGTTCTGCCTCATTCTGTCCATCCTTTATCTTTTCGTTTAGCTGTTCTTTTATCTTGCGCCGCACCTGTCCTCTCGCGCTCGACCTTCCGCTGACCTTACTCTCGAATTTCGTGTCTTTTTCCCTCGCGGCACAGATTATCCAGGTTTCCCCGAATCACAAACGCACTGTAAAGCTTGGTAATAGTCCAGAACTTTCTCTGTGGGAAGCACATGAGGATGTTTGTTCAGAACAGCTTCTATTTCTGGTGTTATTAATAGGGAGCGTTCTGCTTTCTGTATAAATACTGGTATAAGAGTGACGCAGACGCCCTGGAGACTTAAATTATACTGTACGCTTGTATTTTCTTAATATTTGCATTTTCATTTTATAGCTCTGCGCTCCTACTGTATGACAACTACTGACGCATTTGTGCCTGGTGTTCATTTTAGGACTCTAACAAGGAAATATATGTATTTATTTATTTATTTACATAGTAATTTTTAACATTTATTTGTCAGTTAATTTATGGATATTTATAGATATACTAAAATTAATATGTTTATTTGTTTGTAGATAGACAGATAGATAGATGTTAATTTACAGTTTGTAGACTGAAGCTAATATACATTATTTATTTATTTATTTATTTTGACATACTGTATATACATTTGTTTAGTTATGTGTTTTTATACTAAAATTTATTTATTTATTTATTGTTATACAAATACTTATATGGATTTTAATTATATGGATTTTAATTATGTATATGTATACTAATATTTATTTATTTATTTACTTATTTATAGGTATAAAAATGCTAATATACAATTGTTTATTTATACATATACTAATATTAATCTACATTTGGTTGTTTATTTGTTTGTTTATAGACACACTAATACAAATAGTTAATTATTTATTCTTTGATTGATATAATAATACTTATATACGTTTATTTAAATATTTATAGGTATATGTGAATTTATATTATTGGTATACTCTTTATTTATTTGTTTATTTACTTAAATAGTAATATACATATTTTAAAAATTTTTATATGTATACTAATATTTATTTTATTTTATTTTATTTACCATAATACAAATACTAATAAACATGTTTTTAATATTGATAAGTATACTAATATTTATTTATTTATTTATTTTAATTATTCATTCATTCATTCATTCATTCATTTATATTCATGTTTATTCATTTATTTATAGATAGATAGATAGATAGATAGATAGATAGATAGATAGATAGATAGATGGATAGATAGATAGATAGATAGATAGATAGATAGATAGATAGATAGATAGATAGATAGATAGATAGATAGATATAATGATTGATTGATTGATTAATATAGACATCCAGTAATACTAATATTTGTGTTTGTTTGTTTGTTTGTTTGTTTTTGGTGCCATTATTTAAATTCCATTTGCGTTTGTTCTTACTGACTGATTTGTGAGTGTTGTTATTTGTAAGGGATTTGTTGGAGTGTGTGGCGTGTGGTTTTGTGTTTGTTGTGTGTTTGTGTGGTTGGTTTTCGCGGTGCTGTAATGTCAAAGCATCGCCGCTGGGCTCCGAGTCGACAGGATCACACCTGAATCACTGAACACAGCAGACAGACAAACACAAGCAGACACACATGACCCAACATCACATCAAACCTGACCGTATCACGTTCACCTGAAGAAACCTCACTGCTTCAAGTTAACCAGCGAACAAAATACATTTTGACACACATGCTGCTGCTTGAGATTGAGTTATTATAAACCTGGAACGTTTCTGTAATTATGCAAGTTTAGTCATATCATTGTCCATTACGAGTGTGATATAATTAAAACATTTATTTATTTATAGATATACTAATATTAATATACATTTAGTTATTTTTTATTTCTTTTTATGATATTATATTTTATACACATTTCTAATAATCCCTTGTTGTCCAATTTTTGTTCTTTATCACACATCCTGAACAACATGATTTAGTATGACATATTTCACAGTTTCACCTCAAAAAGAGGCCAAATAAGCCTAATTGGAGCTCGTGCTTATCAAAAGTTCAAGCTGAAACCGGAAGCCATATGGCAACATGTAGGAGTTTGACGTCAGGTTTCTGTTTGTATGTTGCCGTCCATCCATCCATCTCCACATCTTCTTTCTGTCTGTCTCTGTGTGTCTCTGGGTGTCTCGGTTAGTCTGAGTGTTTCTGTGTGTCTCTGGGTGTCTTAGTGTGTTTGTGTGCCTCTGCATGTCTCGGTGTGTCTCTTTGTGTCTGAGTGTCTCAGTGTGTCTCTGCATGTCTCAGTCTGTCTCAGCATGTCTCAGTCTGCCTCTGAGTGTCTCTATGTGTCTCTGCATATCTCTGTCTGTCTCAATGTGTCTTGATGTGTCTTTACGTGTCTCGGTCTGTCTCTGTGTCTCTGAGTGTCTCTATGTTTCTCTGCATATCTCTGTCTGTCTCAATGTGTCTTGATGTGTTTTTACGTGTCTCGGTCTGTCTCTGTGTGTATCTGAGTGTCTTGATGTGTCTCTGCATATCTCTGTCTGACTCAGTGTGTCTTGATGTGTCTTTGCGTGTCTCGGTCTGTCTCAGTGTGTCTCTGAGTGTCTCAGTCTGTCTCAGTGTGTCTCAGTCTGTCTCTGTGTGTCTCTGCATGTCTCAGTGTGTCTCTGTCTATCTCAATGTGTCTTGATGTGTCTTTGCGTGTCTCGGTCTGTCTCTGTGTGTCTCTGAGTGTCTCAGTCTGTCTCAGTGTGTCTCAGTCTGTCTCTGTGTGTCTCTGCATGTCTCAGTGTGTCTCTGTCTGTCTCAATGTGTCTTGATGTGTCTTTGCGTGTCTCGGTCTGTCTCTGTGTGTCTCTGAGTGTCTCAGTCTGTCTCAGTGTGTCTCAGTCTGTCTCTTAGTGTCTCTATGTGTCTCTGCATATCTCTGTCTGTCTCAATGTGTCTTGATGTGTCTTTGCGTGTCTCGGTCTGTCTCTGTGTGTATCTGTGTGTCTCTGAGTGTCTCTATGTGTCTCTGCATATCTCTGTCTGTCTCAATGTGTCTTGATGTGTTTTTACGTGTCTCAGTCTGTCTCTGTGTGTATCTGAGTGTCTCTGTGTGTCTCTGAGTGTCTTGATGTGTCTTTGCGTGTCTCGGTCTGTCTCAGTGTGTCTCAGTCTGTCTCTGTGTGTCTCTGCATGTCTCAGTGTGTCTCTGTCTATCTCAATGTGTCTTGATGTGTCTTTGCGTGTCTCGGTCTGTCTCTGTGTGTCTCTGAGTGTCTCAGTCTGTCTCAGTGTGTCTCAGTCTGTCTCTGTGTGTCTCTGCATGTCTCAGTGTGTCTCTGTCTGTCTCAATGTGTCTTGATGTGTCTTTGCATGTCTCGGTCTGTCTCTGTGTGTCTCTGAGTGTCTCAGTCTGTCTCAGCGTGTCTCAGTCTGTCTCTTAGTGTCTCTATGTGTCTCTGCATATCTCTGTCTGTCTCAATGTGTCTTGATGTGTCTTTGCGTGTCTCGGTCTGCCTCTGTGTGTATCTGTGTGTCTCTGAGTGTCTCTATGTGTCTCTGCATATCTCTGTCTGTCTCAATGTGTCTTGATGTGTCTTTACGTGTCTCAGTCTGTCTCTGTGTGTATCTGAGTGTCTCTGTGTGTCTCTGAGTGTCTTGATGTGTCTTTGCGTGTCTCGGTCTGTCTCAGTGTGTCTCTGAGTGTCTCAGTCTGTCACAGTGTGTCTCAGTCTGTCTCTGTGTGTCTCTGCATGTCTCAGTGCGTCTCTGTCTATCTCAATGTGTCTTGATGTGTTTTTGCGTGTCTCGGTCTGTCTCTGTGTGTCTCTGAGTGTCTCAGTCTGTCTCAGTGTGTCTCAGTCTGTCTCTGTGTGTCTCTGCATGTCTCAGTGTGTCTCTGTCTGTCTCAATGTGTCTTGATGTGTCTTTGCGTGTCTCGGTCTGTCTCTGTGTGTCTCTGAGTGTCTCAGTCTGTCTCAGCGTGTCTCAGTCTGTCTCTTAGTGTCTCTATGTGTCTCTGCATATCTCTGTCTGTCTCAATGTGTCTTGATGTGTCTTTACGTGTCTCGGTCTGTCTCTGTGTGTATCTGAGTGTCTCAGTGTGTCTCTGAGTGTCTTGATGTGTCTCTGCATATCTCTGTCTGTCTCAGTGTGTCTTGATGTGTCTTTGCGTGTCTCAGTCTGTCTCAGTGTGTCTCAGTCTGTCTCTGTGTGTCTCTGCATGTCTCAGTGTGTCTCTGTCTGTCTCAATGTGTCTTGATGTGTCTTTGCGTGTCTTGGTCTGTCTCTGTGTGTCTCTGAGTGTCTCAGTCTGTCTCAGTGTGTCTCAGTCTGTCTCTGTGTGTCTCTGCATGTCTCAGTGTGTCTCTGTCTGTCTCAATGTGTCTTGATGTGTCTTTGCGTGTCTCGGTCTGTCTCTGTGTGTCTCTGAGTGTCTCAGTCTGTCTCAGCGTGTCTCAGTCTGTCTCTTAGTGTCTCTATGTGTCTCTGCATATCTCTGTCTGTCTCAATCTCTCTTGATGTGTCTTTACGTGTCTCGGTCTGTCTCTGTGTGTCTCTGAGTGTCTCAGTCTGTCTCAGTGTGTCTCAGTCTGTCTCTGTGTGCCTCTGCATGTCTCAGTGTGTCTCTGTCTGTCTCAATGTGTCTTGATGTGTCTTTGCGTGTCTCGGTCTGTCTCTGTGTGCATCTGCGTGTCTCAGTGTATCTCTGAGTGTCTCTATGTGTCTCTGCATATCTCTGTCTGTCAATGTGTCTTGATGCGTCTCTGCATGTCTCGGTCTGTCTCAGTGTGTCTCTGAGTGTCTCTGAGTGTCTCGGTGCATCTCTGTGTGTTTCTGAGTGTCTCATTGTGTCTCTATGTGTCTAAATGTCTCTGTTCATTTCTCTGTGTCTCAGTGTGTCTCGGTGCATCTCTGTTCGTCTCTGTGTCTCTGCATGTCTCTGTGCATCTCAGTGTGTCTCGTTGCGTCTCTGTGTGTCTCTTTGTGTCTGAGTGTCTCTGTCTTTGTGTCTCTGCATGTCTCAGTCTTTCTCAATGTGTCTCATTGTGTCTCTGTTTGTCTCTGTGTGTTTCAGTCTGTGTCAGTGTGTCTCGTTGCGTCTGTGTGTGTCTCTTTGTGTCTGAGTGTCTCTGTCTTTGTGTCTCTGCATGTCTCAGTCTGTCTCAATGTGTCTCATTGTGTCTCTGTGTGTCTGAGGGTCTCTGTCTTTGTGTCTCTGCGTGTCTCAGTCTGTCTCAATGTCTTGTTGCGTTTCTGTGCGTCTGTGTGCCTGAGTGTCTCTGTCTTTGTGTCTCTGCATATCTCGGTCTGTCTCAATGTGTCTTGTTGCGTTTCTGTTTGTCTCTATGTGTCTGAGGGTCTCTATCTTTGTGTCTCTGTGTGTCTCGGTCTCAGTGTGTCTCGTTGCGTCTCTGAGTGTCTCTGTGTCTGATTGTCTCTGTTCATCTCTGTGTGTCTCAGTGTGTCTCTGAGTGTCTTGGTGCATCTCTGTTCATCTCTATGTGTCTCTGCATGTCTCGGTCTGTCTCAGTGTGTCTCTGTGCATCTCTGTGTCTCTAAGTTTCTCTTGTTTGTCTCTGTACATCTCTGTGTGTCTCCAAGTCTCTCTGTATGTCTGTATGTGTTAGTATGTCTCTGTATGTCTATATGTGTCTCTGTACGTATCTGTATTTCTCTGAGTGTCTCTTGTTTGTCTCTGTACATCTCTTTATATCTCTGAGTGTCTTTGTGCATCTCTGCCTGTCTCTATGTGTCTGAGTGTCTCTGTGTGTCTATGAGTGTCTCTGTACGTCGCTGAGTGTCTCTTGTTTGTCTCTGTATGTCTTTGTGTGTCTCTCTGTGTTTATGTGTGTCTCTTGTTTATCTCTGTGTGTTTTGGTGCATCTTTGTGTGTCCGGTGATTCTTCAGAGAGTTCTCAGAAACAGCTCATAGTTCAAACTCTGTTGACCCATAATTTGCCAGAATTAGACGCGTTTGTTCTTCTGCTCACTTGCACATTGCTCTACTTGTGCCAGGTGTGATTATCGCTTTGGACTTTGTGATGATTTAGACATTTATACAATTACATCACCTGCATATTGCATCAGAGATACTAGGGCTGCACGATTAATCAAAAAAGTATTAGTATTAGTATTTTATAGCCATATTGATATACAGTATAACCAGTGTTGGGCAGTAACTAGTTACAGTAATAATATTACTTTTTGCAGTAGCTAGTAGTGTAACTACTACTACTACTAATAAGATTTCAGTAATAATATTACAGTTACTATCCATAAAACAGCTAGTTACTTAGTTAATTTCGATGCCTCAACCCCTACTGATTTGAAGTCCAACAATCCACTAATTCCTATATTTATTTTCATAATTTCCATGACTTGCACAGGCACATGAAGTCACCAGTGCAGCAGGCAAGCTTGGAATATGAAAAAGCTTATATTCAGCAGATGGAAATATTGCCATTACATTGATTTTTTTCAGAAGAAAAGATTATCTGAATACTGATTTGTAAGTTCTGGCATTACTTTACTCTGGCATTGCATCCATCTGATCCTGATATAAATTGCATAACATCTTTTTACAGAAGGAAACATTTTCTTATGAACTTAAATGATTTCTACTGAAAAAATACATCATGGAATATAATCATATATGGGTAACTTAGAAATTAGGGCTACAATTAGCTTCAAGCTGCACATGAAAATTAATGAGATTAATACAACACTTTTACTTAAACGTTACTATTAATCACCACTGAGTGTTTGTAATAACTGCTGACTGAGATTCAAAGTAGATTTTGGTCAAATGAAGAGGCAGAAATATATTGTTGGTAACATTTGAGAAGAATTTTATGGAGAAGATATGCAATTACAACTTCTGTGGTGCATGAAAGAAAAGTAATGTAACTAGTAGTGTAACTAATTACTTAATAATATTAATTTAACTAGTAATGCGTAATATATTAAATTTTTTGAGTAACTAGCCCAACACTGAGTATAACAAAAGTTTTGCCAAAAAATTTTTAAATTGCATTTTTAGTCACAATCGCAGCTTTTATATAAATATATATATAAAAAATGCAATTTTTTTTTTTTTTTTCCAAACCATGCAACCCTAATAGAAACTGCATGACAATGTTTTCATCTTGTGTTCATTAGTATGGCTCAGTCAGACAGACGACAGTCAGTCAGACAGATTGGATCTCAGGTTTGTCCGGTAAACAGGTAATAACGTATGGATGTGTCCTACATCCTGGCTCTAATGGCATCATGTGATTCGATTGTGTTATTGATGTGTTTCTGTGTGAATGACTGTGAAGTGAAGTGTTGGGATTCGGTTTTTATTGACGCTCGTTCGCTTCGGTCTCTGTCGAATCAGCGCGATTAGACGGACTCTCCGCTTATGGCACTCAAATGGCTCTGATTTCATTAGATTCCAGTGCCGAATGCCTGCGGGAGGTTATTTATAGGGCTTTTGTGGCCGCTTTGCAGCGCTGGGATTCCTCGCACACCGGCGAGAACCACATGCAAACTTGAGTTTGCGGTCAAGATGAACAAAGCTCCATGCTAATGGGCTGTCACAGTTTCTGACCCTGACAAAACACAGCAATATTGATGACGTAATACTGAGCTCATCAGCTGTTTACTGAGTAAAACCGGATCATATTTCACCTCCATCTCATCAGATCATACAATAACCAGCCCTGAAGTGTCAGTAATTGGAGTAAAGGCTGTGTTTATTGTCAGAAGACGACCGAATGACAGCTGCATGATTTGGGAAACGCTGATAAGTCTGTGTGCTTAAGGATTGCTGGATGGATGTTAAAATCTGATGTTAAGAGAGAATGGAAGGTAAATTAGTTTAGACTGATACGGTCAGGCCAATATCACATATCTGCTTTTGTCTTCTTCTTTTCTTCACTTTTTTTATTTTGGAAAAAAGCCTGGAAATGCCTAGAGCTGCAATTCCCAGAAGATTGTAAGCTTAAATAGATTGTAGAGAAAACCAGGTCGCATTTCACCTTAAAATCAAGATAAAAACGTTGCATTAATATTTTATTTGGCACAAAGAAAAAGAAGCCTTTTTAATGACCATTAAATTTTTGTTGCATTGTAAAATTATTTTCATGACAACTAAGCACACTCTTCACAATAAACACTAAAAAAAAATGTAGTTAAATATTTTAAACATTTTAAATTTAATTCAGCAGAAATTAAAATGTGTAAAGTATGTCAAGATAAAACTTGCATTTTATTTTTCACAAAGAATATGAAGCCTATTTTTATGACAATTAATTTTTATGACAATTATATTTTTTTTTTGCATGACAATTATGCACACAGTAAAAAATAAATAAATAATGTTTTTTAACAAAAAAATTTAGATCTTTTTTATAGTTAAGCATTCGACAGCCCATTTTCATTTAATTCAGCATAAATTAAAACATGTAAAGTATTTATCATAATGAATATTTAAGTATTTTAAATATCAAAGCAAATAAAGTAAATAAAGTAGTATGAATTTGGCAGGAAAATGTGCTTAATTATCATGAAAATAATTTATGCATACTAATATTTATTTATTTATATATATATTTATTTATTTATTTGCTATTTTTATGTTATACTAATATTTATTTATTTATTTGCTAATTTTTATTTTACTTTACATTACTTTACTTTACTTTACTTTACTTTATTTTATTTTAAAATGTGACCTGGACATGCCTGATCAATATTTTTAATTTTCCTTGAAGGGAAAGATATTTTAAATGCATATTCTTTGTCAGGGTTTAGAAGTAACTAGTGTGTAAACCTCACAGTCGAATAGACATGAACTACAAGCCACAAAACACCTGTTTTACTTTCACAGGTCTGTAATGTTTGTTCCCTGCGTCTCATATTCTCTCCGTTGTTTCTCTTGTGTGGAACAATAGAGCAGCAGTGAAGCATGCGATCATTGTGTGGTCTTTTTATCGTCCTGTGGAAGCCGTGGGCCGGTCTGGTGTTAAATTTCATTGGACACCCACATCTCACACACACACACACACACAAACACACACACACACAAACACACACACACACACACAGCACTCCACTTAGCATGAGCTTCCTCTCATTTGAAGAGACGTGATGATGGACTGAGTGTGTCACAGTTTGACAAGGAAATGAAAGTCACACCTGGAGACACGCTAACCTCTGAATACCAGAATAAATCACCGCCGCGCTGAAGCGACTGGAATTACACACACACACACACACACGCACACACACAGTGCTTTCAACATTCGCTTCTTCTGACAGATTCTGCATTCAGAATATTAACCTCTGACCACATGACATGCAGTGCGGTTTCCACATTGTCTTGTATGGACTGTCATTTTGAAGAATTAGACTTTGTTTGTTTATTTCATAAAGATACTAATACTAATTTACATCATGTATTTATAGGCAATAAATGTATTCCTTTGTTTGTTTATGTATTTATTTTATTTACATATATACTAAGACATCTTTTTATTCGTTGTATAATATCTAATACTTATAATATTTTATTTATAATTAATAAGTATTTTATAATTATTATTTATATATGGATATGCTAATGCTAATGTACATTTACTAATATACATACTAATACTAATTTACATTATAAACGATTATGAATTTATTAGTTTGTTTTCTTAAGTTTGATTTATTTTTATATTTTATATTTATTTTAATTATTTTTATATTTTTGATTTATTTTAATTATTTTTTATATTATTATTATTATTATTATTATTATTATATACATACTAATATACATTGTTCATTTATTTACATATGTTCATGTATTTGTTTGTTTGTTAGACATACTAATACAATTGTTTATTATTTATTTATAATTATTTTTTATAATATTTTAATAATAATAATACATATAATAATAATTAAATAATATTGATTATTTTATAACTCTTACTTATTTATAAAAAGATATACTAATACTAATTAACATTTACTTGTATACATAACATTTATTTTTACACATGCATACACACACACACAGTATATACAAATTATGTATATACTAATTTTTATTTATTAATTCATTTATTTTATTTATTGACATACTAATACTAATATCCGTTATCTACTTATTTATGTATTTATTTATAGATGTAGTAATATACATTTATTTATATACACATGCTAATATTAATTTATTTCCGTTTATGTATTTGTTTATTTATTTTTGTCATTTATGTAATATGTCTATATTGAATCCTGTACATTTGTACATGCTCATCTCTAAATTATTTTACTAAAACTTACTTGTGAGCAGTTTTATTTTAAAAATGACTAAGTCAAGCCAATCATAAGTATGACTGATTTATTTGTAAATCTCCCTGAATCACTTTTTTTTTTTTTTTGATTATTTTAATCTCCAGGAGTCATAAGTGTTTGGAAAGGTGAAGCGTGTAATTTTATTGGTCAGGAGATCTGATTGGTTGTCTTGGTTTTCAGAGAGATGACACCAGCCTATCAGAGGGCAGCACAATTGACCTCAGGAAACCCAGCGAGGAGGAGGATGAATACTCAGAGACAGCCGAAGAGGCCATGGATCCGGAAAACTGCCTTCCTGACGGTGCGTAAAGCAACAGATTCAACTTACAGATGCAGCATTTACTCTGAACATCAATAATATTGATTCATTCCCAATTCACACAGCACTAACTATTAATGAAAAAAAAAAATCATTTTTGCTAATTTTTATGTTTTTATATATTTTTCCTGTTTACATTATTTTCGTGATAAGTTAACACATTATCCCCCAAATACACATTACATTAATGCAAAAAAAAAAAAAAATAAATTTATATATATATATATATATATATATATATATTTTTTTTTTTTTTTTTTTTTTTTTTTGCATTAATGTAATGTGTATTTGGGGATAATGTGTTAACTTATCATTAATGCTTAATGCTTAATTTTTATGTTTATATGCATTTTTCTTGTTTACATTATTTTCATTATAAATTGGTCCATTATCCCCCCAAATTCACATTACATTAATGCAAATATATAATATAATATAATATAATATAATATAATATAATATAATATAATATAATATAATATAATATAATATAATATAATATAATAATTGTCTGTTGTTAATTTTTTTGTTTATATATATATATATACATATATATATATATATATATATATATATACATATATATATATATATATATACATATATATATATATATATATATATATATATATATATATATATATATATATATATATATATATATATATGTATTGCATGTTTATTAAAAATGTAAATATTTATTCATTATGATTTTAATTTATGCTGAATATACAACTTTTCTTGCACCTGTGTCTTTTACCAGATATGTTTTTGCTTTGAAAAGTTGTAATGTTATAATTAATTTCAGACCTGATAGATTGGATTGGTTCATGGATTTTGTTTTAAATCCTAATGCAGAAAATGCATGGAAAAGTATGAGACCGTCTCATGTTTTCTGAGGACGTCGGCAGACGTCAGAGTCACGTATGTCGGTCATGATCCTCTGTTTACCCTCGTTTTGAAGTGGAGGTGATTTGATATAAAACATTAACCAGTGAACTGACATTTAAAAGGGCAATGGGGCATTAAATTGAATGTACTGTGTCAACAAAGATTTGAAAAGGCCCGTCAGAGACCAAATGGTCCTGTGTTAATTTGATGATGACTCTCCATATTCAATGCATCGACCGCCGGTCCAATCAATGCATCCCGACATGCTAAAAACCCTGATCTGAACACAAGGAGCCTGTGAAACGTCTGCTGCATTTGGACGTCAAAACAGCTTGCTTAAGTATTTAATAGAAATTTACACTAAATGAGGAAAGCTTTAAGTTGAGCTAAAGCTGTAAGTTTGGTTTTACTCAGGAAAGGTAATTAAAACATTACTAAAATGTTATGCTTTAGCACATTGTTAACATGTTTCTAGCATGATTTAACACATTGCTTGCATCTTTTAGCGCATTGCTAACATGTTTATAGCTTGAATTAGCATGTTTCTAGCATGATTTTGTACATTGTTAGCATAGTTTAGCATGTTACTAGCATGTTTTAGCATGCTGCTAAAAATTTAACATGTTGCTAGCATAATTTAACATGTTAGCATGTTTCTAGCATGATTTAACACATTGCTAGAATCTTTTAACACATTGCTAACATGTTTATAACTTGAATTAACGTTTCTAGCATGATTTTTTACATTGTTAGCATAGTTTAACATGTTTTAGCTTGCTGCTAAAATTTAACATGTTGCTAGCATAATTTAACACGTTGGCATGTTTCTAGCATGATTTAACACTCCTAGAATCTTTTAACACATTGCTAACATGTTTATAGCTTGAATTAGCATGTTTCTAGCATGATTTTTTACATTGTTAGCATAATTTAACGTTTTAGCTTGCTGCTAAAATTTAACATGTTGCTAGCATGATTTAACACGTTAGCATGTTTATAGCATGATTTAACACATTGCTTGCATCTTTTAGCGCATTGCTAACATGTTTATAGCTTGAATTAGCATGTTTCTGGCATGATTTTGTACATTGTTAGCATAGTTTAGCATGTTACTAGCATGTTTTAGCATGCTGCTAAAATTTAACATGTTGCTAGCATAATTTAACACGTTAGCATGTTTCTAGCATGATTTAAAACATTGCTAGAATCTTTTAACACATTGCTAACATGTTTATAACTTGAATTAGTATGTTTCTAGCATGATTTTTTACATTGTTAGCATAGTTTAACATGTTTTAGCTTGCTGCTAAAATTTAACATGTTGCTAGCATAATTTAACACGTTGGCATGTTTCTAGCATGATTTAACACTGCTAGAATCTTTTAACACATTGCTAACATGTTTATAGCTTGAATTAGCATGTTTCTAGCATGATTTTTTACATTGTTAGCATAATTTAACGTTTTAGCTTGCTGCTAAAATTTAACATGTTGCTAGCATGATTTAACACGTTAGCATGTTTATAGCATGATTTAACACATTGCTTGCATCTTTTAGCACATTGCTAACATGTTTATAGCTTGAATTAGCATGTTTCTAGCATGATTTTGTACATTGTTAGCATAGTTTAGCATGTTACTAGCATGATTTAGCATGCTGCTAAAATTTAACATGTTGCTAGCATGATTTAACACATTGTTAGCATGTTTCTAGTATGATTTAACCCATTGTTATCATCAAATAGCATGATTTAGCCCATTGTTACCATCTTTTTCTTACAAAAACCTCTTACAAAAACCGCCTTTTGGGAAATAGGAATCCAATGTCTGTTACAGTATACGCCATAAATAGAGCGGTGCAGATACAGTAAAATTCAACAATAAACATTAAGAAGCGTTTACTTTCATTACACTACTGTAAAGTTATCTTACAGTAGGGGTTGAATGACTTCAGATTTTTTGAAGTCAACATTTATGTGATGAAAGTCGAGTCGACGTCAACTAGTCGCTGATGACGTCATTAATGAACAAATAAGCTGAGACCCGAACACCTTGTGCACAACTGGCATATGACACAGCGCTGCACACGTGGCTATTGCTCCTATAACAGCTCATTTTTATCAGGTCTTTCGTCTTTGGGTCGTTACATTTCTAACAGATTTCTGCTTGTTCTAAATCAGATAGAGATAAAGTAGCACAGTAAAGATTGCATTTATATGAATGAATTAGTGAGAGAGTGATTGCGTGTGTGAATTAATTCTACCTGGCAGCGTCTCTCTACTAATAGGGAACCTGTGGATTTTAGTTACTAAGAAATATATGCTAGAACTTTTCAGTTTCTAAGCTACATTATTGAGAAATTACAGAACATTGTTGACAATACATTTCCGTGCCACTAAATGATTCTGTGTGCTCGCGATCTGAGCTGTCTGTTGGCTATATATGTGTGTTACAATGCAGCAGCGCATTAGATTAGACAGGCGATTAATTTACCTGTAGCTACAATAAGGTGTTTAAAACCTGCATTCTCCCGTTCTATTTCGAGCATCCCGATGGTATAATCACACGTCTTGTGGAGCGCTTTCGGAGTATGCATTTATTTGTCATTTTATCTGTTTGGAAACGGAGCGTAAATGTGGACTTCTGTCTTATCCTGTTGCACCCTCTCTATAGGACCAGCGACTAGTCGACGTCAAGCTTAAAGCGTCACAGCAGAGCGTTGAAGTCGACTAGTCGACTAGTCTGTGCAACCCCTATCTTACAGTAGATGAAAAGCACTAGAAGAGAAAAGTACAAAAACCAAACAACTGAATATACAGTAAACACACATTGGAGTATACTGTCAGTTACTGTACAGCAATAAACAAACAAATAAATAAATACTGCATCCTCTGCCAAGCTGCATTACAGTATTGGTAATATCCTTATATGTTATACTGTACTATAGCAGTTTCTTAGTCTTCTGAGAAAAGACTTTCTCTGCCTCCTCTAGACAGTCGTCTCTCAGTTCTGCACAAATACATGTAAGAAGTACTTGGCTACAAATCAATTCAACAGTTATGAGTTTGAGGGTGTGTGCTACAGTATTTACAGTACAAGTTCTCTCCTCTGAAGTACTGCTGCTATGTACTGTAATTGTAATGTGTAAGTAGTGTAAAAACCCTGTAGATGATCCTGCAGGCAGCTTTCCTTATGATCATTCCATGCAGAAGAACATGCTCAACTATAGTGCTTTATATTTCATCAGCAACAAATGACCTTTGACCAAGTCCCCTTCATTTTTCTTTTCTCCTCCTATTCCTCTTTGTATCCTACGGTGACGCATTGCTGCCACACACATATTATTTTTTCCACTCAATTATGTCGTAATATCGAGATCTTTTCTCGTTAAAACGAGATCTTTTCTCGTAATAACGACATCTTTTCTAGTTAAAACGAGATCTTTTCTCGTAATAACGACATCTTTTCTCGTTAAAACGACATCTTTTCTCGTAATAACGAGATCTTTTCTCGTAATAACGACATCTTTTCTCGTTAAAACGACATCTTTTCTCGTAATAACGAGATCTTTTCTCATAATAACGACATCTTTTCTCGTTAAAACGACATCTTTTCTCGTAATAACGAGATGTTATGTCGTTAAAACGACATATTTTCTCGTAATAACGAGATGTTATGTCGTTTTAACGACATCTTTTCTCGTAATAACGAGATGTTATGTCGTTTTAACGACATCTTTTCTCGTTAAAACGACATCTTTTCTCGTAATAACGAGATGTTATGTCGTTAAAACGACATCTTTTTCTCGTTATAACGAGATGTTTTGTCGTTAAAACGACATCTTTTTCTCGTTAAAACGACGTAGCCTATTTTGAACGTGACATGACAGGCCGTTTTTCTTCAGCCATAGTTCTACGGAATACTGGAACGGTAAAAGAATTCAACTTTCTTTTTGGCTAGAGTCGTCATGGCACATTTAAATGAACTGATTTATTTTTACTTTCTTCTCGGTTTAAGTCACAAAGACATTTTATTAACATTGAGCCACGTCGACAGGATTGTTATTAGTATGCGAACACTACGTCGGTATCTTAAACATCTGAGACTGTACAGACGAAGGAATCAAACAGATCTATTAGAAGTAGCATTATTCCTCATGAATGAACTAGACCGTTATGGAAAGCTACATGGATATAAACTACTACATCTGAAGTGTATTCAGGCTGGATTTGTTGTCAGTCAACGTGTCATTCGACATTTATTAGGCATCCTGGATCCCGATGGAGTACAAATGAGAAGGAGAAATCGCTTAAGTCGTCGGTTGTATGGAAATCCTGGCCCCAATTTTATGTGGCACATGGACTCCTATGACAAACTGAAACCTTTTGGTATCTGCATCAACGGCGCCATCGATGGATTTTCTAGGATCGTAATTTGGCTCCATGCTTATTCTACTAATTCTGACCCGAAGGTAATCGCCAGCTATTTTATTAATGAAGTTGGACAAAGGATGGGGACACCAGCCAGAATAAGGTCAGACCTGGGAACAGAGAACCGTTATGTGGAACAAATGCAGAAGTTCCTACGCTATGATGACCATGACGAATATGCAGAAAACTGCTTCATCTATGGTTCAAGCAACCACAACCAGCGCATTGAGAGCTGGTGGGCATTCATGAGAAAACAGCATGCTCAGTACTGGATTAATCGTTTCCAGGATTTGAAGGAGAAAGATTACTTCACAGGTGGTTTCCTGGACAAGCAGTTAATATTGTTCACCTGTCTGAATATCATTGAGGTAAGTTTATGTATTAGCCTAAAATTAGGCCCGAAAGTGTTGACCTCCAAAATCATTATGGAGGCCCAAACCTGCAGAAATGTATAGCCTATAGCCTACGTATACAGAAATAATACAGAAAATAATAAATGAAGGGAAGAATCCAAAATAAATCCAGGATTAAATGTAGTTAAAATGAATTATATAATGTATTTTAATTGCATTTAATCCTGAATTTATATTACTTCTTCTCTTCATTTATTATTTTCTATATTATTTTAAAATTAGTTTATTCTTTTTTAACGTTTATTTATATTTATATTTATGTATTCAGACGTGTTAATTTCCATATTTATTTATCAATTTACTTATTTGTACTGGTTATTTGTACTTAACTGGTTGAGTTCAATGTATATTGTAGGCCATGTGGCTATGTGGAGATGCGTTCACTGTCTAACATAGGCCTAATTCATCGTTAATTTTGTAATTTTGTTAAATATTTTTTTCTTAATTACACATCTCGTTTTGATGTTTCTTTTATTCCATAAGCTAACATTGCAAGTTAAATGGTTTTAGACTATTTTTTTTTTCTGCGGTCGAAGAAAGAAAAGAGGCCTAAATTAAGAATGTCATTGATATCTCTCATTTTAAATATATTATCAAAAATTCTTTTTTTATTTCGATCTGCAGTCTAATAAAAGTTAAGAAAAAAATAGAATTAGCCCACATGCCTATCTATAGAATACAGACCAATTCTATTTGTCTTAACATTTAACTTTTTCTTAAAATTAGTCTTGAATATAGGCCTAAATAAACTTAATAACGAATATTCTTCAATAACGGATTTTATTTCATAACGAATATACCAAGGTAACAATTAACTATTCTTCAAAACAATTTTGTATTAAAAATCACAAATATGACACCTGTAATAAAATCATTTCACATATACAGTTTAATTATAGCCTATATATATATATATAGTATATATATATGTGTGTGTGTGTGTGTGTGTGTGTGTGTGTGTGTTAAATCGATGAGGAAATTATCTGCCGAATGTGTTGACAGCGCCATTAAACAGCATTTGGAGCATGAACGTTTTCTAATTGGCTACAATGAAAATTTTAATATACAAATATAATTTTAAATGACCTTTGTTTCGGAGCAGTAGGCTAATGTTTTGTTTCTTTCTAAACGGTAACTCGAGAACTGTAACGAAAAAAATAGTTTATACCGTTTTTACTCACAACCAACTCGTTTTCAATCAATGATTTAGGGATTCAGTGACATAAGGACGATTTTATTGCTTGACTAACAGTTTAAAAACAGTGCTTCAAATGTTAAAAGTGAGGCAATTAAACATATCTGAAAAGACAATGAAATGTGTCCAGTAATAATTCCAAAAAGAAAGAGAAACATCGGACTTAATGTAGACTATAAATTGATTTCTAATTGGCATAGCCTAGGCCTGCTTTTTATATGCAGAAATTGATCATATGCACGCTAAAGTCAATTTCTACGTACAAATAGCAAGCCAAATAGAAACAGAAAATCGTGCTATTGAACCTTTAACCTTGGTGCCATGAAATCATATTTCCCTCAAATATCAATCGGGACATCACAGGTATAGGCCTAATGACGTTCTTTAGGCAAATCATCATAATCATCACTTGTACCAAACGAAAAAAATAAGATAAATAATGAGAGTAATTAATAATTTAGTAATTAACGACAGAATAACAGAAACACTGGTTTCCTTTATGATTTATTTAGTTTTTGTTAAATACAAATGTGAAGACTGTAACTATGACAACGTCAGCTCCAAGACCGCTACGCGACCTCCGTTTCCACTGCACAAAATGCCTCCACTACGAGAAAACGCGGCAGCTGCGCGGCGACTCTAAGCTTGCCGCGCTCCTGCGTGAATTATTCATCTCGTCGTGTAGTGTATTCTTTGAGTCATTCATTCATTCATTCATTCATTCATTCATTCGATCCGTTAATTGAATCATTGGTTCACCCGATTCGTTCAAAACCACTGATCTAAAATAGATTATGTCATTATAGATCAGTGTTCAAAACGCAGATTCATTCAGAAATTGTGTTACTTGAATACTCACAAGAGTTATTTGCGTTCACAAAATTGACCAAAAACAGGCAATAATGTGAATACAACAAAATTGTACAACAACAACAACAACAACAAAAACTGTTATAGCCTATAAAATCAATTTGCACTCTGCTATTCGGGGCACAAACAGCACTTATGTGATATTGCTTAACTATATAATATGATATAAATATGAGACAAAATCTCATACAGGGACGTTTTTCCCCAATATCTTGAATTTACGAGCATATAACTGCATTACATCAATGTTCTGCATCATGTTCTTCACAAGATGTGTTCGGCATGAAGCGGCGCTTTAAGTCGATCACACATGAAATGTAAGATCAGGTATATAATTCTGCAGGTTCAGCCCCTTTTATTAGTGGTCTTTATAAGATGTTTTATTTTTATATTCCTTTAAAAATCCCTTTAGATCAGGTATGGGCAGCTTTGGCCGTTAAGATCCACTTTCCCGCAGAGTTTTGCTCCAACCGTGATCAAACTCACCTAAACAAGCTAATCAGGGTCTTCAGGAATACTAGAAAGCTACAAGCAGAGATGAGTTTGATCAGGGCCGCCGGAGCTAAACTCTCCAGGAAAACTAATCTTGAGGCCCAGAGTTGCCCAGCCCTGCTTTAGATTATACTTCTGTCCACTAATGAAATCGTGGAACGTGTCTGTTTATTTCACTGTTATAGGAAGAGCTGCAACAAGTCCTGCATTTGTGGAATACTCACAGAATTCGTCGTTGCAGAAATGCTGTGGCTCCCCATGGCCGTCCTCTCATGATGTATCACCTGCCACAACTATTTGGAGCAAGAGATTACCTGAAGCCAGTCTCTCAGGAGGCTGTAGAAGCCTGTAGAGAGGAATGTCTTCAGAGAGGGCCATACTCATGTGATGAGACAGTTTTTACTTTATCCTGTCTTCTCATGGAAGAGAACCATCTTCATCCACCCACAACACCTGATGAAGCGATTGAATTGTACCTGTTTCTGAGGAACTGTATAGTTTCAAATTTGTAAGCAACCATTGTAACATGACACTGTGGCTCATCTGCAAGATCATATTTTTCTTATTTGAATTTGTTGTACATAGTAATCTGTAGGGTATCTTCTTAACTGCAAAAAAAATGTGTTAATTTAGAAACGTAAATCAATGAATGTCATTCAGTGTGTATTCAGTATATATAAGGTGTATCATTTGAGAAGGCACACACACACATAGTAAAAATACTAAATGCATAGAGGAAACCATACTCCGTAAGAAAACTGGCGTTGTAATGAAATTATAAAGAGAAATATGAAATACACAATGTAAATAATGTAATAAAAGTACAAACTGATTGAAAAAATGAATTACTCTTTATGTAACTGTAAATTTAACCCTGGCTTTTTAGAAAATTTCCATTAGCCCCCACACTGAAATGTTTTAACATGAACTGTGACAGAGGAAGGTTTCAGTTGAATTACACAAGAAGGTATGACAAAAAAGTAAGCAGTTCAACTTAAAACAAAATTATCTGCTTATCTACATTTATCCACTGAATATGAACAATTCTAAGCAATGAACTTACAAAAACATTAATTTGTAGCCATTTGTCCATTACCCCTAACCATGGACATATCAAGCAAACAGAAAGGAGTTAAAACAATTCTTAACAATTAACTCTAACATTCTTCTTTTTAGTAAACTCAATAACAAATCAGCACCATATGTTCCAGTCAACATTTAGGTCATGATTTAGACAATGTCTATGACAAGCGCATGTGTACTTGACAATATACTTTCCATTTCGGAGCGCAGCTCTGGGTAAGAGCTGTAGGTGGAAGGAAGCTCCAGAACTGGACCGCAGGTGTGAGCAACTGGTCGTCTTGCCAGTCCATCCAAAGATGTGAAAATCACTTGTATTTTGTCGACGCAGACAACATCAGAGCCTGTTACAAACCTGAGCATCTTCCTCAGCCCCACTACATCCAATCCTCTGATGCACTGCTGTAGGAAACGCAAACACTTGCTCTCTGCTTGACTTTGAGGTGAGACATCGAGCAACTTCAAAAACCTTCTTGTTGTTGGTCTCTTGTCTTCATACATCTGTAGAACGTCCACTGGACTTTTGAATGTTTCTCCGAAAATATGTTTGGCTTCTTTAGACATGTTGTCCAAAGCATATTTAGGTAATTGGATGATCTGTTTGTGGCCAGCTTTCAGCATCAGTTCTTTTAGGTTTTGTTGTGTTGGCATGGTGGTCACACCCAAACGATCCAGAAGATCCAGCAGTTCATCTTTGTCATCTCCAAGGAGATCTTCTTTTAAGGCACAGGAGACCAGATCTCTCTCTGACTGACTCAGGTATAAAAGGAATGAATCAATCATCATTTCATCTGTGACTGAATGCTCTCCAAAAATGAGTGCCACTGTGAAAGCTGTAGCCAGACGAGTTGGAAAATATCCTTGGTCTTTGTATCCTTTGGCCAAGATTCTTCCAATTGACTTCCAGTCTTCCTCTTGCCATTTTGGAGAGAGTGATGGCACTCTCATATCCTCCCCTTCAGCTGCACGATCCAAAAATTCAGACCAAAAGCCTGAGTACACATCTCTGGACACACCATCTTCATCAGCTCCCATTTCATCTATGATACTGTACTTCAATTTGTACGTTATGATCCTTGGATCTTTAAACTGGCCAATCATCTCATCTAAAAGAGTGATCCTATGCAGTTTTATGGTTACATGCAGGAGCTCATATTCAGAAGCTGAAGAGTTGACTGCATGAGCTGCATCATCCACTTGATCTGCGACAGGACTGAAAGCCTCCTCTGTCAAACTCAAATCAATCATACTGACTGCATCGCTTGTAGATGGATAAATGATGTTAGTGATTGCTAAGTCAGAGTCTTGTGTGACAGGCAAGTGCATCGATTCATAGAGCAAAGTGTCATCCAGATGGCATACCATAGATTCACCTGTGTATGGGCCTATTATAACTTCAGATGACTGAGATAAGGAGTCAGTTGAATCAACAGAAATAATAGGAGTTTCACATTGTTCTTGTGGTTTATGCATTTCTGCTTGTGTCTCAGTATCACTGACATTAAATTCATCATCATGTGGGATGCACTTTGTACTCAAGTAAAATCTTAGCATTCCCATTTTAAGTACTGTGTAGAGTTCTCCCACAGTAATGTCATCTTCAAGCTCTGATTCTTGGAAATCAAAAACGTCATGACTAAAGTTCTCCCACAGACCTTTTTTGGATACTCCTCTTGGGAAGAACAGTTCCTTTGCTTGACTTAAAATATCAGATTTCTTTGCATTTTTAGAGATATCAATGGTTCTAGTTCCTCCACCTGAGCGCTTCCTTACTTGTTTACCCTCGTGAAACCATCCTATCTCAATTTTTCTTGTTGTTTTCTCAGCCATCTTGTTGTTCTTCAAGTGCCATCTGCGTTTACGTTTGAAGTTCTCAGAAGAATCTTCATCAGCTTCTGATCTGTTCTTTATTCCCATCTTCTGTCTTAGCTTTTCAAGCAGAGTCTGTCTTGTAGCATGTGATTCACTTTTGTTGCCATTTTCCTTACAGAAGCGCCTTGCAGCAATCCTATCACCATAGATGGGAATGTACCTTGACAAGCTGTCATCATCAAGCTCTCCTACAGTGGTATCATCTATCTGTTAAAAGATATTAGAAATAAGATTTAGTAGATCCACAAAAAGGAAATGTCTCATAGACAACATTAATAACTTATTATTATGAGTAAAGTTAAATAAAAGTAAAATTAATAATCAAATAAATTAAAAATACATACAGAAAAAGATAAATTAAGGGGTGGATGAGTAATACGAAGAATAAATTCAGGATTAAATATTATTAAAAATGAACTATATTTGTTTTATCAGTGAATTTATTCCTTCGTTTATTTCCTATTATTACATTATGTTATGTTTTTGCTGTATTTTGCAAATAAAAATAGTTCCAATTAAAGCCACAGCAGAATTTTACGTGTATAAGCAACACACAGCAGCGTCTTGTTACTGAATAAATCCATATTTAAATGAGGTAATCTATTCATAAAAGACAGTCATTTGGCTTGTTCCTGTAGTACCATATGAACGAATCTGTTTAATGAATGACTGAATCAATCACTCATTAAGACAGTGACATGCCGCCACCTACTGGCGCGGCTTTAGTTTCATGAGTATCATTTCACGTGTTTAAAAAAATAATTTCAAATTTCAATTAACGATTTAATACCATTTAAAAACCTTTAATCTGTATCACTATTTATTTTTTTATTTATAACATAAATTCATTTTATTATAGCCTATAAATTTATTGTAAATCCCATACAGAACTAGTTGCACAAGATATGAACGACTGGCAAACACATTTATTAAAAGGAGCTATACATTGCGTGCAGCGAACATATTGTAGTTTTTTTAAATCATATTTTTAGTTAATGTACTGTGTAGTCCACAGGTGTCAAACGCAGCCCTGCAAAGTTTAGTTCCAACCCTGCTCCAATACACATAACGTTACCATGAAGTTTTCAAATAAGCCTGGAGGACGTGATTAAATGGATAAGGTGCGTTTAATTAGGGTTTAATCTAAACTCTGCAGGGCTGTGGCTCTCCAGGAAATAATGCTTTACACCTCTGGCCCAAATCTGTTTAACGTACGCATTAGCAGAATTCAGTAACTTACCTTGTCTAGTTGCATTTTTTGAATATCTTCCTCTGAAACCCCACGATATCGAAGAGAACTCCAAAATTCCATGTTAACGTTATTACAGTTGACTATGATAACTGTTGACTTTAATGGGCTGCCTTATTAGACTGCCATGTAGCAACACAAGCAGCTCAGTTCTAATTGGCTGAAATAGGCTTAACGTAACGTTGTCACGTCACGTACAAAATACGTCGTTTTAACGAGAAAAAGATGTCGTTTTAACGACAAAACATCTCATTATAACGAGAAAAAGATGTCGTTTTAACGAGATAATTATGTCGTTTTAACGACATAACATCTCGTTATTACGAGAAAAGATGTCGTTTTAACGAGAAAAGATCTCGTTATTACGACATAATTGAGTGGAAAAAAATAATATGTGTGTGGCAGCAATGCGTCACCGTAGTATCCCACTACCAGGATTCATTTTTCAAAATTTGTAATCACCTGAGCTCCTGTTCATATCATCCTGAGATTCTGACTGCTGTGTCATCAGTTTTGCTACTGAATGTTCAAACATGGATAAATGTGTGCTATTTGTGTTCATTTTGTGATTCTTGAGGTAGTTATATTGTGTGTTTGTGTTTCCTAAATGAGAACATGGTTAAACCTGTGCAGGATGATGCCGTTCTTGTGTAGAGTTTTGCAGAAAACACTGAGCACATTGGAACATGTGTGAAAGCAGGTGAAATGTGTTCAAAGTTTTGAGAAACGTGTCACTATAACATGAATCAGTTATAGTGTGTTAGCAATTGAGAAAAACTGTAAGTGGGTCAAAAACATTAAGTTGTGTTTAATATTACATTTAAACTAGATCAGTAAAGTTTGATGACAATTATTATCATGTTTATAGTATGTTTTAGCACATTGCTAGGTTGAGTTATGTTGCTAACATGTTTCTAGCTTTATTTAATTTATTACTAGCATGTTTTGGCAAGTTTTTAGCATGTTGTTAGCACACTGCTTTCATATTTTTAGCATAATTGATTAGTATCTTTTAGCATGTTGCTAGCATGATTTAGTATATTTGAACTATTAAATTAAACAGACAAAATTATGGATTATGAAAATACATATAACGTACTTAAGTGGGTCAAAAAATTCTAAAGTTGTATTTAATATAGATTTAAACTATAATACATTTTTGTGGAAATTGCAAATAACATGCAAGTACCGTAAATGTCTAAAAAATGGCATTCAGATCGAATTTAAATATACTGTTATTTCCATAAGTATGCTAAAGTGTGCTGCTTTTTCACAAGAGTGTCTTTATGTTCTGTGTAATTGCTCTGTTAAGTAAGAGTTTGTTCTGAGAAACGACCAACATCTGTCATAGTGTGTGTGCGTGTGTGTGTGTGTGTGTGTGTGTGTGTGTGTGTGAGAGAGAGAGTGTGTGTGTGTGTGAGAGTGTGTGTGTGTGTGTGTGTGTGTGTGTGTGTGTGCACGTGTGAGCGCGCGCGCGTGTGTGTGTGTGTGTGTGTGTGAGAGAGAGAGTGTGTGTGTATGTGTGTGTGTGTGACAAAAACGTTACACACCGGTACACTCCATTTGCCTCAGATCTGCACTTTATAAGCTGTCGACTTCATTGCGGTGCGGTAGAAAACAATCAGATCGCTGCGCTGGGCTGTCTGTTTGAGGGAGTGAATGATTTATGGCAAATGAGCTGCCATGTATTTCCTCTGATAATTCTCGCTCACACATTTCAGCATTTCAGCGGCGTTTGAGATGAGATCGGGTTTCTCACCTATAAATCGAATAATAACACACTTTCACATGACTGAATTGAATCAGTCAACAGCTCTCTGCTGGAGAAGTCAAAAGGGCAGATTCACACATTCTGAAGGGAAATACTCAGAGGAGAAAGAGGCTTTTTTGCCTAAAAACTTTGCTTGAACAAGTGCAATGCAAATAAGTACTTACTACTGAGAAATCAATACACGATTTATTAATGATTTAATGTATCATATTTTTTGGAATATAAGTTGTGTGTTTTTTTTAATCATCTGAAACATGCTGCGATGTATATTCTAAAGCGATATATATCATGCAATTAATGTTAAGCCCACAAAAAACATTTTGGATTTGTGCTGAATGAGAGAAGTATACATGTATGAGCCCAAGTATATTTGCGTAATGCATTTTCCACATTCCACATTTAATAAATATAATGCTGTTTATAATGAGTGCCACTATAATTTATGTTCGTTTTATACTTATATTTTTCATTCCTCTTCTGTTCTGAATACTGTTAAATTTAAAGGATTTATGTCATGTCCTGAGTGTCATGTTTTTGGTCCTGTTTTGTCCCTGTAGTTCTTACTGTGTTTCCTTTTTTGGTCATGTTCCTTTCCTCGTTTAGTTTTATTATGATTGATTATTCTATGCACCTGTTTTTGTTAATTATCCTATGTATATCAGTTCCTGTTTGTTCGTTCATTCCTCGTCCGGTCTGCTTTTCACCAGTTTTGTTCGTGAGTTTGGATTCTGTTCCATGTTGGATTTTCCCCTGCGTGTTGTCATTAAAGACTATTTGAGTTATGTCCTGCCTCCTGCGTTCTCCCTGCTCCCATGTTACGTGACAGCGAGAGGAAACTAAAATACTATAAAACATTATAATAATTTATAATGTTTATAATATTTATAAAAAATTCATTTTATTTACAAGTATTTTACATTATTTTTGAATGTAATAATAAAATGTGACTTGCACCAATGCAACGTATATATTTTTCTTTTCATCTCAACCATGCAATTTTTTGTTTAAAGTTGAATTACTTATTTGAATGTGAAGTTTGTGTTTAAATATTTTTATTTGGAATTTTTGAGTATCCTTTGAAATTTCAATTGTGTAAAATTATTTATGCAAAAACAAAACTTACAGAAATTATAAAGACGAAAAGAAACAACATCCTTAAAGTAATACCCAACCAAACCAAAAAAAAAACAAAAAACTGGAAATTAAAAAAATAAATAAATTTTGATAAAAATAAAATAAAAATAATAATTTATTAAAAAGAATAAAACAGGAAAATTAAAAACAACACTTAACCAAACAGTGCTATTCAATGGTAAGAGTGGAGTGTAAAGAAATAAAGGACAAATTAATCATAGCAATTCTGAAGAAAATAAATAAAATGGTACCAGATCTTTTCATATAATGTTCTAACGTAATTGTTTCTAAATGTAGTTTTCTAATCAATTCTGTAAGCCACATTTGAAGTATAAAGTTTAATACTCAAATCTCTAACCTTAGCTATGAGCAGTAGTAATAGTGACGCGCTTGGGAAACATGAATATCTGTACTGCTGCACGTGGAGTCTGTGTTCATGGTATGTTCTCTAACAAATCAAATCTATGAAGAGGCGAATAAAGCAATGAAGTCACCAATAACTCCAGACTCTGAGCCCTTTTGATTTTGCTTTGATGGCTGTTAATTGCTTGATGAATGGTGAGGCCCGGGTGCTAAAATGTCTGATGCCGCCAATGGAGAGCAGGAGCATCAGTACAAATTGAGTTGAGAGAACCCTGTTACCATAACCCTGTTATTAAGTTTACAGGCAATAAGTTAATTTAGAAGAGCTCAGATGCCAGTAATGGAGACGCTTTGACGACCATGCAAGGCTCAAATGGGATTTCATGGCAGGGACTCATTGTTACAGACGGCGGGCATTCAGAGCGCCAGTGATACTGGCTGGGATTATGTCACATAAAAGCTGCGTCTTGAACTCAGAGACCGGCAGATTATCAAGACGAGGACCTTTTACGGCAACCGAGTTCCATTTATGAGCCCAACGCTGACAATATCATTTATTTCTACTGATGTGTTTGTATTACACGCAGTAGAGCAGTTCAGCTATTGATCTCCACGTTCTCGCTGTAATTGCATTTGTGATCTTTTGAAGTGTTTGGAAGCTCTTTGAAGTCTTTTGAAGTTGCATTTTCAAATGTTGATTTGAACAAAGAGGTTTTGAAAGTGGAAAAGTCAGCAAAATCAGTGTCATCATTTCAATTATAGTCTGAAATACTTCTGATCAACACGTGAATAATCTATTAATTTAGGAAAATTATGTAGTTTGGCATATTCTTTAATTCAATATTATTATTATTATTTATTTATTTATTTATTTTTTTTAAAAAGCAGTTTTGTTTTAAAATGCTACACTGTAATAATGTTATGATCTGTAAGTCATGACAATTTACTTTAACTCATCAAAATAAGTTGAGCAGTTTCATAATTTTATAATTTATGTAACTTTATAATTTCAAGTTATATGAAACTGAACTTAACTTGAAGTTGATTTAATGCAATTTAAGTTGAAATTACTTGTACAACCAAGTTGATTATACTTAAAACTTATGTTTTACTTAAAAATTATGTTTTTTTACAACTGAACTTATGTTTTTAAGTTGAAATAGGTGGGTTTTTTTACAGTGTAATATTTAGTGTGGTCAACTAGAAGCATTTTATTGTCATGTGAAAAAAACACCCAAAAGGAAATTAAGTCATAGCATGGACCCTTATAGATACTCCCACAAAATAATTTTTTAAAAATTCATATTTATATAAAATATATTTATTTTTCCTTTATATGACTAATTTGCAAACTTTCATATTTTTAAAATATATTTTTATTTAAATATATTATTTAATATATAAAATATATTTTATTTATTTATTTATTTATTTATTTATTTTTAAAGTTACATTTTAAAATATATCTTCATCATCTTTGAACTTTTGTTTCATTGACCCATTTATTAATCATCAATCTTTAATGTTTTTGTTCTCCAGTTTGTGTACGTCGCTTTCAGTGCTGTGAAATCAACACATCCGAGGGTTTGGGTCGAGCCTGGTGGCGTCTGAGGAAGACATGTTATCAGATAGTGGAGCACAGCTGGTTTGAGACCTTCATCATCTTCATGATCCTCCTCAGTAGTGGAGCGCTGGTGAGCTTTAATCTGTCATTTTTAGTTTACACTGAATGTTTAAAACTTTTTTACAGTGCAGTCGCAGTAGTAGGATTTGTTACTTAAGGCAAGACACCACAGGTGAACAGGATAAAAATTTAAACTATTAGATATCACATACTTCCCAAGTTAATTAATCAGAGTATATTAAGACGGTTTGTATTAAACACTTTATGAAATGTTATATTTACGCGAATGAGCCATTATCTAATTAAGTATGCACTAATTTGCGAACAATTACATAGAATAATTCTGAACATTGGATAAAGCTAGGTTCAGATTTCTTTTTTTATTTTATTGACATATTAATATTAAATGTTTTTACTGAGGGGATTTTGGATATCTATTTTTATCACTCCATAAATCATAAAATACTGTCAATAGACAGAAATCATACATTTTTGCCATGTTTTTTGTAATAAACTGCTGTATAAAATGAGTTGAATGATATATCAACAAACCCCTCAGTAAAAACCTTCATAATATAGAGAGGAATAAAACTGTAAGTTTTGGTGTATGTAAATGCTGCTGAAGTGGAGATGAAAACTCACAACCTATAAAAATATGAATTTTTGCCATGTTTATATGAAAAAAATGTTGTAATAATCAGTGTGAATGATGTATGAACAAATCCCTCAGCAAAATCCTTCAGAATATAGAGAGGAATAAAACTGTTAGTTTTGGTGTGTGTAAGTGCTGCTGAAGAGGAGAAAAAACTCTTTAAAATATGTATTATAATTGAAATCTACAGACGCAAATAGTTAAAATGCAATAAAATAAACATTCAAAAGTTTGGACACTTAATAAAGAGTACAACTTAAAGAAAAAGATCATCCAAGAATGAAAATTCACCATTTATCATCCTAATGTTGCTCCAAACCTGGGTTATTATAGTTCACTAAAACTAAAACCATAAAAAAAAAAAAAAAAAAAAAAAAAAAAACTTATAAACATTAACTTAAATAATAAACGTATAATAAACATTTAATAAACATTAACTTAAATAAATTAAAAAATTAGTGCTGGGCAATGATTAATTGTGATTAATCGCATCCAAAATAAAAGTTTTTATTTATATAATATAAGTGTGTGTACTGTGTATATTTATTATGTATATATAAAGACACACACATACAGTATATATTTTAAAAATATTTACATGTATTTACATGTATATGTTTATATTAATATAATTTATATTATATATGCATATATTTAATATATAAACATAACATATTTTTCTTAAATATATACATGCATGTGTGTGTATTTATATAATAAATATACACAGTACACACACATATATTATGTACACAAAAACGTTTATTTTGGATGCGATTAATTGCGATTATTCGTTGCCCAGCACTAAATAAAATAGAATTTGTTTTTTATTATTTTATTTCAACTAGTTGCAACATTTCTCATTTTCATTTAATTTAACTTGATGTACTAAAATAACTAAATTTTAAATAAAAATTCATAAAAACTAGATAGACTTAAAAAAAAAAAATAGTAAAAATGACCAAAACCACTACATTACTAAAACTTTAACTAGAATCAAAACAAAAACAGAAAATAGGAACCATTTCAGAATATTAATGAAAACTATAATATTATCTAAATTATACTGAATTATATTAAAATAAACATTTACTTATGTGACCCTGGACCACAAAACCAGTCATAAGGGTAAATTTTTGGAAATTGAGATTTATACATCATCTGAAAGCTGAATAAATACTTTCCATTCATGTATGGTTTGATAAGACAATATTTGGCCGAAATAAAACTATTTGAAAATATGGAATCTGAGGGTGCAAAAAATCAAAATATTGAGAAAATCGCCTTTAAAGTTGCCCAAATGAAGTTCTTAGCAATGCATATTACTAATCAAAAATTAAGTTTTGATATATTTACAGTAATGAATTTACAAAATATCTTCATGGAACATGATCTTTACTTAATATCCTAATGATTTTTGGCATAAAAGAAAAATCAATCATTTTGACCCATACAATATATTCTTTGGCTATTGCTACAAATATACCTGTGCTATTTATGACTGCTTTTGTGCTCCAGGGTCACAAATATTAATAATAAAATACAATCTACAGTACAAAACCTAAAACTTAATTCAGATGATTGCAGAGGAAACATTTCTTATTTTCATTTAGGTTTACTTGATGTACTAAAATTACTAAAACTTAAATAAAATTAATTTTTGGCATAAAAGAAAAATTGATCATTTTGATTCATACAATGTATTTTTGACTATTGCTACAAATATACCCATGCGAATTAAGACTGGTTTGGTGGTCCAGGGTCACATATGTATTTTGAGTGTTTTCTTTCTGCTAGTCTGAAAGAAGGCATGTTTTGGAAGCAAAATCTCAAACTTGAGCAGTGCATGACGAAGCAATGTTTTTTGCCTGTTGTGTCTCAGTAAAGACGTCTTACTCGAGTATTAGCTTGCTTCACTGAACTTATGACAGCTTTGACTTCAAACCAAGCACAGAAGCTGTCTCTAACAGTGTGTGTTCGGCAGGAAGTGGCAGCACACTTCCTGCTAGCTGGCCTGTGGTGGCCGACGGCCTGCTGACTGGTCAACTCTTCTGACCGGAGTCTCCATGAGAGAGCTGTCAGACGCCAGCAAATGCGCAGATGTCAGATGACACTAATCTACATCAACACATGCCACAGGCTGTTAGTCGTGTTGTGAAATAATCACAGTCTTACGCATCCTTTCAAACAGCCGCTGTCAGTACTAAATTAACACCATTATTGATTTCTTGGCAGAGATTTTTGCAGTTTTTAGGGTTTATCAAGTTAAATGACAGAAAATTAAATGTTTTTATTGCTTTTTAAAGCAGTTATTTGCTCAAAAATTCAACATTCGGTTACACTTTATGATGAGTAACTTTCATTAATGCATCATTGAAGAATTATTACTGAGTTGTATCATAATGTGCATTCAAGTCGTTTCATATTTATTTGCAATTTTTTTTTTAAGAAATTAATACTTTTATGCACCAAGGTTGCATTAAATTGATCAAAAGTGACAGTAAAAACATTTATAATGTTATAAAAGATTTCTATTTCAAATAAATGCAGTTCCTTTGAACTTTCTATTCATCTGTGAATCCTGAAAAATAAAATGTATCACAGTTTCCACAAAAATATTGGGCAGCACAACTGTTTTCAACATTGATAATAATCAGAAATGTTTCTTGAGCAGCAAATCAGCATATTAGAATGATTTCTGAAGGATCATGTGACACTGAAGACTGAAGTAATGATGGCGATATATTCACATATATTCACATAGAAAACAGCTGTTTTTAATTGTAATAATATTTCACAATTTTTATTATATTTTGGATCAAATAAATTCAGCCTTAGTGAGCAGAAGAGTCTTCTGAATGTTAGTGTGCATAACTAAATGTATATGAACTACTGTAAAGCATGTTAAGTTATGTTAAACTCAGCATGAAAGATTTTCACAATCCCTTTTACGTGTAATTTTTATTGCAATCTAACAGGATATTTTATATATTAGGAATTGATTAGGTGGTGAAGAGTGTCTCTAAGACAAAATATTACAAAGTATTTGTTTTCTTTTATAATAGCATGCATGAATCATGCACAATAAGATCAGGAACATGTCAGATTGGTTTGGTGTGGACTCTAAACATTACTAGTTGTGTCTTTGTGAGATTATGCATGACACAGAAAACAGTAAATGCCAGAGCGAAAAATATATTCCCGCTGCATAATATTACATAAGACTGTGCATTTCCTTAAAGATCAGATTCCTGCGTGTGTGACTCACAGAGAGGGGCTAATGTCAGAGCTCTGTCTTACGGCCGGGTGCCAGGTGTGCGCCAACCGGCTGGTATTTTAGTGGCATTTACCAGCAGCTTCAGCAGGCAGCTGTTCTTTCAGACGTGCACTTGAATGATTACACATGAAAACAGAAAGTAAGCAGAAAATCAGAAACAGCACAGTCGGCAAAATGCAGCGGCGAGTCCGGTGGACGCAGATGTTTGGCTGGACATCGGTGCATGTATGTGCAGTAGAGTAGAACCGCTCAGACGAACAGTCTGGACGCTTAATAACAAGGAAATAGTTCGTCCAAAAATGAAAATTCATCATTTACTCAATGGTGGGCTAAACCAGGGTTATTAGAGTTAACTACTAAAACTATAAAAAAAAATTAAAAAAAACATTTTTTCGATATTTAAAATAAAATGTTAACTGAAATAAAATAAAATAAAATAAAATAAAATAAACATTTCATTTCAGCTAGTTGGCAAGGCAACATTTAGTTTAATAAGATGTACTAAAATCAAAAATTTAAATCAAAATTAATAAAAAACTATATATAGGCATATTAAAAGGACTAGTAAAACTGGCCAAAAAAAAAAATTACTAAAACTAATAAAATTAGAGTTAAAATGAAAAGGGGAAATATATAAAGAAAATGAATTCAAAACTAAAACTATAATAGTATTTCAATTATATTCATAATATTCAAATATACTGTAACAAAATAACACCGCGGTCATTATAGTTAACTGAAATTAAAACCATGAAACCTTAAAAAAATAATAATAATTTACTTTAAATAAATAAATGTTAACTGAAATAAAATAAAAATAAAAACAACTACAGTACTAAAACTTTAACTAGAATTAAAATGAAAGCAGAAGATATATTTTTTAAAAAATTCCAAATATTAATAAAAAATAGAATAGTATCTCAGTTATGCTGTACTAAAATAACACTGATCCCAAGAAAATTTATTATAGTTAACTAAAATTAAAACCATAAAACAACATATTCATTCCTTGAAATAAATAACTGTTTATTGAAATAAAATAATCATTTTTATTTCTTTTTTATTTCATCTAAGTTTCTGATGCAACATTTCTCATTTTGATTTAGTTTAACTTGATGTACAAAAATAGTCAAAATCAGCAAAAACCTATATAGACATATTTTTTTTTAATAAACTAAATTAAAAGGAGAAATGTTGCTAGCTAAAATAAAATGAGTTCAAGGTTTTTTTTTTTGTTTTTTTTTTAGGTTCTAGTTTTAGTTAACCCTGATAATAGTATCTCAGTGATACTAAAACCGCAATGGTCCAAACCCAAATGACTTTCTTTTTTTATAAAATGGCACATTGTAATGTCACTAATCTAAACATCACTTTAATAGAACGTTCATGCTTCGTTCATGCTGCTGTCATATTTCTGTAGATTGTCCCAATCTTCATTCAGTTCACTGTCAAATGTGTTAATAACATAAATGTGACTCAGATGAGTGAATGAAGAGCTGAAGGTCTTCAGAAGTCTTCTTCAGCCTGTGCTATACGTGTGGTTTAACATGCCGCTTCTTCTGCGTCTCTCTGTTGAAAGGCATTTGAAGACATTTACATTGAACAAAGGAAAGTGGTCAAAGTGGTGCTTGAATACGCAGACAAGATCTTCACCTACATCTTCATCTTGGAAATGGGTCTGAAGTGGATCGCCTATGGTTTCAGGAAATACTTCACCAACTACTGGTGCTGGCTGGACTTTCTCATTGTGGATGTAAGTGCATCAATTTACTTTCCCAGCGTCTGATTGCAAAGTGCAGCCAATGAATAACAGCAGAGAAGTGTTTTATTATAAAACATTTCAAATCTCAGGAAGACTGAATGAGCTCGGGTTTACAGAGAGCAACTTTTCTATTGTGTAATAATCCAATCGGCTGTGGTTCAGCACTTCATCTGCAACGTTAAAAGATGATCATTTATAATTATTAGCATGTTGTTTTGCTGTTGTTTGAGCTCCAGATTCAATCCAGTGGTTTTGGCCCTTTACTTCAGTATTTGTACATGATTGTGTATTTGTGCACATATTTTGGGTTGATTGTGATACAATAATAACCTACACTGAAAAAAAATTGCTTTAGGATTTACTTTAAAACAATTTTCACTTAGAAATTGCTAGTAAATTTCGTAATCACAAAGAAATGGCAACACACACTGAATTAAACATGAAATTTTGATGTGGAAAAATTTTTTATGAGTTCATATAATATTGATTTCATAGGATTTTGAAATTTAGAATAAATTATATTATTACTTTTAATGCTTTAAATCCTCTGGAGTTGGTCAGTCATTTTTGACTGGAAAAAAAAAAAAGATATATATATATATATATATATATATATATGTGTGTATATATATATATATATATATATATATGTATGTATATATATATATGTATATGTATATATATATATGTATATGTATATATATATATATGTATATATATATATATATATATATATATATATATATATATATATATATATATGTATATATATATATGTATATGTATATATATATATATGTATATATATATATATATATATATATATATATATATATATATATATATATATATATATATAGGTACTTATATATACAGTACATTTCATCACACAAGAGGGCTAAATACACATTAAATGCATTTACACTGACACTGATTCCTAAAAAAATATCTGGGATATTTTTTGAAAGAGACAATAATACAATAATCCCATAGCAACACACTCAATTTTCAGATAATTATGAGATTTTGTCCAAAAAAGCATAGTTATCCAAACATGAAAAATGTATATGCACAACTACTTTTTTTTTCCCTTATTAGTGTAGTTTTTTAAGCTACACATCTATATTTGCGGTACAGCATTCATCTATTCATCAGTTAAAAATGTATTTTGTTACTGTGACTGAAGAGCCAAAACAACCACAACTGCAACAGGTCCAGACTCTACATGTGTACATGAAAAGATCTGTGTTTTTATAAACATGGATTTGAGTTTTATTTGTGTGGATCCATTCAGTGAGAATAAAAGAGAGGCTGAGGAGAGCTGTGAAATCAGAACTACAGTAAATTGTAAAGTTGTGATTTGAAAAGTAGAGTGTGTAATTATATTTGATGTTGAAATCTGTTTGCTGATGCAAGTGTTGCAGAAATTACACACTTCACCTCCACCTTGACTGCAGCATGAAGTACTGATCAAATACACCACTGTATTTCAATCTCTTCACATTAGACTTTTCACATTATGCAATTTGTTGACACTTGATGAGATGATGTAGAAAAATGTGCTTAAAATTCGTATTTTAAGCACAGAAGTGTGTTACATTTATGTTGCTCAAACAACGGCAAGGTCATTGGTTCAATTTATAGGAAATGCATGAAAAATAATATATGTGTATAATAAATCTTGGAAAGTTTGCTTCATAATTGAGGACAATAGAAATAGCATTTAAACCATGTGATTTAATTTATATAAATTAAACAAGGATACATCTGTAGTGAACTCATAATATAATAAGCACTATATATATATATATATATATATATATATATATATATATATATATATTAAGTAATAATTAATTTAAAAAATTCTAAGAGGATTGGAATAATATTGGAATAATATGAAATTGATAAAACTTGAATATTTAGAATAAATTACATCAAGTACTGTACTTTTAAAGTTTTTGCTTTGACATCGAAATCATGAACACAACAATCCCAATTTGATTAATATGAATAATATGAAATTTGAGACATACAATATTAATATTTACTACATAATCATTTAGATCAAGTACTTTCAAAGCTGTTAAATGCACAAGAAATTTCATTTGTTGTGACCTTGCCATATCTTTGACACAAAATATTTTAATGTTTTTTTTTTTCTTTTTTATTATTAATAATGAAAGATTCTATGAGATTTTAATACTCAGAAAAGTACTTTTAAACCTGGTAAATGTACATTAGATGAATTTGCTTTGACTTTGAATTTTTTTTTTTATTATTATTATTTCTAAAAATTGAACGTGGACAAAACAGTCCCATTTGATTAATATGAATGATATACTTTTTCATTTTAATATTTATAATGAATTAGATTAAGCATTTTTAAAACTGTTAAATGCACATTAAATGCATTGCTTTGACTTTTAAATAATTCTTTTTTTTCAAGATTCAATTTCTATTGAATCTATATCTATAATATTAAATAATATTTAATATAATGTTTATTATAATATTTATGATAAATTACATCAAGTCCTTTTAAAATTGTTCAATGCATATGAAATGCATTCACTTTGACACTGAAATAAGTCTGGAACATGCATAAGATGAAATTTTAATATCAATAATAAATAAAATCAAGTACTTTCAAAGCTATTAAATGCATATGAAATGCATTTACTTTTTTTAATTTCTAAACACCATTTGATTAATATACAATATATAATAGTTCCATTTGATTAATATGCAAAATATGAACCTAATGCAAGACTCCTGGAAACTAAACGAGCTATAATTCGCTTCATGCAGGTTTCAGTGATTGGTCTGGTGGCACGTGTGGTTAATTATGACCAGATTGGCTCCATGCGGGTTCTGCGGACGCTTCGGGCGCTGCGGCCTCTCCGTGCCGTCTCTCGCTTTGCTGGGATAAGGGTAAGAGCCGCTCTGATCGGGGCCCCGCACCGATGGCACCGTCTGATCAGACTCAATAGTCAGCTGCTCTCTAAACCCCCTTCAGTCCTCCACAGGTCACAGAGGAGCAATGCAACAACCACCAACAGCATCTAAAACAACATTTCTCCTTAACAGGTCGCCAGAACCGGGTTTTTCCATGATGATTAACCCCCGTTTTTCCTTCTATACACCTGGATTCCTTCCGCAGGACTGTAGCGGGTGTGATGTTATTGCTGTCCTAACGCTGCATTTCTATCTTCTCTTTCTCCTTGGCTCTCTGTCACTCATAGGTGTCTATCGTAAGCCTGGTAGCAAACACACTGGGCTACTCGGACTTTGCTGCCATCAAATCTCTCAGAACGCTCAGAGCCCTCAGACCGCTGAGAGCGCTGTCCCGATTTGAAGGCATGAGGGTAAGACACACTCGTCTCTCTGTCACATCTCTCAATGATGTTTCACAGGCGATAACACTCTTTTTTATTTGCACAGAAAAGAAGTATCAGTATTTTTAAAGGGAGTTGGCTGAGGAGAGAAAAATCAGTCATTAGAATCTTCTTAAGTCTTTGTTTAAACCAGCCTGAGGTGGTTCTCACCATTTTTGGTTCCCCAAATAACCTTTCAGAGAAAAGATCTTAAAAGAAGAAGAACATTTTAAGCCTTTGTCCGCTACACTCCAAAAAAAAGGTGTTTTTGCAGCGATGTCATAGAAGAACCATTTTAGGTTCCTCAAAGAACCGTTAGTAGAACCGTTACTTTCTTGGTGAGAAGAGCACTTTTAATGATCTAAAGCAGCTTTTTCCACTATAAAGAACCTGGAAGGATTCAATCATGGAACCAAAAGATAGAGAACCATTACACTCTTAAAAATAAAGGCTCCAAAAGGGAGTTTTTGCAGTGATGCCATAGAAGAACCATTTTGGGTTCTCCAAAAAACCTTTGAGTGAATGGTTTTTAAAAGAACCATTTTTTTCTTAGCGTGAAGATCATTTTAAAAATCTAAAGCACCATTTCCCACTATAAAGAACCTTTTGTGCAATGGAAAGTTTCCACACACTTAAAAATAAATGTTCCAAAAATGTGTTTTGCATTGATGCAATAGAAGCATTTTTGGTTCCTCAAAGAACTGTTAGCAGAACCATTATTTTCTTGGTGAGAAGAGCACTTTTAATGATCTAAAAAAGCTTTTTCCACTATAAAGAACCTGGAAAGATTCAATGGACGTTAAAGGTTCTTCACAGTGGAAAAAGCTTCTTTAGATGATTGAAATATTCTTTTATGAAGAAGGACTGGTTTGAGTTAAAGGTTGTCCAAAAGGAACTGAATAAATTATTACTGGAAGCTAAGAAACGCAAAAGGGACTACATTGAACAAAATTTTTTATCTATGAACAATAAGAGATTGTGGGAATCTTTGAGGACAATTTCTGATATGGACTCTAAAAAACAATGCTTTGTAACAACTGATGATTTTAAGAAAGCAAATGAGCTGAATGAGTTTTTTGTACGGTTCGATAATAATGATCATGTCAGTGAATGTGAAGTGATTTTTACAAACTGTTGAATGTGGTACGGAAGCCAGATTATTTGTGAGCCCTCAAGAAGTTACTACACTTTTTCGTAAAGTTTGTACTGTGAAATCAGCTGGGCCGGATGGTATTTCGCCGCATCTTTTGCGGATGTGTGCAGAGGAGTTAACCCCGGCATGGTGCCCGATTTTTCAGCAATCACTTGACAATCATATGCTCCCACTGTTATGGAAAAAGTCCATTGTAACAGCTGTTCCCAAAAAATCTGGTGCTTCTGAAAATAATGATTTTAGACTAGTTGCTATAACATCCGTAGTTATGAAATGCTTGGAGAAATATGTTGTGTCCAGACTAAAAAGCAATGTAAATTTATTGTTGGATCCTTTACAGTTTGCTTATAAGGAGAGAAGAGGGACTGTTGATGCTGTCAATACTGTTGTTCACTTGACTTTACAACATTTAGAGAACATTAATGCTTATGCACGGTTACTTTTTGTGAATTTTAGTTCAGCTTTTAACACGCTTCAGCCAGAGTTACTCTTGGACAAGCTTGTAAAAATTAACATTAATCCTTTTATTATTAAGTGGCTTTTTTCCTTCTTAACAAATCGTACTCAGTGTGTTAAAGTAAATGATACACTATCTGATGTTAAATCAATTAGTATAGGTGCCCCTCAAGGTTGTGTATGCTCTCCTATTCTGTTCGCTTTATATACAAATGATTGTTTTAGTAGAAATAAGAACAACTATTTTATAAAATACTCTGATGACACTGTAATACTAAGTCTTTTAGGAAAGAATCAGGACATAACAGAATATCAGTCTGAAATTAGGAGCTTTGTGCAGTGGTGTAATGTAAATCATCTTATTGTCAATGTTGGAAAAACTAAGGAAATGATAGTTTGGGTGATTACAGTCCAGTAATTATTCAAGGTAACACTATTGAACAAGTGGATACATTCAAGTATCTTGGGGTGGTCATTGACCGTTCATTGACTTGGAAAGCCCACATTGATTATCTCTGCTCAAGATTCCAGCAAAGACTATATTTTTTAAGAAGACTTAGGTTGGTCGGAGTAAGTAAAAAAATCATGTTGTTGTTTTACCAAGCAGTTTTGGGAAGTTTATTAAACTATGGAATGCCGGCTTGGTACAGCAATCTTTCAGTTCAATCAGAATCGCAGCTTGTACGTCTCGTCAAAGTTGCCATGAAAGTCATAGATGTAAGAGATTATACATCACTTCAGTCCATTTATGAGTCGTTGGTTTTTAAGAACGCGCAAGCAATAGTAAGTGATTCAAGCCATGTTTTATTTTCAACATATCAATTACTGCCATCAGGGAAGCATTATAGAGTTCCATTATGTAGAAGTAATCACTATAAGAATTCTTTTATACCGGTATCTATTAAGATTTTAAACACTAAATTGTAGTAACTGTGATGGTTTTTTTAACTAACAAAGTGTTGTTGTTGTTTTTGTGTGTATTGCTGCAGCTTTGAGTCCAAGACAAACTTCCTGCAAAGGACAATAAAGTATAACTCTAACTCTATAAAGAACCTTTATTTTGAGGGGTGTATTGGCAGTGATGGTTCCATAAAGATCCTTTAACATCCATGGAAGCTTTCAAATGTAAAAAGGTTCTTTATAGTGGAAACAGGTTCTGTAGATTATCAAAATGTTCTTCACACTAAGAAAAGATGGTGCTTTTAAGAACTTACTCTTAAAAATAAAAGTTTCAGAAGGGGGCTTCTGTAGCGGTTCCATAGAAGAACCGTTTTTGGTTTGCGTATGAACCTTTAAACGAGTGATGAATGATCAATCATCAATCACCCCCCCCGGGAACCTTTATTTTTAAGAGTGAGAGCCATTCAAAGAGCCATTCACTGAAAAGTCATTTAAAGAACAGTTTTTTTCTTAATGTGAAGAACCTGTTTCCACTATAAAGATCCTTTTGTGCAATTGAAAGGTTCCATGGATGTAAAAAAGTTCTTCATGGAACCATCAATGCCAATAAAGAACCTTTATTTTTAAGAGTTTAGCAGGTTTAAGATGGACTCGCCCTGTTGACAAGCATCCAAAACCCCTCTAAAACCACCATACCAGACCACTTAACCACTTTAGGCTGGCTTAAACAGGGCTACTATCTTTAATTAGCTGTTAGATTGCTTAAATAGCTGATTAAAATCTCGTTAATGGGATATAAAGAAAATATCTGTGGTCTGAAATGATGTTGAATTCATATTTCAGCCCAAAATCAAAATATCAAGCTGTTTTTGAGGTCTATTATTTTATTTTATTTTATTTTATTTTATTTTATTTTATTTTATTTTATTTTATTTTATTTTATTTTATTTTATTTTTCATGACAGTTAATTGGGGAAAATATGTTCAATTGTCATTTAAATAAAAAGACAATGCAGCAAAAATATCTTTAAAAAAAGCTTCATTTTCATTAAACTAAATATAATTTATTATTATTTTTTATCTTTTTAATGTTAAATGTGACATGTTTTCATCAGATTTGTCCCAGCAGACTGAAATCATGTTTTTGTTTGTGCTGATTTCTTCCTCTCCATCAATAATTCCACTAATCCACAGCTAAACACTGTCCCTCTGTGCCGTGTTTCTACAGCATTAGCGCTTGTTTTAATAGCTGCTCTCATCTCTCTGTTATTCTCACTGCACTTTTGTTTAATCAAGTTTGATCCGTTTAATCTTCATGCAGTCTGATTCTGAAAGGTGACGTCTCATTTATCGCTGGAGGCTTTACAGAGGAAACTGGAAAACCTTTGCAGTATTAGACAATGAAACTATGGGATTATTTTGTCATATAACCCATAAAATATTGCAAAATTAATACAGTGACATTCTGAGTGGATTTAAATAAAATAATGAATAAAACATATAACTAAATGTAAAGCTATTATAATTAAAGTATTGCATAATACAGTGACATTTTGAGTAGTTTTTTTTTTCCACTGGATAATACTACAAATAATAAAAATAAATATAAGAATAAAATATAGAACTAAATATAAATTGATTATAATTAATACAGTAGCATTATGAGTAGATTTTTCACTGGATTATATTGAAATTGATAAAACAAATATGATAATCAAATTATATAATGAAATATAAATGTATTATAGATAATAGAGTGACATTTTGAATGGATGTTTCACTGATGGATAATATTAAAATTAATAAAATAAGTATGAGAATAAAATATATAATTAAATAAAAGTTTATTATAATTGAAATATTATATAATACAGTGCCATTTTGGATAGAATTTTCACTACTGGATAATATTAAATATAGTAAAATAAATATTATAACAAAATATATAACTAAATACGCATTTATTATCATTAAAATATTACATAATTCAGTGACATTTTGAGTGGATGTTTCACTGATGGATTATAATAAAATTAATAAACTAAACAGGAGAATAAAATATATAATTTAATCTAAATTTATTTTTTATTAAACATATTACATAATACAATGACATTTTGAGTAGATTTCTCACTGATGGATAAAATTAAAATTAATAAACAAAATAGAAGAATAAAATATATAATTTGATCTAATTTTTTTTATTAAAAATATTACGTAATACAGTGAAATTTTGAGTAGACTTTTTACAGATGGATAATATTAAAATTAATAAAATAAATATAAGAATAGAATTATATAACTAAATATATTTTTAATTAATACAGTGACATTTTGAGCAGATTTTTCGCTGATGGATAATATTAAAAATAATAAAATATAAGCATAAATGCAAAACTAAATATAAATATATTACAATTAAAATATTACATGATACAGTGACATTTTGAGTAGATTATTCACTGATAGATAATATTAAAATTCTTAAAATAAATGTAAAAATAAAATAACTAAAAATAATTGAATCATCTGCTGTGTCTTAAAATGACGTTAACATATTAAAAACTGAAATAAACATAGAGAAGCAGGACTTGTGAACAGTGTTTGCTTGTTTTCAGTGTTAATTTCCAGAGTTCTTGCATGTATGAATGTGTTTGATTTGCTGTCAGTATTACAGGCGTGATGCATGCGTACAGTAGAGTCTGTGCCTGCGGTAGATTATTAAACAGTCTGGACGAGCCCAAAGAGGCGGATGATGAAGCTGCTTTCTGTCCGCTGGGAAACACCATCAGTATTCTGGATAATTGAATGTCAGAAACGGCTGTTAGCTTGTGTGTGTTCTTCATCGCTCACAAACTCAGTATTATCTTCATCTCCTCCTCATCCTCACACACCAGACAGCACATTCACAGATTAATAATCTTATTTATACACTGAAATTTTAGTGATTTAAGATTGAAGGCAAGACACATTAAACTCAGGTGAAAATAAAACATTAAACTAATACATTTCAATATATTTCACCATCTGATTGATTACATAAAGAGTCACAAATATATTTTATGTTTTTTTTTTTTTTAATAGTATGTTTAAATATCCAAATGAGGCATTATTTAATTAAATCTGCACTAATTTGCATGAATTTTCAGAACATTAATCTGAATATTGGATAAAGCCAGAATATAAACAGGAATAAATCTGTCAAATTTGCATGTTTCTGTCTCAGTCCAAGAGAAAAAGCACAGCCTTTGAAGACGTATAAAAATAGAGTTATATTATATACAGTATGTATCAGTACTATATACTATTATAATTTTTAAGAATATTTTCAATTAGTTTATTATTTTTTGTTGTTGTTTTTAATTTTCTGTTTTCATTTTAAGTTAAAATTTAAGTCATTTTAATTTAAGTAAAATTTTAGTAATTTAGTGTTTAAGTGTGAATTCATCATGTCATATAACCCATAAAATATTGCAAAATTAATACAGTGACATTCTGGGTGGATTTTAATAAAATAATGAATAAAACATATAACTAAATGTAAAGCTATTATAATTAAAGTATTGCATAATACAGTGACATTTTGAGTAGTTTTTTTTCCACTGGTTAATATTACAAATAATAAAAATAAATATAAGAATAAAATATAGAACTAAATATAAATTGATTATAATTAATACAGTAGCATTATGAGTAGATGTTTGACTGGATAAAATTGAAATTGATAAAACAAATATGATAATCAAATTATATAATGAAATATAAATGTATTATAGATAATAGAGTGACATTTTGAATGGATGTTTCACTGATGGATAATAATAAAATTAATAAAATAAGTATGAGAATAAAATATATAATTAAATAAAAGTTTATTATAATTGAAATATTATATAATACAATGAAATTTTGGATAGAATTTTCACTACTGGATAATATTAAAAATAGTAAAATAAAAAAATTAAAAATTTAAGTCATTTTAATTTAAGTAAAATTTTAGTAATTTAGTGTGTGAATTCATAATTTTTAATGTCTTAAATTATGCATATTTTATAAATATTATATAGTATACATATTATATATGCATGTTTAGATATTTTAAGAAATATGCACTTCCCTGATGCATTGATATCATTTTAATAAAATTTTGAATTTGTTTTAATTTTATATTTTCTGTTTTCATTTAAATTTTTCTTAAAGTTTTAGTAATTTTGTTGTATTTTTGTCAATTTTTATATCTATGAAATATGTATATGTATATAGTTTTCATTTATTTTTATTTCAGTTTTAGTTTGAATTGTTTTAGTGAATCAAAATGAACTAAATGAAAATCTAAAATGTCACCTTGGCATCAAGCTAAAATAAAATGTTTTATTTTATTACAGGTAAAATTAATTTTATTTCAAGTAACCAATATTGTTATGGTTTTAGTTGTAGATAACTATACTAACCATAAAATTGAAATGTACAGACACAAGTAGATAAAGTAAATAAAATAAATAAAATAACTTTAGCTAAAGTAAAAATAATAAAAAATTTAATGTTTTCTGAAACAAGTATAACTAAAATAAAAAAAATAATAAACTTAAAAGTGTATTTTGTATGTCTGCTTTCACTAGTCTAAAACAACTATTACTAAAATAAAATTAATAAATAATAAAATAAACTTAAAAGTGTATTTTGACACTGGTCTGAAACAACACTTTATGAAAAGTGTGTGTAGTGCATGAAAAACAATATTTTTGCCTGTAGTGTCTTGCCTTAACATTCAAGAAATGAATTTAGATTTGAAATGGATCAGAGAAACATGCACTGATGTTAATGTAGTGTTGGTGTTTGTGATTTGCTGTGTGTCTGCAGTTCTGTCCGGCGCTGCTGTAGATTTGCTCGCTCAGTAAAAGCGAGGAATTCCCCGTCCGCCGGCCGTAAATCTGGCAAATCAGATTAGACTTCACGTCGCTTTAGAGCGACAGCACAGAAAGTGCTGCCTCACACACAAAACACGCTCAGCACTTTCACACACGACCCGCACATTCACTATCAGACGAGTTTTCTGATTATCACGAGCTTTGTTTCATACGGTTAAGAGATATTCACAAAACGTGAGTGATATGTGTTATTTAATGAGTTTATTTAATGGTGAATCAAGGACAAGGACAGTTTATTTCAGCCCAAAATAATATATACAGATATAGATATAGATATAGATATATAGATATATTCTACATAAACGGAAGCTGATTTTAGGACCATTTGGGTTTTTTTGTTTTTAATTTTATATTCCTTTTTTTTAAAAAAAAAAATCTGAATAAATACCTAATATACAATATATAGAAAAATAATATAATAATATATAAGTAAATATTACTGCATAAATTTAAGATTTATTTATTTATTTGATTACACAGATTTAGTATAAACTATTTAGTAAACTTAATGTGATTGCTTTTTATCCATATTTTAACCATGTGCATATTTTTAATGGAATAAATTAAATAATGATTAAATATTGAATAAATAATGATTATTTAAATAAAAACCAAATAGATGCAAATAGTTAATAATAAACTATACCTTTATTTATTTATTTATTTTTATGTTTGATTGATTGATTGATTGATTGATTGAATGCAGAAATCTGTCCTGTTTCATTTATGTTTTAAAACTGTGGAATCCAAATTCATGGAAAATAATTTAGGCATTAATATTTTCCTATATATTATTAAATAAATATATATATGTGTGTGTGTGTATATATATATATATATATATATGTGTGTGTGTGTGTGTGTGTGTGTGTGTGTAAGTATCTATAGATATAGATTTTATTAATAATAATAATATATTTATTAATATATGCACGTACATATGTGTTTGTATGTATGCATTAATATATTAATACTGAATTGATATAAACAATATTAAAAAGTAATAAATTTATTATTATTATTATTATTATTATTATTATTAGTATTCCAATAATATATATATATATATATATATATATATATATATATATATATATATATAATAAAATTTAATTAAAAAATCTAAATCTAAAATAAGAAAAATATATTGAAATTTTATTTTATTTTAAATTTTTTTATTGACTATTATTATTTATTTATTTGCATTACACTAACAAGAATTTGGGCGCATTTTTTCATGAAAATAATGTTTTATTGCTCCTAAAAACAGATTTATTTAGATTTTGGGGTGAAACGTGACCCAGGCGTGTTCTTAACAGCTTTTGTGAGGTTTACTGTTAAAAATGCACTTCTCTAAAGAGTTTGAGTTCAGCTTTTAATAATGTTGATGTTTTCTGTAAATGACATTTAAAGTGCTTTGACACTCGCTGTATGTTATCAGGAGTTTTCGATCGCTGTCACAAGTAAATGCCAGTCGCCAAAGGCCGTTCATAAATCAGCGCAGACGGACAGAGCAGCAGGGTTTGTTTCTAATGTGAAGTCAGACAGCTGTGTTTGTGTTTAGGTTGTGGTGAACGCTCTGATCGGAGCGATCCCCTCCATCATGAACGTGCTGCTGGTGTGTCTGATCTTCTGGCTGATCTTCAGCATTATGGGAGTCAATCTGTTCGCTGGGAAGTTCGGCCGCTGCGTCAATCGCACCGGCTTCATCTACAACGCCTCCTTCATCAACAACAGGAGCGAGTGCATAGAGATGAACAGCACGCAGTTCTACTGGACCAAAGTCAAGGTCAACTTCGACAATGTGGGCGCTGGATACCTCGCGCTGCTGCAAGTGGTGAGGCTTCAACAACACTTAACTTTTCCTTATGTTCAATATTCAATATTATTTCTCCGGGTAGCCATTTTAACCATGTAATTGAACAATTCATACTGATTCTAATCAATTTGAATGAGTGCTTTGTGAAAACGACTATTTAAATAAAACCAAATAGATGCAAATAGTTAGGAATAAACTATGACATAATTTTATTTATTTGTTCATGTAATGGCATAAAACTGCCCTGTTTCATTTATGTATGACTGGCAAATATGCATCTCATTAATTATTTGTTTAAAACTGTGGATTGAAACATTATATGCGGTTTAAATAAATTTTAAATTTAGGCATTAATGTTTTATTTTATATTATATTGATTTTTTATGTATTTAATATAATTAATAATTGTAATTGTAGCGTTAAAGTTACATTTATTTGTATTTATTTATTTTATTAGAATATGGGGGCGTTTGAAGATAATGTTTTATTTCTCCTAGAAACAGTTTTATATAATAAAGTAAATAAAAATTAAGTACTGGAAACTTTATATGCAGTTCAAATAAATAAATCTTAAATTTAGGAATTTATATTTTGATATTTTATTTTTCATTATTTATAATTTTTATTTATTTATTTATTTATTTATTCATTCATTCATTCATTCATTTAAGCAGTTAGTAGAAAATGGCAACATCCACGTATTATTGTGTTATCATTATTATTGTTGACAAAAAGTAAAACTATTTAAAAAATTTCATTACCATTGAAATAAAATTTGAAAAAAGAAGACTTTTAGGACCAATAGGATTTTTTCCCAATTATATATTTTATTTATTTATTTTTTAATCAGTGTAAATAAAAATATTTAGGGATAAATTTAAGAAATCAAATAAATAAATAAATGTATTTATGTTTGTTTATTAATTTATGTATTCATATTTTGTTGTTTTATATTTTATTATTTATGTAGTATTTTTCTCTATATTAATATTGTTATTTATTAAAATTATATTTAATTTATCTATATAATTTTGTTAAAATTACATTTTTATTAATTTATTTTTATTTTTTATTTTAATTTATTTAGTTAGTTAGTTAGTTAGTTAGTTAGTTAGAATTTGGGGGCATTTTCTCATGAAAATAATGTGTTATTGCTCCTGAAAACATATTTCTGCACATTTTTGTGTTCTGCTGGAGTCAGGCGCTGTTGGTTATCCTGCGCTGATCAGGTGCTGAGCTTTAGCTTTCGTTTCTCACTGGTTTTCTTCCACTGCTGCCCACCTCTGTCTGTCCGAGAGCGAATCAATCAGCGAGTCAGTGCAAGTGTTATTTTTAGCCACCACTGGTGCCATTATACCGAAGTTTGTGCTCAGCAAGAGCGAACGCACTTCATTCTTCGTTTTAACTTAGTTGATGCGGTAACCTAGCAACAAGTCACTTAGCTCCTTTCCATCACCTTCTTGTGACTTCGCCCAATACAAACCTTTCATTTGCATCTCCAAATAGTGCTTCACAAAGGCCTGTAATTACTGCTAACTAAGACCAAGAAAAGACCAACTATAGTGATTTCTGCCACTCGTTTGCTTTGAAAGTGGCCCACTGTCATTCATTCATTCATTCATTCATTCATTCATTCATCCATCAGCTCATCCAGCTTCATTCACAGCTAATCCAGATTAGCCCAGTTCTCACTACTTTAACTAGCTTTTCTCTTCTGTTTTTATTTTTTATTTTATTTATTTTTTTTTTAAATCTTCTTAACAAATATTTATGGATTTTTCTGTTATAAAAGAAAACAGAAAATGCAGTATTTGTAATTGATATTTTGTTGTAATGTGTTTTTTGTTTGTTTAATTTTTGCATTGAAATGCAATGCAGAATGCAGAAAAACAATATACATGAATCTGATTAAAAATAATATAAAAAATGTAAAAAAGCAATTAAAAATTTTTTGTTTGATTATTTAAAAACTTTTTTATGTGGTACAAAATATTTAAAACATTTCATGTGCTAAATATGTCATTTTTATTAGTACAAAAAAGTCAATATATTTTTTTTATTTTTTATTTTAATTTTAGTTATTTTAGCAAGTTTTTTTTTTTTTTTTGATTGACTTTTGTCATTTCTGTTCATTTTTTACAGATTACCTTTGGTCATGTTTATTAATTACTGTTTTTTAAAATATGTCTATATAACGTTTATTGTTTTTTATTTCGGTTTTAGTTATTTTAGTAAGTTTTAATTTTTCTACAGATTGGCTTTTGTAATTTTTAGTAGTTACTGTTTAAAAAAAATAAGTCAATATAGTTTTTATTCATTTTTTTTCAGTTTTAGTTATTTTATTAAGATTAAATTTTTATAGACTTTTGTCAATTTGATTAATTGTTTTTTTATATATGTCTGCATAGTTTTTTATAAACTTTTATTTCAGTTTGTTATTTTAGTAATTTTAAATTTCTTTAAAAAATATGTCAAAAGATTAACTTTTGACATTTTTTTAAGTTACTATTTTTTATATGTTTATATAGTTTTAATTTTTATTTCAGTTTTATTTATTGACAGATTGACATTGTCATTTGTTGCTGTTTTAAATTTTTGTTTTATTTTTTAAAATATAGTTAAAGTAGTTATAGAATAATGTAGTTTTTTGTAATATATTAATGCTTATTTTATTTATTTTTTCCCCCCAGTTTTAGTCATTTTATTAAGTTTTATTTTATTTGTATACGTTTTTTTTATGTCATTTTCAGTAGTTAATGTTTGTTTGTTTTGTTTTGTTTTCAAATGTCTATTTTTTTTTTTTTTTTTTTACTAATTTTGGCAAGTTTAAATTACAAATTGACTGAATCACATTAAAGAAGTATTGAAGAAAAGTTGACGAAAGTTCAGATAGTAAGAGCTTTAGAAATGCAAGAAAGGATCCAGATGAAAATGAGACTTTTGAACGGAGTTTCTCAGAATCAGCTGAAACTATCATTATTCAGTCTGACGTCTGAACTTCGTTTCAGTGAATGTGATACAGAACAAACTGCAGCTCCTGCTCTCATATAACATATGTTTTTCTCTCCTCCTCAAGGCCACTTTCAAGGGCTGGATGGAGATCATGTACGCTGCAGTCGACTCAAGATCCGTAAGTAAAACCGTTTTGAGCTCATAAACCCAGACTGAAACTCAAATAAACATATTATTTAGTACTAATTTCTGCTGAAACAGGTGGAAGAGCAGCCCATTAAAGAAAACAGCCTCTACATGTACCTGTACTTCGTCATTTTCATCATCTTCGGCTCCTTCTTCACGCTCAACCTCTTCATCGGTGTCATCATTGACAATTTCAACCAACAGAAACGAAAGATAAGTATTAAAATTAACAGAATAATGAGCATAAATCATGTTAATGTGATTCTGACAGTAATAGCAATAACAGCAGAGTTTCTCTGTACTTAGGAGGACAGGACATCTTCATGACAGAGGAACAGAAGAAATATTATAACGCCATGAAGAAACTGGGATCCAAGAAACCTCAGAAACCCATCCCAAGACCTCTTGTGAGTTTTCAATGGGTTTTTGATCAAAATAAGCGGTAACACCTTACAATAAGGTTCATTAGTTAACATGAACTAAGAATGAGCAATACTTCTACAGCATTTATTAATCTTCAACATTTACCAATGCATTATTATTCTTCTTGGTGTATCAAACCCAAGGCGTGCCCTGCCCCCTCGGGTTGAGAGCACACTCGACAAGGAGTGTTGCTTCCTCCTGGGCGCTGGCGGAAGGTGCCTCGTTGACAGATATATGTAGAGCTGCGGGCTGGGCGACACCCAACACGTTTGCTAGGTTTTATAGCCTTCATGCAGAGCCAGAGTCCTCTCGTGTACTCGCCTCGAGTAGCCAGTAAAGCCAGAGGTACGGCTCGGTGTCTCGCTTGCTGCGCCATTCCTCTCTACGGACTGGATACGTGCGCCTATTCTGCTCTTATGTTCAGTTCCCCATATGGCGAACTCTGTGGAGTTCCTCCGTCACCCTCGGCAGCCAGATGTGGCGGAGCGTCCGGCTCCAGGCCTAACACTCGTAAAGTGGCCTGTTGGTTAACCCTTGTGATAGGCTAAGTGCCATATGTTGTGATCCCCACGGTGATCCCATGTGTGTATTCTTCCACGGTACGGTTCCCCTTTCGGTGAGCCCGTGTCTTTCCCTTGGTAGATTCCGCTCTGCCGTCCCTGCCGGTGTTGACTCCCTCCTAACTAGGCCGGAGCCACCTCAGAGACATTCCATATGTTGTACTGCCCTTAATGCCCAGTCCATATGTGTAATCTCCACATGATACCTCTCTGCGGGCAGGATGTGGATTCCGCAGCGTCCCTGGAAAGGGTATGCTTTCCCAGTGTTATCTAATAAGTCTTACTGTATGGGTCTAGTGGAACAACAGTAATAGACTCTCTCCACGTAAGCCCTGCCATATCTTCCGCCCCAGTTCCTTACGAGGGGCACTTGAAGGGGCAGTAGCCATGGTGCTTTGGTAGGGATCCCATTCGTCAGTCACTGATGTGACTCGGAGTGACCGACTGAAGGGGAACGTCTCAGTTACATATGTAACCCTCGTTCCCTGAAGAAGGGAACGGAGACGTCACGTCCCGTTGCCACGGCCGCTGTACCACCGCTGAGCGGCCGGGTCCCTGGCTCGGCTCCTCAGCGAAAACCTGAGTATGTGTTGCACCTGCTGCCTACTTATGCTCGTGCTGTGACGAGCAGCAGCTGGATGCAATTATTGCATGCCAATGTACATTGGTTCGTTTAGTTTACACTCGAAGTAGATTGGTCTCTCTAAGCGAGATCCCATTCGTCAGTCACCGACGTGACGTCTCCGTTCCCTTCTTCAGGGAACGAGGGTTACATATGTAACCGAGACATTCGCAGTACAGTATAATTTCACACACAAAAAATCACTTTTTTTAAGATACACATACAAACCACACTCTGACATCCATACCAACACACCCACACAATTATGGCTGCATAATTTATCCAATTGATTTTTTAATAATACAGCAAAAGCAGAAAAGAGGAAAAATATGAACATTTGCTTTATAGGACAAACCTGAGAAAATGGCACCATCTGGTAAAAAAAATGGTAAAAAAATTTAATTATGAAGCCTTGCCAGCAGAATGAAAGCCTATTAACAAAGACTGCATCATTTTATAGTTAAATGGCCCTGGGATTAAAAATTGCAGTTTTAATGGGTTTCAATAGGGACATTTTTGTCCTTAAGGTCCTGAGTGTAACTGTTTTGCGTACCTAGTGTAAAATAAATTTATTAAAATAAAATATTAAAATTCTATTAAAAATACACACTTGTGCCCAAATGTATGCATTTGGCATTAACACATTAATAAATTATCAAAAAACAAAACTGAAAACGACAAAAATGTCCATAAGGATGCACAAGAGTTAAAATCAAAAGTTGTGCTTGTTAACATTAATTAATGCGAATGAATTAATGTGAACTGTATTTTCATTAACATTAACAAAGCTTATTAAATACCATAATAAATGTATTGTTCCTTGATTGTTCATGTTAGTTAACACATTAACTAACATTAACTATTGGAACCTTATTGTGAAGTGTTACCAAATAAGCCAATACAATCAGTGATTCTGACAATTCTGACTCTTTGAATCTTCTTGGATGGATTGTTTTCTTCTCAGAACCCGATCCAGGGATTCTTCTTCGATTTGGTGTCCAAACAAGCCTTTGACATCATAATAATGCTGCTGATCATCCTCAACATGGTGACGATGATGGTGGAGACAGATGAACAGTCTCCAAGCATTGAGTACATACTCTACTACATCAATCTGGCCTTCATTGTCATCTTCACTACTGAGTGCATCATCAAACTCATCGCCCTGCGCTGCTACTTCTTCACCATCAGCTGGAACATCTTCGACTTTGTGGTTGTCATCCTCTCCATTGTGGGTAAGGGGAAAAATCTGCAAAAAATAAAAATAAAAATAAAAATAAAAAAATATTTATTTATGTAAGTTTAAGTTGAACAAGTATGGGTGGCATGAAAAATATATTAAAAATATTTATAAATATTTTTTATAAAATATTAAGTATAAAAATTTATAAAAATAATAAAATGTAGTAAATTACATTTTTAATAAATAAATAAAACAAATACAATATTTCTTTAAGGTCTGTTACTAGCAAGGGGTGATCAGTGACAAAGGAAAAATGTTTAATTACAAAAAAAGTTTTTTTTTCAAGTTATTAAAATTCTTTACACTTTTTCAACTTATTAATTAAAATATCTATTAAACTGTAAATTATTTAAAAAATAACTAAAATGATTATTTTTTAACTTTTAAGTTGAACAAGTACGGGTGACATGGAAAATGTATTAAAATATTTATAAATATTTTTATGAAATATTGAATATAATTTTAAAAAAATAGTAATTTTTTTATATTATTTAATATGATTTGTTGAGTTATTTTTAAAATTATAAATAAATAAAACAAATACAATATTTCTTTAAGGTCTGTTACCAGCAAGGGGTGATCGGTGACAAAGGAAAAAATGTTTAATTACTAGAAAATTCTTTACACTTTTTCAGCTTAATAATTAAAATATATATTAGACTGTAAATTATTTAAAAATAATTAAAATGATTATTTTTAACTTTAAGCTGAACAAGTATGGGTGACATAGAGAATGTATATTTAATAACTAATATTTATAGTTATTAAAAATAATAAAATGTAGTAAAATACAATATAATATATAATATAATATAATTTATTTTATTTATTTATTTTTAATGACCATAAAAATATATTTTTTAAGCCACCCACACTTTTCAGCCTAATAATTAAAATATATATTATTTGAAAAAGTATGTGTGACATGAAAAATGTATAAAAAAACATTAAATAGTTTTTAAAAAATAAAGAAATGTTGTAAAACACATTATTAATACTATTTAATATTTTTAATTTAATTATTTTATTGACCATAAAAATATACATTTTTCATGCCACCCACGCTTTTTAAGTCTAATAATTGAAATCTATTATTTGAAAACGTGTGGGTGACATTATGTGTAGTTGTTAAAATGATAAAATATAGTAAAATACATTTTTGCTATTATTTAATAATATTCATATTTTTTAAATTATTTTAATTAAACTTTTTCAGCTTTTCAGCATGTTTAATGTATGTATTTTAATATTTTATTTCTTTTTTAAAATAAAAAATTTAAACCCTTTTTCAACTTAAAAATAAATTCATATTATAAAATATGTAAAGTATTATGTGCGTACATATATTTTTTAATAATTCGGCATGAGGAAACCAAATCTATTAAATGGTAGATGAGATTGTGTAATATCTCTCTTTGTAAGATACATTAGCTTTACTGTCTGGCTTTGGTATTACATATCAAAGTCTAAAGACATTCAATGCAATTCTGTAGCACTTCACCTACTAATAAATAGGCAGTCGAAGTTTAAGTGACACAACGAGGCGATTTTGAGAACAGACGCCCTGCGTGACCCTGAGGAGAGAATGAGGAAGGCCAGAGGGGTTAACAGGCGCAGAGAAAAGGGGAGATGCTTTAAGGTGAAGGTAATTTGGGCAATCAGGGCTGTCAACTCAGGTGATTGGCCAGTGATTGAGCTTTCAGGCCATTGGCGTCGAGCTAAAAGCTTGACGTGGTTTTGTGCTACAACCCTCTTCTGCCGTCTGTGTCTCCACAGGGTTAAAAGCTTAAAGACGCACCGTCGCGAATGTAGAAACCAGCCATTTAACTCTTAAGTGGTACCGGCTCCTCAATAAATCAAGGGTGGTCATGGTCAGTAATTGGTCTAGTTGTAATGTGGCGTCTGGACTCTGGTGGTTATGGACAGTATGTTGTCTTGAATCGAGACTCAAATGAATAGTTCATGTTTTTTTTTCGATCCCACATGCTGTTAATTTATTCATGGAAAATAAAAAGTCTTCTCAGTTCTTTTCCGTGCAACAACAATCATAGTGGCCGAGTTTCTCAATAGCAACTCATCTCCAATATTTGATATTGCTCAGTTTATCGCTAGGACGACAAATAAATAAATAAAATAAAAGAAAATTTTTTTAATTTTAAAATCTAATCAAAGAAGTCAGGCTTTACTCTTCACAGAAGAAAAGCGCAAATTAATTTTCAGAATTAATTTTAATAGTGAAAGCGTGTGAGGTAAGATGTACTGTAAGTAGCTAAATGTTTATTATTTTTAGTGTTTTGCAATAGAAATGTGAAACGCTAACATCTAGTGATGTAAATTATTCAACTTTTGTCAAATTTCGCTATGTAGAATTGAAAATAATTTGTAACACTGTTATTTTAGTGTTATTGTGTTAGTATCATTATCATAGTTTATATTATAGGGGTGGTTTATGGTTTTTTTTCTAGGCTTGATTGTGTTTATGGGGTGCAGTCTAACGTGTGTTAATGCTTCGTTTGTTAAAAAACTCATTATTTTTCACATAATTAACCTCTATTCCACACCGCTCTGTCCCTTCTCCTCTAAACGCACTGATCATTTCCTGCTTTTATGAAGCTCCTCCCTCAGAAATACACGATGGGCTCTGATTGGTTAGCTGGCCAAGTGTGTTGTGATTGGCTAAACCGCCTCTAGTGTGCGTCTAAACGTCCCACCCCTCAGCTCAGCGGCATGTGCTCCGGTTGAATTGTAAACAATAGTTCTAGCCCGATTGAGACGCAGAGGATATCTGTTACGGAGCCGACGAGATGAGAGACGTGCAGATCCATTTGCAATCTTTATTTAAACAGGGACGTGGTCAAAACACAGACAGGGTCAAATATCAGCTGTGTGATCGGTAGTGTGATTAGTGAAATGACTGCTGGGAAATGTAGTCTGGAGGTGACGTGCAACAGTTAGTGTAGTGCAAGAGTCCATGTAGTGAGCGGGTGACCTCTGGTGGTGAGCGACCGGAAGTGCATGGACAGGATTCGTGACAATATCAGTGAAGTAGTAGTCCCTTACCAGTCGTTATTGTAGGCATTGAACTGCCAGAATTTTATTTTATCTTCGTTTGCATTGAACTTTCAGCTTCGTAACAGCAACATTACACACTAACTAACGTTAAAAAAGTGAAATCGCAATCAACCACCCCTTTAATATTTTGAATTTGTTTTTATTTTCATGTTTTCTGCTTTCATTTCACATCAAATTTTTTACTAATTTTGTTGTTTTTTTATATGTCTATATAGTCTTTATTAATGTCTTTTTTAATTCCATTTTTAGTACGTCAAGTTAAACTAAATGAAGAAGAAAAATGTTGTCTTGGCAACCAAGATTATTATAGTAAACTAAACCGGAAGCTAAAACCATTATTAATTAATTAATTAATTAATTAATCAACATAACTGAATAAAAAAAAATCTTTTTTATTTTAGCTAGTTTTAATTTAGCTTAACGTATTAAATTTACCAAAAAATAAAAAAAATAAAAAAATAAAATTGAAATAAAAATGAAAAAAGGCAAATAAAATGACAAAAACACACAACAAAATAACTAAAACTAAATTAAAGTTAAAACAAAATGTAAAAAATTATTCAGAATATTAATGAATATACTAATTGTATCTCAATGATACTAAAATAACACTGTTGGCGACTAGCTGAAAAAAAATTATAGAATATGTTTATTTTTTATAAATTGTTATTTCAGTTAATGTTTATTTTAGTTCAAGTAATAAAAATATTTTTTCATGGTTTTTGTTTTAGTTTTCTGTAATTCACGACCAGAAACATTAATGGAAATGGAACATAGATGGCAAAATATATGGCAAATAGGGCATACGATTAAGAGTAAATATTTTAAAATAAATAAATGATTTACAAATAATTCCAGTTTGTTACTTTGCAATAAATTCACATTTCTAATTCTAATTCTATATTTCTAAAAAAAACAAACAAAAAAAAAAAACAAAAAAAAAAAACAAACAAACAAAAAACTGTTTGGTTTCCCCAATATTTAAGACATGCTTACAGCCTTGTCACAACATTATAACCACAATCCGTATGTCTTATGTGCTGTATTCCCAATTTTGAGGTCATATGGTTGAGGAACAGACCTAAATTGAAGTCAATATTGCCTCGAAATCCCTTCCACTAAAACTCTGAAAAATGGTGCGTGTTGTTTTATGGAAAACACCTGCATGAAGCTTCTGTTTTCACTTTGTGAACTGAAATGATCAAACTCTAATCGGGTCTCTTTCTCATTCCAGGCATTGTTCTCGCAGACATCATCGAGAAGTACTTCGTCTCGCCCACGCTCTTCCGCGTCATCCGCTTGGCTCGAATCGGACGAATCCTTCGCCTCATCCGCGGCGCGAAGGGAATCCGGACGCTACTCTTTGCTTTAATGATGTCTCTCCCTGCGCTCTTCAACATTGGCCTCCTTCTGTTCCTCGTCATGTTCATCTACGCCATTTTCGGCATGGCCAACTTCGCCTACGTCAAGAAGCAAGGCGCCATTGATGACATGTTCAACTTCGAAACGTTCGGCAACAGCATGATCTGCCTCTTCCAGATCACAACTTCGGCTGGATGGGACAATCTGCTCAGTCCAATCCTCAACAATTCGCCAGAAGAGTGCGACCCAGATGTTCCTCACACCGGAACGAACGTTCGCGGAAACTGCGGGAATCCTTCGGTGGGGATCACGTTCTTCGTAACCTACATTATTATTTCATTTCTCATCGTGGTTAACATGTATATCGCAATTATATTAGAGAACTTCAGCGTGGCCACTGAGGAAAGCACTGAGCCATTGAGCGAAGATGATTTTGAGATGTTTTACGAAGTCTGGGAAAAGTTCGATCCAGAAGCGACGCAGTTTATCGAATACTCTAAACTTTCGGATTTCGCCGATTCGCTTTCAGAGCCGCTGCGCATCTCTAAGCCCAACAAAATCAAACTGATTTCAATGGACCTGCCGATGGTGAGCGGCGATAAAATCCATTGTTTGGATATCCTCTTCGCGTTTACTAAACGCGTCCTTGGCGAATCGGACGAAATGGATGCGTTGAAGCAACAAATGGAGGAGAAGTTTATGATGGCGAACCCGTCTAAGATTTCCTACGAACCGATTACTACGACACTTCGGCGGAAGCAAGAGGAGGTTTCCGCAATGATGATCCAACGCGCGTATAGGAGGCATCTAATGCGACGACAGCTTAAACAAGCTTCGCTACTTTATCGTCAACTCCACATGCCGGACGCTGCCAAAGACTGCGACAGTTCACCGGAGAACGAGGGACTTATAGTTGCGATGATTATGGAGAACTACGGCACCGAAGCCGAAGTTACGGAAACGCTGTCAGCTATTTCGTCTCCGCCGTCGTACGATAGCGTCACGCGAGCGACTAGCAAGCTTTTTCACGCTCTAATCCCAGGGGCCGCAAACACGGACCTGAGTGAACCTTTTGCAGACCGAGATCGTGAGACATTTCTGTGATGACGGACTTCGTCGTTTCCTTTTTGTTTACCGAATGTAACATAGACACAAAATCCTGGGAGGTTTTTGTAGACTGTTTTATTTCTCTTGTGGTTCATGTTTGTTTGAATATACAAGGGGAAAGTGTCGCAGACATGCTCTTTGAACATGCACACGTCAACCTTCACAGTTTGAATGCATGAATGAGATCCGTAGTCGCAATTAGAGGATGTAATCATCGTATATTAGACTGAAAGCAACGCATTTTAATCTGTAAGGTCTTACTTAAAATGGCGTGATTCCTTTTAAGATTTGAGATGACGTAGAAGAATCTTAGCGGTGCATCCATGTTATAAATGTTCATACTTCACGCTGTTTTGGAAAGCATGATGATTACCTCTTTCCGATTTGTGTCGCTAGCGATGAAAAGGCAGTGGTATTTGCACTTTCTGTTTGCTCACTTTTTTTTTTTTTTGCCATTTCTTATGACGTTTCGCTCGGTGTCGTTATATCAAGACTAGTAAAAGACAATCAGACATGCACCAGAAATGGTCACTCGCTTAAAACCTGTCTTTACTAACTTCTAGCGAACTATTGCACATGCTTCCTTTCGAACGCGCAACACATTTGTTTCTATCGTGAAGTATTTATTTTGCATGTGGAAACTGCATGGTATGGAGGGGTTAACGAGAACACTTTCTTTTTAATTGTTTTGCACATTATACGTTCAGCAATAATTTGTTACATTTAGGAATAACATTAACAATATTTATTGGAATTTTAAAAAAACGTGTCAAAGTTTCTACTGTAATGGCCTCCAGCTGTAACTGTGGCTTATATTACTAGTGAAGATTATAGCACATGTGTTTTTCTATCTCAAACTGACATTAGGAGCTCAGTCCGCTCGAACCGTTCGATTCGGGTTGGCAGGATTGGTGAAGGGCTGTTTTATGTAGCAATAGATCCCAAGTGTGCCTGCTAGAACTAAATCCTGTGTTTATAATTCATCTTTCTTTATGCTTTTGTTTTGGTTTTGGAAATCATCAGCAGATTCACCATAAATAGCATCAAACGCAAACCGTTCCATTGGCGTGTTTATAGGAATTGACTTTCTGGCATATTCGCTTATGGTGGTTTCTATCAGGAAATCCCAGTAAAAAGTGCTACTTGTTCATAAAGACAAAAAGATGACATCTAAACAAAACATTCTGAAATATATCATTAAAAACTACAAGGGAATCGTCCAATGTTTTATTAGTTCATCTGAATCAATTGTGATGCAAGCAAACCTTCAGATATTTCATTTTAGTGCTGTCAAACGATTAATCGCAATTAATCGCATCCAAAATAAAAGTTTTTGTTTATATGTGTGTGTACTGTGTATATTTATTATGAATATATAAATGCACACACATACAGTATATATTTTGAAAATATTTACATGTATATATTTATATTATATATAAATACATTTAATATATAAACATAACATTTTTCTTAAATATATACGTGCATGTGTGTATTTATATATACATAAATAAACACAGTTCACACATATTATATAAACAAAAACTTTTATTTTGGATGCAATTAATCGTTTGACAGCACTGATTTTTACATAAGGATACTTGAAATGATTTCAGGCTGCTTTAATACACCAATCTCATTTTAAAACCTGAAAATTCATTACCTTCACGTGTGCAAAGTGTGTTTCTAAAATGCCTTCGTGTCGTGTGACCGAATGAATTGTAAATAAGCATCAGATGTCACTCTGTACATTTACACATGAAATGGCACAGCTTCGCTCTGACTCAACGCGGCTTTAATTTATAGGAAACCTGATATGTGACCTGTGCAAACTACATTTACAGGCTTAAAAAAACACAGAGGCTCAACGGCTAAAATAGACTGAGGCTCAGTTAATTGTGAATACAATTATTCTGACATGAGCATCACTGAAGGGCGCAGATGCAAAGCCTTTATAGTCTGAGTGTCTTCTCGGGTCGAGGTTTGTTTGCATTGCATTTGAACACATGAACTTGTTTTGGACCTTATTTAGGCTGGATGCCATAATTAATTTGATTAAAATGAGGCTTTGATGGAAACAACCCATGTTTTTTCTTAAATTATCTGGAAAGAGGTTTAGAAGTCAATATAATACACTGAGTCTTATAAAAAAAATAAAAATAAAAAAATAAAAAATTCTGGGTTAATTTGAAAAGCATTTGATAGTTTGTTAAGAATGAATTTATAAATTATTTACTCCACATTAAATTTAACCACTGAACAGATCAAATATTCCTTACACTGGAAAAAAAAAATGGTGTAGACAAAAAATATCGCTCAGAAATTGCTAGTAAATTTCACAAACAAACAAAAAAAAAGACAAGTAACATGGAATTAAACGTGAAATTTTGAAGTAGAAAAACTGAAGTAACATTAACAACAAGGATATTATATATTACAGCATATTATTCAGCCATTTCTGTTGGTCACATTTGTGAAATAGAACGTGTCTATTTTTCACTACCAAGTTGAACAAAAATTCAAAATCAGTGTTTCTGGTTTTATTGTGAATGATTCATCTGTGACGTTACTATAGAGTAAACCATGTTTATTTCAATGATCATTCATCAAAATACTGATTTGACCCATCCAATCAATTGCACATTGTGTTTTACTCACATTACAGAAGTAAAATGGGTTCCAAATGCAGACTTGAAGACTTCAAATGGAAACACAAATGTAATGCATTTAAAAACAATGAGGAAGGAGTTATTCCTGGACATAATGAGCAACATCTGGACTGTGTGTGATGAACTGCCTTTGGTCAAACTCTATTTGCACAGGAGAGGAGCCATACATTTGTCTGAAGGTTTTGCATTGGTGTTTGTGAGACGTACTTCATGCCATGCAGTGCTGCTTTTGTGTTGTTTGGCGTCTTGACGTGATGCTTTGGGACGGCTCCTTTGCTGTGGAAGCGCAGCAGATTTGCTGTGACGTCGAGACGGCGATGTTCAGCTCACTTCTCTCTCCTCATCCCACAAAGCCAAACAGTCTTTCTGATTACTGCAGAGCGAGTCGTGACACGTAACAACAATCACGCTCAGAGTAAAGCACACAGGCTCCGTTTCAAACCCTAGTGAGTCTACATAGGCAGCTGCCTACTAAGGGTGATTTTGAATGCTATGTTCAATTTGCTCGGATAAAACAGGATACTTTAATAAGCAAACAAATGCACAGCACAATTTTCAATTAGATTTGACTATTATTGAAATGAGGGTCAAATATCAGTTTTTTCACAATGCATTTTTGGTTTGTCTTTTTCTTAGAAAACAAAGCCTTTTTAAACAAATATTTAGGCCTACATTTACGATTTATGTATTTGAATTGCATATAAAAATTCCCATGCATTTGGATTATGCATTTTAAACATAATCTAATAAACTTAATGTGATGCTACACAGAAGAAAATGTTTTTGAAATAAATTTCTGCTAGTAAATTTCACAAATAATTACAAAGGAATGGCAAGTAACATATTGAATTAAACATGGGAGTCTGAAGTAGAAAAACTGAAATAGTGTTTTCTTTTAAATAAAACAAAGATGATCAAAGTACGTTTTACAACTTATAAAAAAATAAATAAATAAATATATTTTTGTCAGTCAGCCATATTTTAACCATGTTCATAAATGAATAAATTTTTTCACAATTAACAGAAAAAAATAGAAAATAGAATTATTTAAATAAAATCAAATAGATGCAAATAGTTCATAAACTATGCCATGATTTTTTTGTGTGTATTCTGTGTTGAGTACGATTACTTAAATACAATCAAACAGATGTAAATAGTTAATAAATATATTAATAATAAAAAAAATGTAAAATTTGAATTTTTATTACATTTATTTTATTTAAATATTAAATTTTAACATTTTAAATTTTAACTAAATAAATCAAATGTTCACAATGGGCAGATTTATTCAAATTATAAGCAAGTTGAATAAATGCATTCTGAAAATATGATTATTTAAATAAAATTAAGTAGACTCAAATAGGTAATCGACTTTGGCATGTTTTTTGTGTGTATTTTGAGTGCTAAAATTTGACCTTTTTCATAATATTATTTAAATAAAATAAAATAATAAAATTAAATAGATGTGATAGATAATAAATATACTAATAATAAAAAATGTAACTGTTTATACATTTTAACTGAATACATTTAATCTTCACAATGATCATATTTGTTCAGATTTTAAGAAATTTGAATAAATGCATTTTTAAAAATATGATAATTTACAAAAATCAAATAGATGCAAATAGGTCATAAACTATGCCATGGTGTTTATTTATTTATTTGCAAATATGCATCACATTTATTAATCTGTGTAATCCAAATGGACAGAAATTTTATATTCAAATCAAATATAAAATTCATAAATTCAGGGTTAAATATTTTTTTCAAAAGATGCTGTCTATGTAGGCTGCTCGCATGTTTTCAGGACAGAGTTCAGATCATCTGATTTTATTGAATAATATTTGCTGCATCCTCAGAAGACAAAAGATGAAAAAAATGGCATATGCACAAAATTCCAAATCTTTGGAGAATGAGATTTACTTTATGAGAAACTCAATAAACGTCCATCTGACAGAATTTCAGGAGGTTTTTGCTGCGACGCTCCAGCTTTGCATTAAAACCAGATCTGCTTTCTGCATTTCAGAGATGATTTAAAGGGAAATCTGTGGGATGGAAACATGTTAAATGGAGCTGAAAGTACCAAACTATTATCGCTCGCTGAAAGCATCACATTAATTGAAATATTTAATTAACAAACACCAAACGCAAGCGGCGCTGAAATCCTGTCATTAAATCTTCTGGCTCCCGAATATATTTTAACGAATGTACCTCACGTCTCTCTGTCATCCACTGTTTATTTTCTTTCTTTCCATGCATTGATGCTGAAGTTCTGAATATAATATGATTCATGCAGTATGTATTTTATCACCCACAAATTAAGCACAGGGAAATTTTTCTATCTACTGTTTGTTTCGAAACAATACCAATATGTCAGATATGGTAATTAAAAGGCATATTTTATCTATGCTTTATATAAATATATATATATACATGTATGTAATGTAAAAATATCAGTTATCTTGAAGCAAGTGTATTTTATAATGGTAGACCTTGCTGTATTTACTTGTTTTTTATTTAGACTTTTTTTTGTAAGAAAAAAACTCAATGATCAACTCTCGGGAGATTTTGACGCGTTCTGATCTGGGATCAGGTTTCAAGCCGGATCCGTTAGCCAGTATAGATGACCAAACAGGTCTTGGGTCAGTTTTTGGAGACCTGCTTTATCCTCAGAGTCTGAGGACGAAACCACTTCTGAACATTTGCCCCTCCAATCATTTTGTGCCTGTTTATTTATTAAGGAGGATTTCTTTTGTACACTGTTAGGACTTGCATGCGGCAGTATGAGACCTTTCTCCAAGCGTTTAAATTTGTGGATTCTCCCCTCTTTGTTTGGAAGCGACTTGCGGAGTAAACGGGAAACTCATGAGGATGTGTTGTTGTTGTAAAGACGAGGAAACGGAAACGGTCACTCTTTGAAACAGCGTTGTTGCCAATTAGAACACCATGTATATCAATAGTCAAATAAACAATAGGATTCATTCTCTTTGTTGTGTGCAGTCAATCATTTCTACACTGTTTACTGATTGTGTTTAGCAAATATAAGCCACACAGAGAAATAGCTCTAAAATTCAACTTTGATTTCATGGGGTTTTAAATGTCTTGATCAAATACAGCTAAAAATTAAACAAAAGAAAAATAATAAACACTAATGCATAAATACATTAACTGCCCAAAGGAGCCAATTCCCAATCAGATTTTCTCAGGTTAGTTTACTTAAGCTATATGAAAAAATATAGCTTCAATATCCATTAAAAAAACAAAAAAACAACTAAATATAGTTTTAAAAATAATTAAAATAATTAAAAAACTTTCATTTTTAAGCATCTTTATCTAAGGCACAATTTTGAGTTCAACCTTTAAGTCACATCACTTTTTTTTCTTTTTTTCACTTGCTAATAAGTTACTTGTCAATTTTCCAGATGTACAGATGCATGTTTATCCAATATACAGTCATTCCTTTAAAAAAAAAAAAAAAAAAAAAAAGACACGAAAACCCAACTTTGATTTCATAGGATTTTTAAAAGTCTTGATCAAATACACCTTTTTAAAAAATCATTAAATGTATACAAATATTAAATCCAATAATAAATCAAAGATTAAAAAAAGATAATAATAATAAATAAAAAAAAAATCCAACATTAATATATTAAACATTTTGATCTAAGGCAGAATTTTGAGTTCAACACAAGTCACATCAACATTTATTTTGTTACTTGCTAATTTTACATTTACAGATGTTTATTAAATATACAGCAATTCCTTTAAAAAAAAAAACTGACTTTGATTTCATGGGAGTTTTAACTGTCTTGATAAAAATAAATATATATATTTTTTTGAAAAATACAAAAATTAAACAATAAAAACACACTGAAAATAAATACATTTTCTTTCATGTAAGAATTCTTTTTTGCTTTCATTTTTAAATGTCTTGATCAAAAGCACAGTTTTGAGTTCAACCTCTAAGGCGTTTGAACTTTAAAGCTACCAGATCTTAAACCATTGTTACATCACAACTTAGTGTTACTTGTTAATTTCTAGATTTCTAGATTGTATGTAAGGTTAGTTCACTTAAGCCACACATAAAAATGACATTGACTGGCATGGAATTATAAAATGTCTTGATCAAATACAGCTAAATAAAAAAATAACAACACTAATGTTGTTACATTAAGTGTCCAAATGAACCAGTTGACTAGAATGAATCACACTGCTGGATTTCTGAAGTGTTAAATGACAGAAGAGTCATTACTGAGACATTAATGCATCAAAAGTTCTGACATGCAATTTTCTTTCTTAAAACTTTTATTTTTAAGTGTCTTTGAGACGTTTGAACTTAAATGCCATCAGATCTTTAACCACAAAGTCATATTGTCCATATTGTCTGTTTATCAAATATACAGTCTTTCCTTAAAAAATGTCTTATTTTACTTAAGCCATGCATAAAAATAGCTGAATGTCATTAGATACACAATATCAAGCTAGTAGCATTTATGTATTAAAATAAATAAATAAATAAATAAATAAATGAAAAAAACTCTAAGCAAACCATTTCAACCAAATCAACAAAATATCAAACATAAAAGCTATTCACAAATCAGCAGATATAGAAGAAAAAATAAATCATCTTCATCTAAACATAAATGAGGCATGGTTTGAAAACAAAACATCCAAAATGTTTCTTTTTGTAATCATGTATTTTTTTCAGCACACTGATCCTTTATGACATTTCACTGTAAAAAAAATAAATAAATAAAAAAATTACACGATCAATAAGTCATGTGACCATATAATTTTTCATTATTTTAAAATAATTTAACCATTAAAAAAAAAAAATGTGGTGTAGAAACAATTTTCACTCAGAAATTGCAAGTAACACCTTGAATTAAGTGTGAAATATTTACTGTACTAAGACTGAAATAACATTTCCTTGTAAAAAAAATTACAACTTTGAAAAATCTTTTTTTTAATTATTGTTTTTAATGTTCTAGATTTCTTGCTCGTATAACTGAAACATAAATCATGTTGAACACCTAATGCAATCTGATGTTTTCTATGTGTGAATACAAACTAATTACATTGTATTATAAATCATTTACAGTTCCTGCAGGGAAAACAAGCTTTTATGTGCGGTTTATCATCACAAAACCCTTTAAACCCTTTAACATCCACTAAAAATTACCAAAACACCGGCTGATCCAAACACAACGAGCAAAAATGAGTGAAGAGAAAAATCCTCAACGAACTCGATGAATGAATAATGTTCAGACACTGGAAATCAACTAATAATAATGCATTTCAAATGCAATTTATAGTCATTATTTTATGCTCCTGTCAAAAACAACTTTCAGGTTCAGTCTCTCTGGAATAAACTACCATTAAGCCATCAAAGAGTTTGACATGTCGTTTCTTTTGTGTGACAAATGAAAAAAAAAAAACTTTATCAAATGCAGCTAAAAAAAAAAAACCACACTAATGTATATAACAGTCCAAAACAATGGACTAATATAACCCATAACCCTAACAGATACAAAAAAGCAGAAAAATCTGTTATTTACACTACATTAACTATCTTTATGTGTATTTACTGTACATTAAGTCCCTTCATTTTGATAGATTTTTCAGAAAACAAGTCTTAATATCTTACATCATTAAGTAAATGTACCTTGTTTTAATAATGTTCAGATATTTGTACTGGAAAACAAGAGTGTTGTTGTTTTTACAGTTGATTATTGTTCTGATGAGTGTGTATATAATGCTGGTTAAAGCACAGGAGTAAGTGACACCAGCGCTGAACTCTCATTACAGGCTCATCTGAATAACACAAGCAGAACATCTGCAGATTGAACGTCTCATTTACATAATTTATGCACAGCTCACTGAATACTTCATTCTGATTGGCCACAGATGGCATTCTGTAGTCACATGACTGACACGGTTCCTACTTTCAAGGAGGCTAAAAGGAGGCAATGAAAAAATAATTTATTATTTTCTTTTCTTTATAATAATTTTTAAAAAAGACCTTAATCTGTTTTTTTTTGTTTGACAAAATTGATGTTTTCGTCCAGAACATTTACATTTACATTTACATTTATGTATTTAGCAGACGCTTTTATCCAAAGCGACTTACAGTGCATTCAGGCTACACATTTTTTATCAGTATGCAGAAGATGTCTGTTAAATCTTGCTTTTCATGTGCAGGATTTTTTTTTTTTTTTTTTGGAATAATAAGCATACTTTTAATTAATATATTTATGTTATATAATCATCAGGGTACACGTAAAATAAAATGTATGCAAAAATGTTGTTTAGAAGAAATACATATACTTTATATTGATATATTGTGATTTATATGATATCCAGGCAATTTTCAGTGATTTTAATTCATAATATTTTTAATAAATTCAGCAACTTTTAGTAAATTCAGAAATTCAATAAAATAATTTCAAATAATAAAATAACTGAAACAAAACGTCAGCTTACTTAATATTAAAATGAGCCACCACAAACCTCTTTAAATATACCATTCAAAAATTTGGGGTCGATAAGATTTTTTAAAAGTTTTTTAGTCCTTTTTGCTCATCAAGGTTGCATTTATTTCATCAAAAGTACAGTAAATGTACAGTACAGTAATGTGAAATATTATTATAAAGCAAGATAGCTGTTTTCTATGTGAATATCTGTTAAACTGTAATTTATTCCTGTGACGCGCAGCTGAATTTTCAGCATCATTACTCCAGTCTTCAGTGTCACATGATCTTCAGAAATCATTCTAATATGCTGATTTGCTGCTCAAGAAACATTTCTGATTATTATCAATGTTGAAAACACCTGTGTTGCCCAATATTTTTGTGGAAACTGTGATATATTTGATTTTTCAGGATTCACAGATGAATAGAAAGTTCAAAAGAACAGCATTTATTTGAAATAGAAATCTTTTGTAACATTATAAATGTTTTTACTGGCACTTTTGATCAGTTTAATGCGTCACTGATGAATAAAAGCATTAATTTAACTTTCTCACAGTACTGTAGTCATAATCAGCGTGTTTGCGTCAGCGCTCTCAGCTCTTCTGGTGAAGTTAGCGCTGGTTGTCGTCGTGTGTTAGCTCTCATTGTCTCGCATCAGGGCCGGTTGCCAGATCCTCCACCTGCCCAACAACATCAACACAGCATCACATCTGACTTTCCACACGTTCACCGACTGCGAGAAGAACACAGAGGATACCATACAGGCTTAGAGATGAAGTTTTACTCTTTCAGATCAACAATCATGATGCAGGAACAGTTCATATAGAAATACAAATGTTTTATTTACAAAATTGAAAAATAAAGAACAATATTAATCTGTTTAGGTTTGAGATTTCCCATTCAAATAAAATAAAATACTAAAATAATAATAATATTAATAATAATAATAATAATAATAAATCTAATAAAATATATATTTTTAATTTTAAAAAAATTGTTTTTAATTATATATATATATATATATATATATATATATATATATACTAATAAAGTATATAAACTAAAAACTTCAAAGACATATTATAACTCTCAGATGAAAAAATAACAATAATAAAATAAAAAAATAACAATAATAAAAAAATAACAAAATAACTTGAATGTGGCAGAGAAAACTTCAGTGTCCCAAAAATTAAATTATAAATAATGCTGCTAATAATATATAAATCTAATAATATATATATGCACACATATATATTATTAGATTTCTATATATACAGTATATATATATATATATATATATATATATATTCTCACTTGTTTTCAGTGTGTAGTTTGGAGTTTCTTGCTCTTCTGTCTCGTGTTGATGAGGATGTTATTGATGCTTTCATGGCTCAGGTATGTGCAGTAATGTTCTCAATACTGTTATCATGAGACTCAGGCTGTTTATTCCATCCAGCAGGACTCATATGATTGGCACTCCATCCATAAAAGCAGAAATGGGAAACCCAGAGAAAGCCTTTCGCTTAAAAGCAACATTTCCCGTGGCCTGCATGAGCTCTGCCTCAAACAGAACTGTTTATCTGGAACGTGTCACGCTGACACCCCAACAAAACATACGGTACTACCACGCTTTTGGCCATTTAGCACATGCTTTTATTTCACTAACCTACAAACTTCACATTTTCTCTGAGCGGTTTTTGTCCAGCATGCATCAGACGCGGGACGCTTCATCTGAGGCTTTTAACAGAAACAGAAATGATTTTGTAAGGAATCATCAAAATGAATAATCAATACAATGTAAAATGACAGTCAAGGCTAAATGCACATAAATCAAAGTTTCTAGACTTTCTGGAAGTGTAAAGTTATATTTTAAAGCATCTAAAAGCCTAAATGTTGTTGGGAAAACTTTTATGTTCCAAAAATTTAATAAAACTCACGTAAGAGCATTTAGCACTCAGGGCGTGAGAGGGACAGATGGAGGAAGCTGAAGTCTCATTTGGACATTTCTGAAGAAACTGAGATGAAGTTTTACTCTTTCAGATCAACAATCATGATGCAGGAACAGTTCATATAGAAATACAAATGTTTTATTTACAAAATTGAAAAATAAAGAACAATATTAATCTGTTTGGGTTTGAGATTTCCCATTCAAATAAAAATAAATAAATAAATAAATAAATAAATAAATAAATAAATAATAATAATAATAATAATAATAATAATAATAAATCTAATAAAATATTTTTAATAAAAAATTGTTTTGTTTTTAATTATATATATATATATATATATATATATATATATATATATATATACACACATATATATACTAATAAAGTATATAAACTAAAAACTTCAAAGACATATTTTTTATTTTTTTTCTATTATATTTTTTCAATTTAATTTATTATTATTATTATATTTTATATGATATTTATATATTTTTAGATATATTATATTATTATTATATAAATATTACATATATAAACCATAAAAGATTCATAAAAGTATCAGGTACAAGTTTTGCTCTACATTCTAAGTGCAACTACAATATTCAAATGCAAAAGGTCAAATGTGAATGTAAAGTAAGCTGTGTTTAAAACAACGTGAGGATGAGGAAATGTATTTTTAGCTCTCAGTACAGTATAATGTGATGATGTTATAAACTCACTAAAGTGAAAGTGCAGCTCTGGATCTCTGTCGCCATGATGCTGCTGTTTGGTGTGTACGGTTGCCATGGCAGCAGGTCCTGATGAGGTCCCTGGATACCGCTTCTGACCTGCACGAACACACAGATGAGCACGCGTGTTATTTATCACGCGCTTATGTCCAAGCTGTCACGCATCGTCGTAATTGCCGTCATGTGAATTTCTAATGAGTTTCTGGATTCTGCTAAACTCGCAATTTTTGCGAAAACTCTCATTTTACACCCCGCACGCTTCATTTCTCACAGAGGATCGCAGAATAGGCCGTCGTTCTCGTGACTCACGCGTTTGAGAGGATGAACGCGCAGCTTGTGTCTTTCCGACGCTAACGCGGCCGCGTCACAAATCACGCGTACAGCAGGTGTGCACGCGCGCGCAATACATCAATTTAATTGGGCGAAACTGTCCTGCGCAGCAAGAAAAAACTAAAGGATGGCACTGCCTAAACAAGAGGTTTCTGCCCTATTTTACATACCAAATAAAGACGCAGAACAATTTAATACACTGTACAGCTCTATACTGTACTGAACGTGCCGCACGTGACACACCTGAGCTGTGAAAGTGAGTTTTAGCCATCAGTGGTGTTAGTGGACATTTTCAGTGTGAGTGATGGCATCAAACCACTGTTACACTTCACTATAAGATGATCTGCAGCAAGACTGTGAGAAACCACATAGAAACACCCTAGCAACCACTCAGAACACTTTAGCAATCACATAGAAGCACACTAACAACCATCCAAACACCCTAGCAACCAGCCAGAACATCCTAGCAACCACTCAAAAAATCTTAGCAACCACCCAGAACATCCTAGCCACCACCCAGAATGCCCTAGCAACCACTCAAAAAATCTTAGTAACCACCCAAAATGACCGAGCAACCACTCAGAACACTTTAACAACCACATAGCAATGCCCTGGTAATGACCCAAATCTCTCCAACACATAGAAACACCCTAGCAACCACACAGAACATCCTAGCAACCACTCAGAATGCCCAAGCAACCATTGAAAACATCTTAGCAACCACCCAAAATGCCCTAGCAACCACTCAAAACACTTTAACAACCACATAGCAATGCCCTGATAATGACCCAAAACTCTCTAACACATAGAAACACCCTAGCAACCACATAGAACATCCTAGCAACGACCCAGAATGCTCTAGCAACCACTCAAAAAATCTTAGCAACCACCCAAAATGCCCGAGTAACCACTCAGAACACTTTAACAACCACATAGCAATGTCCTGGTAATGACTCAAAACTCTCTTAACAGATAGAAACACCCTAGCAACCACCTAGAGCCCTAAAACTAATGCCCTAGTCACCACTCAAAACATCCTAGCAACCACATAGAAGTACCCTAATGACTATCTGAACATCCTAGCAACCACTCAGAACAGCGTAGAAACCAAATAACAACACATTAAAAACCTTTAGAACACTTTAGAAACTAAATAGCAACACCTGGCAATGACCCAGAACACCCTAACACAAGCACACACCTAGCAACCACCCAAAACATCCTAGAAACTGTTCCTAACACCATAGCAATCAAATAACAACACATTAAAAACCCCAGAACATTTTAACAACCAAATAGCAATAGCCTGGTAACAACCCAGAAATGTACCTAGTGTACTATACTTGATACAACAAAGTACCATGGTATTGCCATGGTATTTTGAATATGTTACTACACTGTAAAAAATTACCGTGAATTTAATGGTAAAAGAATGTAAAAATGCTACAGTAAAAACCTGTTAAATGGTTAACGGTAAATTCCCCTACTATATACGGTGAAAAACTGTATTGGACATTACATGTAATTTTACGGTAGTATACCGTTTTTGGAAGTGAAAAAGAATGTATAATTTACAGTCAATAACTGTAAATTGACATTCCCAGAATTCCCTGCGTTACATTTCAAATTTGATGTTTTTTTTTGTTTTTTTGAAATAACTGTGTTTCTTAATTTTTTCTTATCAGTTTTGTACTTTAGGGCTGTATGTTACACCTAATGTTGTTAAATGAATGTTTATTGCATTATTTCAGTTTCATGTGTGTTTCCATGATGGTGTTTAGTGTTTGTGTGAATGACACTGTGCACCTTCTATATATGTTATTATTTAAAAGCTGTTTGTGATGGGCTTTGGTTCATCATGTGACTTTCTCATCACCACCTGCATTTGGTGGTTATCAGTGTATTACAAAGATACAAAATAGATTTCAGTACTTCAATAGGTTGGTATATTAACATTATATCAGTTGAAATATTGCTACCATATTTTTTACGGTAAAATTACAGCAACCACAGCTGCCGTTTTTTTACCGTAAATTTTACAGATTTTTTTTTTTTTTTTTTTACAGTGTATGCTATTCTTTCATGTTATACCATCTTATACCAACTTTTTACCATGGTAGCACCACAGTACTTCAGTAAGGCCAGCAGTTGATCAGCGATGTTGATCTGCACATGTGTGTGAGTGATTATTATATTCACAGTGCTGTTTAATCCAGTATGAATGTGTTGAGCTCGCAGCAGCATCAGTGATGAATGAGGCTGGACACTGAGTCTGCAAATGAAGGCCAGTAGGTCAGTCTGAGGAAAAACAACACACTCTCACATCAGGATCTGTCAGCATGAGACGAGACGAACCAATGTCCTCAACAGACCTGCTGCAGACTCAAGACTGCTCAGAGACAACGGGATCTTCCTTATGGTCACATGAGGACAGAAATGAAGCTCAAACACTAAAAGGCAGAGGTTAAACCTGCTGACTGGAGAGAGTGTTTGTGTGTGGTTTCCTCGTCCTCAGATGGTGTTTGCTGGTGCTGATGCTTTAGTCCAGAGCTGATTCCTGATCAGATGCGACCTGACGCAAATTTGACTGCAGCCTGCACTTTCTGCATGCTGTATGAACACTGAAACACACTAAAATACAATTTGAAGATGAAAAAGACATGTCTGATTACTGTTCATATATATATATATATATATATATATATATATATATATATATATAGTCAGATTGTCAGATTTTTATTAATCTAGGATGCATTAAATATTAATTTGATCAAAAGTGACAGTAAAGACATTTATAATGTAACAAAAGATTTCTACTTCAGATAAATGGGCAGCACAACTGTTTTCAACATTGATAATAAGAAATGTTTCTTGAGCAGCAAATCAGCATATTAGAATGATTTCTGAAGATCATGTGACACTGAAGACTGGAGTAATGATGCTGAAAATTCAGCTTTGATCACAGAAATCAATTACAGTTTAACAGGTATTCACAAAGAAAACAGGTATTTTGAATTGTAATAATATTTCAATTTTCTTTACAGTATTTTTAATGGAGAAATAAAAAATGACCTGTGAGACTTCTAACCGAGCATCAATGAAGCGCTGTGTTTGTACAAAAAAAAAAAAAATTAAATAAATAAAATAATAATAATAATAATAATAATAATAATAATAAAATACAAAAATCAATGTTAATTTCTAGAACATGAAGTTACGCTTTGCAAAGCAAGAGAAAAATCTGCCATTCACACTGTGGGAGGAAGGCGACTTCCAGAAAAGCGTAAAGTCTTTGGAGAGGTTTTTGTCGGGGAGAGGAATATCTTACTAAAATTGCCATGTTGGCAAACAAACTTCGAATGTGAGTGGCTTGCAGAAAGTGCGGGGCACTTGATCACTGTCTCGCTGCGCCACAGAACGCTGACGCAGCCGGAGAGTCATGGGAGGCGAGTGTGAAAATAGCCCAGCGGAATCATGGGAGCTGTATTTCTCTCTGTGTAACTGGGTTAATGTTTGAATGCTACGATTCTTCACTGCGCGAGCATGATTTATCTGGAGCGCACTTTGGAAAACAAATCCTGCGAAGTAATGCGTTATCTGTGTATTTACATACGCGTGGCCTTCAGTGTGACCCACATACTCATATACAGAAGCGTATTCTCATGTGGGAATCACTGAGAAAGCTAAACAGGACACTTACTGTCTTTATACGCCTGGAGGTCAAGAGCTTTTGTGTGATTGAAGAGCATAATGTGCATCATCATCATCTTCATCTTCGTCTCTAGTTAAGCAGCTGTAGATGAAGGTCTGATTGGTCAGATGTCAGTGGATGAAGGTCAAATCAGCCACATCAGTGATTTCTGAAAACATGCATAAATATGAAGTGGAAAACTGACCTGCTGGATGATAAAACATCAAAAATCCCACTGAAGCATAGTGAAGGTCTTTTCTTAACAACACCTTAGCAACCACTCAGAACATCTTAGCAACCTCCTAGAAACCACAACAGTGTTGTTGAATGTGTAACTAATATAAATAGATTTTTTATTATTATGATTATTTTAAAACGTAACTAAAATCTGTGGAAGCCTGTTTCCGCTACCAAATGAAAATTTTTAAAAAAGGAAATTGTGACTTTTTATCTCACAATTCTGATGTTTTTCAGAATTGCGTGATATAAACTCGTAATTGTGAGCTACAAAGTCAGAATTGCGTGATGTACGCTCACAAATAAAGTCGCAGTTCTGAAAAATGAAGTCAGAATTGTCATATAAACTTGCAATTGCAAGGAAAAAGTCAGAATTGCATTATATAAACTTGTAAATAAAGTCACAATTCAGAAAAATTGTCAGAATTTCGAGATATAAACTTGAAATTGTGAGAAAGATCAGAATTGCATGACAAACTCACAACTGCAAGAAAAATTCAGAATTGCTTACAGCTTTCCTGTAGCTCAAATAGTAGAGCATGGCGCTAGCAATGCCAAGATCATGGGTTCGATTCCCAGGGAAAGCAAGAGCTGATAGAAATGTATAAACTGTAACTTGAATGCAATGTAAGTCGCTTTGGATAAAAGCGTCTGCTAAATATGTAAATGATATAAACTTGAAATTGCTATGTGATATAAGTCAGAACTATGTGATTTAAACAACTGTGAGTCAGAATTGTGGATATAAATTCGTAATTCTGAGAAATAAAGTAAAAATTGTGAGTTTATTTTGCAATTGCAATTTTTTATACGCAATTATGGCTTTAAATCATGCAATTCTGACTTTATATCTCGCAATTCTGATTTTATAACTTGCAATTGTAAGTTTCCATCACATAATTCTGAAAAAACAAAAAACCCTGCAAGTTTATATCATGCGATTCTGACTTTATAACACGCAATTGCGACTTTATATCTCAATTCTGAGGAAAAACACAAGTGAGAACTGCGAGATGCGAGAAAAAAGTTAGAATTGTGAGATAAAAAGCTACAACTAGCTTTTTTTCTTTTTTAAATTGTTCACTGGCAGAAATGGGTTTCCATAAAAATCAGCTCTGACAATGTAAATAAAAAAGCGAAATGGCTGCAAAACTAAAGATCTATTCGGACATAGTAAATAATAATAATAATAATAATAATAACAATAATAAAAGCATCTGCTAAAATGCATAAATACAAAACAAAAAACGTTTATTTCTGACTCTGTGCTGGAGGTCATTGAGGTCAGATGCACTCACATGACCTCTGACCTTTAGTGAACATCTCACAAAAAGTCACATGATCACAAGAACCAGCAGAAACAATCTCCTTTACACAAGAAAAATCACATTTACACAGCTGATGTTTGTTATTATCTAGGTAACCAGCTAAACGCATGTTTAACTAGTAACTCAAGCGGTTACTCTGCTCTGTCAGCAGCTGAATGGAAAGAACAGAAGTGACTGTAGAAAACAGTTTGTGCTGCTCACGGCAGTGCTGATTATGTAATGCATATGTGTGTTATTAATTCAAGCACAACGCCACAGTAAATCAAAAGTGCTTACTTCAGTACAGCGTGTTTTCAGGTTAATTCCTCTGTACTAAGTATGTTGATTTCTGCTGATGCATCAGCTATAAAACTGTACGTTATCCCCAGACTGAAAAAAGCGTCACAGCTCTGCGTGTTAGCAGTTATGCTAATCTGACAAGTACATCAGACTCAGACATCTCCTGTGTTTTACTGCACCGCAATCTAAACGTCAAACTCAATTACACGCGACTCCTGTCAGGAAGTTCACTGCAGCTGCGGCGAGATGTGATACTGCGATGAGTTTGTGGAGTCCTTCATCAAACCAGACAAGATGAAAGACCCTGAGCACTGAAGCCATTGATTTAAGATCAAATCAAATCAAATCAATCATGCAAAGCTAACAGCAACAGCAGCAGCGCTTCAGTAACTGATTACATGTAATCTAGATTCTGTCATCTGATTCCACACATTTAGTACTGGATTAATTAGACCGCATTAAGTTTTAAAATGCTCATAATCAGATTACAGTTACTTTTTATGGATTACATGATTACAAATTATTCACAACCACCCAGAACATCTTAGCAACCCCTTAGCAACCACCCAGAATGTTTTAGCAACCCAGAACCATCCTATCAACCACCTATAACATCTTAGCAACCCCTTAGTAACCACCCAGAACATCTTAACCCCTTAGCAACCACCTAGAACACGTTAGCAACCAGAAATATCCTAACCACCACCTATAATATCTTAGCAACCCCTTAGCAACCACCCAGAACATCTTAGCAACCTGAAACATCCTAACAACACATAACATCTTAGCAACCCCTTAGCAACTACCCAGAACATCTTAGCAAACCAGAACATCCTAGCAACCACCTGTAACATCTTAGAAACCACCCATAACATCTTAGCAACCACTTAGAACATCCTAGCAACCTGAAACATCCTAACAACCACCCATAACATCTTAGCAACCCCTTAGGAACCACCCATAACCCCTTAGCAACTCAGAATATCCTAACAACCACCCATAATATCTTAGCAACCATCCAGAACATCTTAGCAACCAGGAATATCTTTGCAACCACCCATAACATCTTAATAACCCCTTAGCAACCACCCATAACATCTTAGCAACCCAGAACATCTTACCAACCACCCATAACACCTTAGCAACCCAGAACATCTTAGCAAACCCTTAGCAACCACCCATAACACCTTAGCAACCCAGAACATCTTAGCAACCCCTTAGCAACCAACCAGAACACCTTAGAAATCCAGAACAACTTCGCAACCACCCAGAACATCTTAGCAACCTGAAACATCCTAACAACCACCTATAATATCTCAGCAACCCCTTAGCAATCACCCAGACCTCCTAGCAACCAAACAAAACACACAATGAGAAGCAAATGAGATGCATAAGGAAAATCTATTAATATTTACTTAAAGTTCAGCCAGTTATTGGCAATGGATATTGACCAAAAATCAAACAAGAACATTTTTAATATTTATGATTTTATTAATTTTCAGGATTGTTCATGAAAATCAATATAATCTTAGACCATAAGAGCTCTGGATGATAAACAAATGTATGAAAGCAAAACAACAGCAAATGAGAAACACAAGACTTTATTTGTGATCAGATGTGAAAATAACACTGAGTAACCAAATACTTCAAATAAGTTTCAAACACTCTGATTGTGTGGCAGGTCTCACAGATGAGCTTTTAGTGAACATTTACGCAACAACAACAACAACAACAACAATAAAAAATAAACAAATCAGCTAAAATACTCCAGTATCATGAAGGAAAACTAAAATTCAACACTCTCATGACTCTGATTTCTTCTCATGTTCCTCTTTCTCTTCTAGTTCTCGTTTCTTCTCCAGGTAAAGGTCACTCAGGTATTGGTCAGGAGTAATGCCAGTGTCTTTCAGCTCAGTCATGATCTTCTCCAGTCGAGCGAGGGTCCTCGCGCTCGCCACTTTCCGGCCGCTGATGTACAGCGTGAAGCGCCTGAAGTCCATGAGCTGACAGGAGTCCTCTTCACACAGGTTCTTCAGCCGATCGCGTCGCTCAATCGCAGGGAAGAATGACAGACCGGACATCCGCTCCAGATCCGACAGACTCATCTGAAACTCCTTCAGCGAACGGTCGAAGCCGAGCGGAGCGTTTGGGACCACAAACGCCCCGAGAGCCAGAGAGTCTGAGGACGAGTCTTTCTGAGCCAGGATTACTTTGTAGAGGTGAGTGGGAACAGCAACATCATCTTTTCCAATCAGCTGAAATGTAGATTACAAACGTTAGTGTATATATATGAGTGTGTAAACAAATACAGTATGGTTTTGCGTCAGTAAGACATTTATTCTGCTCACCAAGGCTGCATTTATTTGATCACAAATACAGTAAAAATGTGAAATATTATTAGAATTTAAAATAGCTGTTTTCTATGTGAATACATGTTAAACTGTAATTTATTTCTGTGATGCGCAGCTGAATTTTCAGCATCATTACTCCAGTCTTCAGTGTCACATGATCTTCAGAAATCATTCTAATATACTGATTTGCTGCTCAAGAAACATTTCTGATTATTATCAATGTTGAAAACAGTTGTGCTGCACAATATTTTTGTGGAAACTGTGATGAATTTTATTTTTCAGGATTCACAGATGAATAGAAAGATTTGAAATAGAAACATTAGAAATGTCTTTACTGTCACTTTTGATCAATTTAATGCACCCTAGATGAATAAAAGTATTAATTTATTTTAAATATATATATATATATATATATATATATATATATATATATATATATATAAAAATCCTAATGACCCAAACCTTTGAATGGTAGCGTATACTAAAAAAAAAAATAATAAAAAAAGTATATAATATAATAAATATAATAATATAAAATAAAACAATAAAAAATAAAATATATTTTATATATAATTCATAAAATATACTTTACATATATTATGTAAAGTATTTGTAACAATATATACATAACAATAAATATAACAATAAAATAAGATAAAAATATTATTTAAAATTCTGGGATTTTTTCAAATTTATTTAATAAGTTACTTCACACAAACATAAAAGATCAACACTCACTCTGATTTAAAGCTGTATGACATTTTTTTTTCTTAAGATTATTTTAACAATTTCCATGATAGTATTTTTCATACATCAAAACTGAATGTGGATGGACACTAGCAAGCTTTTAAAAAGATAAAAAAGGCAACATTAAAGAATCAAAACATCAATCCATATGACTTGTACACAATTTACGACTTAATATATTAGTAACAATTAATATAGTGTCATATGGACTACTACTTTTTTTCTGTCCCCATTCATTTCCACTGTAAAGAAAAGAGCAGCATGAACATACCGCGAATCATTTGCTTTTGTGCTCCACAGAATAAAGTCACTCAGGTTTAAAAAACATAAAGCTGAGTCGATGATCAGGCGTATGATTTAAAGATAACGAGATGGATTATCATTTCAGAGCAGTTATCATGACAAAGCAAATGCGGATCAGTCACTTTCAGACGGAGTTCCTCTCACAGAACCGCTGGCACATTCACATTCACCTGAATTCCCATCAGACGCTCTTAATTCCCCAGTGTTTCGATGGCTTCTGTCTCAGAGAGTCCAGAGCCTCAGGGCACCTGTCTGTGTCCATTTACACGCGGCACAAAACCAAATCTGTCCCTCTGAAGCCAGCTGGAGCTCCGGACCCCCCGACGGAGACGCCAGTGTTACGTAAAACATCATTTAGATTCTGTTCATAACATTATTATATAAACCGTAAGCGATGAGGGACGGTGTGGTTGGAAATGGTTGTTTTAATGTTGGTTTGAGGTTACAATGGAAACGCTGAGTATGGATTTGAAGTGATTTTAAGTCAGTCAGGCTGAGTTCAGTACACAGGATCTTATGAAGAGCAGCAGCGCCACCTACTGGACTTTTATTACTATTATTGCAATTTGATTTTTTTAATGAAGTTTTAAAAAGCCTTCACAGAATAATCAAGGAAAAAGCGAGGAAAAATGAACATGTCTTTGTGAAACATAAGTGTTTATGGCTATAATCTAGAATTGTAATTACCTTTAGGAATATGCTTTATTACGAAGAAAAAAAAATGCTTTTAAAAATCAGACAAAATTAAATAAAATATAAATGATTTTGAAGATATTATTTATGCTATAATAATAATAATAATAATAATAATAATAATAATAATAGTCATTTTCTTAAAATTTTCTACTGACATGCATTTATTTGCCTTGTTTTTGCATTATTTTCCATTGGGAGTACACTTTATTACAAAGAAAACAAACATGTCTTTGTTAAACGTAAGAGTTTATGGCTATAATCTGAAACCATAGTGAATGTTGTCTTAATTTCTTTTAGGAATATGATTTTATTATGAAGAAAAAATGCTTTGAAAAAATCAGGCAAAATTAATTAAAAAATACAGGATTTTAATGATATTCTTTATGTAGTAGTAGTAGTAGTAATAATAATAATAATAATAATTATTCCATGATGTTTTCTTTATGAAATTATTTACTGACATGTATGTGTTTTCTGCTTTTATTTTCTCATGTTATTTCTTTATTTTTTCTGTTAATTTAATTTAGGAATATTACACAGAAAGATTTAGGATTTTGAGGATATTCTTGAAATATACATGAATAGAAATAATAATAATAATAATTCTTCAGTGTGTGTATTGTTTTTATATTGTATTTGTATTGTATTGAAATTATCTACTGATGTTTATGTGTTGTTTGCCTTCATTTTCTCATGTGGTTTCTATATATTTTTTTGCCTTATTTTTGCATTAATTTGGGAATGTGCTTCATTACAAAGACAATGCTATGACACCAGACAAAATTACATAAAAATATAGGATTTTTGAGATATTCTTGATTAATGCCTTGATAATAACACTCATAATAATTCTTTCATGATGTGTAATGAAATGATCTACTGATGTTTGTGTCATTTGCCTTTATTTTCTCATGTCATTTCTTTACATGTTTTGAGTTTGATGAAACAGTAAAGGTCAAAGGTCACTGTCTGATTGGCTCACCTGATAGCAGACGGTTCTGCTGCCGTTCTCTTGCGTCTGTGGCAGCAGCAGCGGTCCAGAAACAACCCACACATCACCGAATCTCTGCGTCAGCTCTCTGCAGTAAATCTCCAGCCTTACAGAAACATCTGCACATGAGGGACGCGCACAAAAACACCTAAAACCATACAAACACAGCCGTCAGCTCAAACTAACCTGTTCCAGAAGCCAGCGTTGTTCTCATAGTTCTGCGGGACGATGTTGGACAGATAAAAAGTCTCCGCCATCGCTTGCTGTCGACAGAAACCATCAGATTCAGAGATCAGGATCTCACAAAACCTCCAAAGACTTTCAGTAATAAGAAAGAAATCCATCAGATATCACAGGAGGTGTGTGGAGGAATTTAACAGTCTAAAATAAATATTTACATCATGGCATGTTGCAATAAATAACTAAAAGTATAATGAAATATATACAATGTGGTTTTTCAGGTCATTTTTATTTTATATAAATACATTTCACACACCGTTTATGTATTTGTACTCATTATGCTTCTGTTTATTATTTCTGTATGCATAGATTGCAGCATTTCATGATATATTCAATTTCATGATTTTTTTTGTTCTCAGCGACATTTTATTTCAAGGTGTGTATGTTATGAGGCTTTTCATTTTAAGACATTTCACATGGTGTTTTATGTCCTTTTTCATTACATGTGAAAAATAAATGTTTTTAATGCATTTCACATTTTATTTATTGCAATATTCTAAAATGCATTCAAAAAATTTCTATATAGCTGAAGCATGCTCATCTCCAAATAAATGTAAAAAACAATATATATATTTATATATACACACACACACAGACATACATAATGACAATATTTTATATATATTATATAATAATTTAAATATATAATAAATAAAAGTTGGTATTTCATGGGGTTTTTCATTTTAAGGTGTATTTCATGTGGTATTTTACACCCTTTTTCATTTTACATGAAGAAATAAACAAATACTCCATGACTATTTATTTATGCTTTCATTTCTTTACACATTTATTTATTGCAACATTCTATAATGCTCATATCCAAATAAATACATAAAAATTATATAATTTATACACATCAACAATAATAATATAATATAAATGTATAACAATAAGTGTATATTTCTGTTCATATTTCAGGGGATTTTCATTTTAAGTCATGAAATATGTTTATTTTTTTCATGTAAAATATAAATAAAAAATTATTTCATCACTTATTTATGCTTTCATTTCTTTGCACTTTTATTTAGTGCAACATTCTATAATGCATTTTACAATTTTACTATATATTTATTTGTCTCTTAAATCCCAAGTTGAAGCATGTTAATCTCTAAATAAATAAAAAAATAATATAAATATATAATAATATTTATACACAACAATAATAATGCTAATAATAATAACATAAATGTATAATAATATATAAGTGTGTATTTCAGTTCATATTTCTTTAACTGTTTTTTTATTCTTTTTATTTTAAGGTGCATTTCATGTGGTATTTTACATCCTTTTTCCATTTTCCATTTAGTGCCTTATTTATGCTTTCATTTCTTTACACTTTTATTTATTGCAACATTCTATAATGCATTTAACAATTTCACTATATATATGTCTCATAAATCCCAAGTTGAAGCATGCTAATTTCTAAATAAATAATAATAATAATATAAATATATAATATTTATACACAACAACAATAATAATGCTAATAATAATAATATAAATGTAAAATAATATATAAGGGTGTATTTCAGTTCATATTTCTTGGACTGTTTTTTTATTTTAAGGTGCATTTCATGTGGTATTTTACATCCTTTTTCCATTTTCCATTTAGTGCCTTATTTATGCTTTCATTTCTTTGTACTTTTATTTCTTATAACGTCCAGCATGAGAAGCAGAACGCCTGCTGAACCTCAGAGATCTTGTTGTCTCCGGCGGGAGCCATGTGTCCGCGCGACCAGCCGCTGCGCAGGTAATCCTCGTTGCGAGCGGAGAAGAGCTCAGGAACGCTGGGGTCAGGTTTGAACTTACAGTGTTTTCTGTCAGCTTGACCTGTTCGGGAATCATTAAAGAGTCAGTGTGAATCTGCAGCGTCTGACACCTAAATATTCACCCAAAACACTGACCTCTATAAACATAGTTTCTCATTTACTCCAAATGTGTTCAGCATTCTGAAACATTTTTCAGATTTTCTGGGGAATTTTAAGTCATAAAATGCACAGGATGTGTTAAAATTCATCCCGTTTACAATATTGGAAGTCTGAGGCAGTGCCAATGTTTGATATGTGGATCATGGAGCTGGGAAGGATATTGCATTTGGAAAGGATTCGTTTTATTATGGAAAAGAAAGAGCATGTTTTTTTTGAGCGTGTGGGAGTCATTTATTAATTTGATGAGCAAATCTGCAGATTGTGCTGGTGCATCATAGACGCTGTAATATTTTGACTTGGATCTATTCTTTTGTCATCATTGCTTGCTTTGTTTTATTTTGTTTGTTTATTGTCCCTCTTATATTAGAGTGTAAGCACCAAATGTAAGAAATTGTTGTATTATATAAAATTTAATAAAAAAAACCTCAACCACTGCATCAGACCAAACTCACCGAGTAACCTGCGAGCGGACAGGTGCTCCTGAACCCAGCGGGGCGTCCGGCGGGTCTGATCGTACGAAAGCACGTGATTCATGTAGAAACGGCTCTCAGCGCCGCTTTGAGGAAGACCGAAGCGCTCGATGAGCCGATGGATGGAGCTTCCTGAAGATTCACACACATCACACATCACTGACAGTTATGATCGCTTTCATTACCAAGTCATAAATATTAATAAAGTATATAAAGATTTCAGATCGCTGGTTAATGTGCATGCATATACTCACAATCCTTGCAGAACAGTAATAATAATAATAATAATAATAATAATAATAGCATAATTTAATGCATGTTCTTTACATTTTTTAAAAGATTTCAGATCGCTGGTTAATGTGCATGCATATACTCACAATCCTTGCAGAACAGTAACTACTATTAAATAAATACAGTAGTCAACATTTGAAGTGGATCAAAAAAGTTCATCAAAGTTGTTCTAAGACAAGAACGGGGATTGTTTTGGTTTTAGGACAACTTTGATGAACTTTTTTGATCCACTTCAAATGTTGACTACTGTAAATAAATAAGTGTGTGAGTATTTTGCATATCCTACAAAATCCAGATTTAAGATTAAGATTTAACATTTTGTATACTTACTCATAATAATGTATATTGCATATACATATTTCATATAGTTTTTCAGTCCACAAAATTCACATTTTGTATTTGTTTTATATTTTATTTATTTTTGTTTTATTTTTAATTTTTATTCGCATATTTTTAAGTTTATTATTGCAGAATAGTAACTACTATTAAATAAATGCATACAAATAAATACATAAACGCTTGAGTATTTTGGATATCCTATAAAATACAAAATCCAGATTTAAGATTAAGATTTAACATTTCATATACTTATTCACAATAATGAATATTTCATATACATATTTCTTATATTTTTTTTCACAAAAATTCACATTTTGCATTTGTTTTATCATATTTTATTTATTTATTTTTGTTTTATTTATTTTATTTGCATATTTTTAAGTTTATTTTGGAAGTTTATTTAATAAGATTAGATATTTTTACATTTATTTTGGAAGGGTTTACAAAACCTATATTAACACAAAAAAAAACGAAAAAAAACTGGCTTGAACGAGTGTGTTAATTTGTGCAGAATAACTTTTAAAAATGTAAAGCACATGCATTAATTTATGCAATTATTACTTATTATTTTATTAGTAATATACCATTAAGCATAAGTGAGCTCTTTACGAAAGAAAGTTCTTACATTTTATAAATGACTTTAAATTATAAATAAACTTTTTGAAAAAAAATAAATAAAAAACTAAAAACAAGCAAACAAACATTGAAATGTATGTAACTTTTTTTTCTTTCAGACAGCTGGTGTTGTTAATAAAGTAATAAATCTGTTAAAAATCTTGTTCTTGTGACACCAAACAGACAAATAAAGTAATAAATTAATTGTAAAATACATAAATAAATTAAATAAGTAACTAAATAATTATTTTTTCATGCCCAATAAGGGATGGATATGCTCTAAAGCATTATGCATGTAGTAAAAAGTTTAAGGTTTATTCATATACAGAAAAATAAATAAATAGATAAATAAATAAATAAATAAATAAAAACACACAATAATAAATAAATAAATGAACAAATCACTGCTAATCTTTACTGTTGTAACGGTGTGACAATTTACCCCGGTTATATGTGGATATACATGAACTGTTGACCTGTTAGTCATCATATGTTTGCGTCATGTCTCGTTATTACTCAGTAATTAATTTTATTTTTACACTTTCTGTATAGATTATACCATAATTTGATGTACGCATATCCAGAACATTCTTTTCTGTCCTTATTTTTATGATTTTTTTTTTTTTTTTTGTAGGAATATATTCATGTCTCGTTTCCCTGCTCTTGTATGTTTGTACAAGTTTTGCAATAAAACAGTAAAAAGGAATGAAATGAGTGTTGTGTGTGTTAGTGGTGTTACCCGAGAGTGTCTTCTGCTCTTCACACTGATAGAGTTTGAGAGCCGCGGCACCGGAAGCGGCGCCGAACACAAAGCCGCTGACGAACCGCACTGATATCACACGAGACGCCATCAGGAAAAATCACAATTAATGACTTTAAATCAGAAATCATAGAAATATCAGAAACACAAACACACGCGCAGAGAAAGAGAGGGTTTGAGTTTGAGTGAAGAGCGGCGCAGCAGCGAAACATCAGAGCGCTTTCATCACAGCGCCGCCCCGCGGCCGAAACACAGAACAGCAGCGGCAGCGGAATACAACACAACCCATCATAAACAATACACTTCATCAAACATTATTATTATTATTATTATTATTATTATTATTATTATTATTATTATTATTATTATGATGATGATGCATTACAGGTACAGTGTGACGACGGTCGTAACTAAAGTATACATGAACTCATAATTATAAAATTTAATAATCATAATATTACATATTAGATATATATTAGTTTAATTTTGTTAATTTCAAAATATTAACTGTATATTTAATTTATTAAAGTTGTGTGTGTGTGTGTGTGTGTGTGTGTGTGTGTGTGTATATATATATATATATATATATATATATATATATAAAGTAAATATAATATATTGAAATTAACAATATATTATTAAATATGTTAAATATATATATTTACCTTAATTTTTTGTTAAATTTTGTTCATTCCAAATTTGTTTTTTAATTATACACAGAAAAATTATTTTATATATAATTAAAAAACTAATTTGGACAAAATTTACAAAAAAATTAAAGTAAATATATATTTAACATATTTAATTATATATTGTTAATTTCAATATATTACATTTAATTTGTTAATTTCAAATTCACATTTTAATTATTTATTAATAATTAAAATATGAATTTGAAATTAAATTAAATGTAATATATTATTATATTATTAATAAGTGTGAATTTATTTATTATATAATTTTATAATTTTACATGACATTTAGTTTTATTTTAATTATTAATTTATAATTTATATTTTAATTATTAAATAATATGAATCTATCAAATACATATACAAATAAATATTTGACTGGGTATATATTTTATATACTTATTAAGTTGATTAACCCATCTATAAAGCAATAATAATAATGAATATAAATAAAAATGATCAAATAGATCAGTAAAGTGTTGCTCAAGAGGGCAAAACAGATTTCAGAGACGACACGAAGCTGTAATGATGCTTTATCAGTATTTATTGTTTACTTTCATATACAAAAAGATAAAATTGAAATAATCCTTTCTAGTATTTTCTCTATCAGTCGGGCTGTGCTTGTTTCACACTGGGCAAATACTACATTCATACTGGTTTATTCTGGCACCAATGCAGAGGAGAAACAAGTGCAGCTCGACGTCTGATACTGAGCTCTAAAATTACCACGGTAAAAACAACAGGATCCACTGCAAATCAAACACCTATGTTACAACAATCCTCTGACGGCTGTGGATTCACCAGGGCTTCTGATAGATAGAAAACTTTAACATACTCTCCACTCTCTGCTCACATCTCGTCTTATACAGATTTTTAGTATATTTCTGTTAAAATCAGTAGTACAAGCCATGTCTGTTCTACAGTTTCAGCTACGATAGTGAAAGATCACCTACAACATGTACAGTTCACATATTCTGGAAAAGAAACAGCATTTGAAACATCATCCCTCCACAAACTCCATCTCACCTCACGCTCATGAGCAGCCGAGATTAAAAAAACAAAAAAAAACACGTGACCGAATTAGATTTATGCTTATCTGTTTGGGTTTAAGAGATAAAATAAAATAAAATAAAATACAATAAAATAAAATAAAAAATAAAACTCATTTTTGGGTTTGAGATTTCACACTGAAAATCAAATAAAATAAAAACCTAATTTAAAAATATTTTAAAGAAACTAAAAAAAAAAGTAATAAAATAAAATATAAAACAAATACAAATAAAAACAAAAATATATTTATTAACCTGCTTGATTTGAGATTTCCTATTAATATAAAATAAATCAAATAAAATTCTAATTTTTAAAGACAACTAAACTAAACTAAACTAAAATAAAATAAAATAAAATAAAATACCTGTTTGGGTTTAAGATTTGACACTGAAAATAAAATAATTTTTAAAAGAAACAAATAAAATAAAATTAAATTAAAAAATAAAATTAAAAAAAAAATGTTTGGGCTTGAGATTTCCTATTCAAATAAAATAAAAACAACTAAAGTAAAATACTAAAAAATAAAATAAATGAAAAAAAAACAGTTTTTTTGTTTTATTAAAAAAAAAAAAAACATTTATTAAGAGCTAATTTTGACATATGGTTAAAAATAAAACTCCAAAACAATTTCACTTTGTATTCATAACCATAATAGAAAAAGAAAGAAATATGCATAATTGACCAGGTTATTATGTTTACACATCTATTTAAAAATAACCTTGTTAATTCACACAATTGGAGATTTGTAGGGGCTTCACAGATCGTGATAATCTGATATATTTTACAGAAATCTCATGCAAACTAACAAAATAACCCAGTTTTACACTGTCTGACTCAAACAAAACAACTCAAATCTTCGATGTCAGTTTGTTAGATTATAATTCACGTTTTTTTCTCGTCTGTAGGCGTCATAAGGAGGTTGTGGAGTTTGCGGAGGGCTCGTCACACCAGTACAAAAGAGGTTTGTGATTCGCTTTGATTCGTTTGTTCGTGTCACGACGCTCCAGCTATAAACACTGCTTCAGTGAGTTCTGAGGTATCGGCTTCCTGAAAACCTGGACCAAAGATTGCATCCAGAGTTACAGCTGGTCACTTTTAGAGTTTCATATCTGATATATCTATATAGAGTTTTCCATATATATTTCATATAGCTTCTTTTCTGCAGGTAGAACAGAAAGTGAGAGACGGAAGAGACAGAGAGAAAGGTGATGAGCAAACGCAGCGATCGCTTCAGCTCAGGAAAACACAGGCACATTCGATTCCCGCCTGATCTCAGATATGAATCATCAATTCATCCGTCTTTGAGCTCACAAACACAAACGCAAGCAAACGCTGAAGCAAACGACTCGCGCAGGACAGAAACACTTCCAGATCATATTTCACCACAAAATCAAGTGAGAAATTAACTTTGCAAAGAAAATTAAGTCTATTTAAGGCCATTATTTGTTGCATTGCAATAGAATTTTATAACGACAATTAAAAATAATTGATGTTATTTAATTTTACTCATATGTATGTATGTATGTATGTATGTATGTATGTGTATATAAACATAGTTAAACCCATTAAAAACATTTGCTACTTGAAATAAAATAAATGTTAATCTTTTTTAGGCAACATTTCTAGTCTGAATTTAGTTCATTTACATTGATTTGAAATAAACTAAAACTGAAATAAAAAAATTAAATAAAAAATTCTTAATATATAGACATTGTTTAAAAAAGACAAAAACAACAAAATTACTATTAAAATGAAAACAAAATATAAATTAAAAAAGATTGAGATATTGTTACAGTTTTTCTTAATATTTTTAAATATATTTTCTTTTAATTTTAGTCATAATTTTGTTGTGCTTTTGTCATTTTTATCATTTAAAAAAACAATATCTATATATTTATTTAAGAAATTACTTGTTTTAGCTTATTTCAAGTCACTTTTATTTAAATTGCCATTATTGCCATATATAAAATTAAGTTTTTTTTAATAAAATAATAAAAAGTAATAAATACATCTGATAAACAATTACATCATATACATACATATATACGTGTGTGTGTGTGTATGTATAATTAATTTAATTATTTTATTATTCATATATCATTTATTTTTTATTTATATAATTTTATTTTTATAATATATATATATATATATATATAGAGCGAGAGAGAGAGTGAGAGAGAATCTTGATCCTAAAAATATGCAAAATATAATTCCTTATTTTTTTCTTTTGGTTCTGGTGTGAAATATGTTTCTTAAGTTTGATGAGATACAAGCGCGTTAGAAGGCTGTAAATCAGGTGTAATTGGCACGAGGTGACGACATACTGGAGAAACACTTTAGTGCATAATGAAGCGTGAGTGTATTGCATAAATCACATCTCTCACGGTCTGAAAACAGTCGAACGGCTCGCGAAACCATCCACAAAATAATGCATAAAACAAACCGAAAGCCTTTCATTTCATCCGATCACAGACTCCTCCAAAACCTCACTTTCCTAGACGATAAAGACACAAAGAGCTAATGTTAAACACAATCAAAGCCTTTGGTTTTCCTCTCGCAGAAGGAATTTGGCTACATATCGTACATTATTTCAAACGAAACGAGGTCAGTTCATCGAAACGCGATGTGGATCTCAATGCCCAAAGGTCAGTCTACAGACTATTGCTGGAGATATTGCTTGCTACATCGTCTGAGCCGGTCAGAAACTCCCCAATTGCGCAACTTTACGAACTTTTTCCGGTTAACCTGAAGAGAACGCAGTTTCCTGAAAGTATCGAGATGCAGAGCGGCGATTGAAGCATACCCGTGATTGGCCAAGCGATCGCTGGAAAACACGCTACTTTGGCACTTTGGGATTTCGCAATGCCAGAATTGGGCGTCGCAACGTTTCTAATGCTACGACATCGCAACGGAAAATAAAGAGAGACCAAATGAAGCACACTGGGAAAAAAATAAAAAAAATGAACTATTAAAAAAATAAAAATAAAAATAAATGAAATAAAAAAATATTTAAAAATTACAAAAAATAAATTTAAATAAATAATAATAAAAAAAAGTTGTCAAAGATGGATCTTCATTTAAACCAGAATTGGGCATCGCAACATTTCTAATGCTACGACATCGCAACGGAAAATAAAAAGAGACCAAATGAAGCACAATGGGGGAAAAAAAAAAATAATAATAATAAAATAAATACAATGAAAAAACATTTAAAAATTGCAAAAAAAAAAAAAAAAAAAAATCAACAGCTTTTAAAGGTTTGTCAAAGACGGATCTTCACTGAAACTCATGACATATGGCACCATAATGGATAACTCTGAGCTGGGTTTGAGAGGAAGTCGAAGCGACCGCTGCAGTGCATCATGGGTACAGAGAGCAGAGAAATGGCACAAACATTCGGGACACCAAACCTTCATTTGGCCCTGAAAATTTTTGTGAAATCGCCGGTAAAATTTGGCCGAGGTCATTTGGTAAGCATTGGGTTCATAGTCAATTCTTAAAAAGATAGGTCACCCAAAAAATTATAATTCTGTCATCAGAAGATACTTTGGGGTTGACGGTAGCCATTGACTTCCATAGTGTGGAAAAAATACTATGGAAGTCAATGGCTACCATCAACTGTTTGGTTACCAACATTCTTCAAAATAAATAATTTGGAGAAAATATTTTGAATAATGTTGGTATCCACTGAATTCCATAGAAGGAAAAACAAAAATTCTATGGAAGTCGATGGCTATCGTCAATTGTTTGGTTTCCAAAATGCTTCAAAATAAGGTATTTTTTTGAAGAAGATATTTCAAAGGATGTTGGTAACCAAACAGTTTGCAGTAGCCATTGACTTCCATAGTATGGAAAAATACTATGGAAGTCAATGGCTACCGTCAACTATTTGGTTCCTAAAATCCTTCAAAATAAGATATTTTGGTTACCAACATTCTTCAAATTGAGATATTTTGAAGAATGTTGGTAACCAAACACATGACGGCAGCCATTGACTTCCCTTAGAATGGGGAAAAAAAAATACTATGGAACTCAATGGCTACCGTCAATTGTTTGGTTCTCAAAATGCTTCAAAATAAGATATTATGAAGACAACATTTTGAAGAATGGAAGTCAATGGCTACCGTCAACATTTAGGTCTTCAAAATAACTTTTTTTTGTGTTGAACAGAAGAAATAAAGTCATACAAGTTTGAAACAACTTAAGGGTAAGTAAATGACAGAAATTTCATTTTTGGGTGAACTTTAATCCCTTCAAGGTTTCTTTTGAATGACAGGTTCAATTTCGTCCCTCATAATGTCGTATGAGGAGTACATAAAAAATTGTGCAAGTAAAAATGGAGAAATATAATAAATTTTTTGGAAGAAGCGCCAAAAGTTTAAGGTTCAATGTCCCGTGAGATAAGAGACAGGAAGAATAAGAAGAATAATGCCCTGTTTCACTGATCGGCACAATTCTACAATGTTTACAGCTATTTACATCATGGGTTTCTCTTCTTTATACAACAGAACTTGGTAGCACTTCTGTTTTTTTTTTTTGTTTTTTTTTGTATTTTTTCTTTTTTACTTCTCCAAAACGTCTTTCCTAATCATAAAAGCCAACTTACATCAAAATATACTTACTACAAGTCAACACAACTAACAAAATATATAACAGAAGTCAAACACGTAGAAAATCTGAGGTATTTCTGGTCTGAGGTGGTCTGTGGTTCATGAACAATATCTTTAACTTTTTTTTTGTCCTTTCACAACTAATTTTATTGTTTAGAGTTGCGCTCGTTTGTCTCGGAAGCCTTTTGAATGTCCGGTGACGCGTGGTTGCATCTGAGGATGAACTTTACTGAGAAGATACAGAAAATATCACGACGTTTCATCCAAACAGCAGCAGCACTGTGGAAATTCACTCTTGAATTATGGCATATGGAAATGTGGATTACTAGCCACTTTTAAGACAAAATAAATATCATTCTTGCGTTTTTTTGTCTTTGCTAATGAGTCAAAAGTCACCTGGTCAAAGTGAAGTTTGACGTTCTCTAATTTTTAGCCCCAAACTGAAGTCTCAATATCGTCAGAGGTCAGATCTCAGATTTGGTCCCTGTTAGAAAGAGGTAATACATGAAGGGACCCGACCAAAACACACAAAACCAAACACTTTCTGGGTGAATCGCATAAAATCGGGTCATATTTCAGATTCAAGTCAAAGAAAAAAAATAAGAAATTGTACTTTGCTTTTGCCTATATTTAGATATTTTGCATTGATTGACATTTTCACAGCAATTAAGCACATTTCCCCCCAAAATTATCTTTAAAAATAAATCACTTATTTTAATTTATAGATTATTGCAGTATTTGTTGGACTGCCTGCACTTTTAATTAAAACCAGCATTTTTT
>CM077263.1:1108569-1326069 GCA_039654775.1 Spinibarbus caldwelli | reverse complement strand
AGGTTTCTAAGGTGTTGTGAGTGATTCCTAGGAGGTTTCTAAGGTGTTCTGAGTGGTTGCTAGAGTGTTCTGGGTGGTTGCTAAGGTTTTCTGAGTGGTTGCGAGGAGGTTGCTAGTGTGTTCTGGGTGGTTGCTAAGGTTTTTTGAGTGGTTGCTAGGAGGTTGCTAGGGTGTTCTGGGAGGTTTCTACAATAGGTTGCAAAGCTCCCTGAAAAACTGTGCACAAGTGCACCTAGGACAAAAGCTGCTTTAAACGCAAAGGATGCTCACACCAAATGTTGATTTCATTTAGTTCATAGAAGTTAACTGATAAAGAAAATCTATTTATGACATTATTTTTGACAGCATCCTCATTTTACAGCATTTTTACACAAGTGCTTAAAACTTTTAACAGCACTGTAGCTTTGCAGGTAGGTCTCTTGAAGCATCTTGAAGACGTGGTTCTCCACAGTTCTTCTGGATTTAGATTCTTCTGTTTCTGGATCTCTGTTATTTGTGTAATGCGGCTGAAGGCTGTGATGTTGAACTCACCTGTGTGCGATGGCTGGTTTTGGACCTTCTCCTTTGCATCGCGGCACGTCTTCATGAAGATACGCCAGACCGCAGGCCATCGTCTCTGCGATGTGACACAGATCTGTCCAGCTCAGCACGTTCCCCTTCAGATAGTCCGTCAGCGAACCCTGAGCGTCACAAATACTCAATACTCTGATACTAAACATAGTGAGCATAATTAAACAGTGAGACAAATTTGTGAAAATGGTTCCCCATGATACCTCAATAGTGTTATCTTTAACTATTATAAATTGTTAATATTTTGAATTAGATTGTTTTATATTTTATTTTTTCGTTTTAATTTTCGTGAATTTGTTGTCAGGTTAATTAGTTTGTTTTTTACAAAATGCCTATATAGTTTTTATTCATTTAATTTCAGTTTATTTTTATTATTTCTTTTTGCTTTTTTATGTCAATATATTACGTTTATTATTTTTTATTAGTTTTATTTTTTGTTATTTCAGTACAAATGACAAAACATAGAAAGTTTTTTGTGTTTTATATCTGAATTTTTTATTTTATATTAAATATATAGATATAAACAGATTCAAAGATTTTATATTTTCTGTTTTCATTTTAATTTTATTGACAGTTTTAGTAATTTTGTAATTATTTCTTAAATGTCTTTTTTATTTTTTTATTTCAGTTTTAGTTATTTTACTACAAATATGACAAAGCATAAAACAGATTTTTTTTTATCTGAAACCTACTTTTTATATCTAATATATCTATCTATCTATCTGTCTATCTATATATTATACAGTATATAGTTTTTATGTTTTCTGTTGTAATTATAATTTTAGTAATTTTGTTGTGTGTTTTTTGTTGTGTGTGATTTGTATGTTATCTATTTTAATTTTAGTTACAGTTGTTATGTTTGTCATTTTATTAGTTTTTTCTATTATGTCTGTATAAGTTATTTAGTAAGTTTTAGTTTTATTTAATTTGAGTTATTTTTAGTATTTCAACAAACTACATGGAAATGAAATATTGAATTTATGGATGTGTGTGTGTGTGTGTGTGTGTGTGTGTGTGTGTGTGTGTACATACACGTAGCTGTTTTTGGTGTTTGGCTTAGTTTTATTTTAGAATCATTATTATACTCTTTATACCTTTTGTTCTCTTAATATTTTGAATTGTTTGTAGCTTTATTTTGTTTTCATTTAAATGTTAAATTTAGAAATTTTGTCATATGCATTACTCATTTTTATTTAATTAATTTTTTTAATGTGTGTGTATATATACTATTTATAAAGTTTTAGCTTTTAGTTTTGGATCAGTTTTAGTTGTTTTAATACTACAATTGATTGTTTCTGTTGTCCTCATTTGTAAGTTGCTTTGGATAAAAGCATCTGCTAAATTACTAAAAGTAAAAAGTAAAAGTAAAAGTTTTTGTTTGTGTTTTTGTTATATTTATTAGGTTTTAGTTTCTATTTAGGTTTTTATTTTTGTATTTCATTTTTAAGTTATTTTTATTATTTTTTTTAAATGTCTATATAGTTTGATTTTATTTTCAGGGTTAGTTTGTTGTTTTAGTACAAATGTGACAAAAAAAAACATGTCTAGTTTTTTAATTTTATATACATTTTTAAAAAATATTTTTAATTACATTATATTTTATATTTGAATTATTTTATATCAATTTTATATATATATATATACTTCATTCATTCATTAATTCTGTCTGCCTGCCTATTATTTCACATGCTAGGCTGTACAGAGTTAAATTTTCAGAGTTAAAAGTTTCCAATGGCTCAGTTTCTTATATATTTTCCTAAAGCCTGATGACCTCTGACCCCTCACCCGCTCATGAAACTCGGTGATGAGCCAGAACTCAGTCTCCGGGTTGCTTCCGCGTTTCTCAGCGGCGATGAAGCGCAGCAGATTCTCATGCTTCATTCCCGGAGTGGAGAACATATCATGCTCATTCTGCCACGACTGCTTATCCTGTCGATAAATCACACACACAGCTTTATATAACACTTCTCCAACCAAACACACACTGACTGAACTCTAGTGAGCAAAGGAAATAACAGTGAACCTGAATGGGGAAGGTCTTCACGGCTACATCTTCGTTCAATAAAACAAACCCAAAATAAATAAATAAATAAACAAACAATAAATAAATATATTAAAATTATACATAAAATAATAAATTACTTAAAAACAAATAGAAAACAAGTAAATAAAAAATAAATACAAATAAATTGAATTCACTAAAAATAAACAAAAATATAAATACATATAAATACAAAACAATATTTAACGAATAAAACAAATGAAATACTATAATATAATAAACAAACACATAAAAATAAACAAATTCTTTAAAAACATATACAAAATACATTTAAAACTAAAATTACAAAAATAAAACAAAATAACTAATATACTAAAATTATACATAAAAGAATAAATTACTTGAAAACAATTACAAATAGATAAATAAAATAAATTCACTAAAAATAAATAAAAATAGAAATGAATTAGTTAAAAAAAATATAGCCATTACAAACAAACAAACAAATAAAAAAAAACATAATAAAATCAATAAACATTCATTTAAAATAAATAAACATCTAGTGAGCAAAGGAAACAGAAGTGAACCTGAATGGGGAAGATCTTCACAGCTACATATTCGTTCATCATCTGGGCTTTCCAGACGCAGCCGAAGCGTCCTCGAGCTTTAACCTCCAGCAGCTGAAGAGGCTTCAGACCCACCAGCGGCGAAGGAGGAGACGGACCCGGATCCTGAAAACACAGCCCGAAAACCTTCAATCACTGGATAATGCTGTCTAAAGCACCACTAGATGGACCCGCAGAACAACACAAAGCTGAATCACTGACAACAAACGTGAGCGATCAGAGCAGGGGTGTGCAATGTTGACAAAAAAACCCAAGATATCTCAGTATTTTCTGGGATTTTATCGATAACGATAATTAGACGATATTTTGGACCTTGGACAGCTGACTCCTAAAGTCTTTGATATTCTTCATGTTCTGTGTGTTGGTCAGTTCACAGCAGTGATAGAAATGAACCTTTTCCAATAAGTTTGAATGGATTTTTACATTTATGGGCATTTTTACCTTTATAAAGACATTTTGTCTAAAAGTGCTGCATCTTTTGAGTCAGTTTCTTACATTTAATCAGTCAATTAGATGAAGACATCTGGGCTGTTACCAGGCAAATGAAATCAGTATTAACAAAATTCATCTTTGCAATGCAGAGGAAACACAGACGTGGCATTTAGATGTTTTTACACACTGTTTAATGCAAGACATGAATGCATTTAACCTGCAATTACAAATACATAAATAATGTTTTGATATTTTAAACATAAAATGTTGAATTCTACTATCTGAAATTATTTAAAAATGAAAAGATACTTTAAATGTGAAATTAAAACCGGCAGTAGGTGGCATCAAGTCTGTTAATAAGCGAGTGATTGCGACTGAATCGAATCATTTAAACAGTTGATTTATTCAGGAACGAAACATCGTCATGTTGCTCAGAGACACAAAACAGTGCTGTGTTTGTGTTTGGAGTTATTTCTGTTGGTGAAATTGAGCAAAAACAGGCAATAAGCTGTCTAAAATGGAACTTTTTGTTTATTGAATGTTGTAAAACAAAATCAATATCACATTTGTAATGATTTGTGGAGAAAAAAAACCGCCACTCTTCATGTGATATTGTTTAACTATATGAAATGACAAATATATACATTTTCTGCCCCCATGTCTTGAATTTTGTGATCATTCTAAATGTATTTTTAAGTAGCACAGGTATATGTGTAGCAATAGACAAAAATACATTGTCTTTTATGCCAAAAATCATTAGGATATTAAGTAAAGATCATGTTCCATGAAGATATTTTGGAAATTTCCTACCGTAAATATATCAAAACTTAATATTTGATTAGTAATATGCATTGCTAAGAACTTCATTTGGACAACTTTAAAGGTGATTTTCTCAATATTTAGATTTTTTTGCACCCTCAGATTCCAGATGTTCAAATAGTTGTATCTCAGACAAATATTGTCCTATCCTAACAAACCATACATCAATGGAAAGATTATTTATTCAGCTTTCAAATGATGATGATTGATCCTTATGACTGGTTTTGTGCTCCAGGGTCACATATATGGCACAGCCCTAGATCAGAGTGAAGCTAAATGGAGATTTGTGAGAAACAGACTGACCTCGTTGATGTCCACATGTCCATAAGGCGGTTTGCGGTGCCTGTACATCCAGAAGGCCAGCAGCAGGGCCATAGAGAGCATAGTGATGGGCAGCAGAGAGTAAACCAGCATATTCAGCAGCGCTGGAGCCGGAAGAGGAGGCTCAATCACTGACAGAACCAAAGACAAACATGAGCATCCTTCTGAGAAATCATCCATTATAAAACAAACAGCTCTCACTCTGAAATCTGATATGATGAGTGAATAAATAAATCAATAAATATGTAAATTAATAAAAAAAAAAAAAAATATGCATATTTGTGAAAATGAGTCACTCTAAATACACACAGAAAATAAATAAATAAACTCATTAAGTGTGCATATAACAAATACTAAATAAAAAATAAATGTAAAATGTAGTTAAAAACAGTCAATAAAAATATTAAAATATACAAAAATAAGTATATTAAAATGATAACAGAATAATTTATGTAAAAACAAATAGATAATAAATAAGTAAATATTACATATAAATTACAAAAATTCACTAAAAATGTGCAAAAATAAAATAATACAAATACACAATTATTTAAGAATTAATAAAAACTAATAAAACAAATACATTATATTAAAAAAAGTTAATAAAAAAATACACAGACAAAAACACAAAGAAAAAAAAAGAATGAATATAAATACTTAAAAATTAACAAATAAATTCATTAAAAATATATAAATAAATATCATTAAAATAAATGAAAAATAAAATGGAAAATAAATTTTTTAAAAATTAATACATAAAAATAAATTAAATACATTCACTAAAATGACAAAAACACAAAGAAAAAAATAAAATAATATAAATACATAAAAATAAACAAACAAATTCTTTAAAAATATAAAAATAAATACCATTAAAATAAATGAAAAATTTATTTAAAATAAAAATTACAAAAATAAAACAAAATAACAAATATATTAAAATAAACTACTTAAAAACAAATTGGAAATAAAACAATACCATGTATAATAAACATAAATAATTAAGATAAATTCACTAAAAAACAAAAATGGAAATTAATTTGTTAATTTTTTGTTAAAAATATAGTCATTACAAACAAAAACAAACAAATGAAATCATTTAAAAAAAAATCAATAAACGTTCATTTAAAATACGTAAAATTATAAATAAATAATAAATCAATACTCAAAAATAAATAAATTCATTTAAATAAATAAATACAAAAATAAATTCATAAATAAATAAATAAATGCATTTAATGCATTTGCTGTCACTGTTTAGTTTGAACTGTTTGTCTTAAACACTGCATGAATGTTTTGGTGACTGTAAAGAGTATTTAATGAGGAAAGCACTGAGGATGTTTGTGATTGGTTTTCACACTGCATATATTAGACTCATCTGAGGATTTCTCACCTGGTCCGCTGACGTCAGGCAGGTGCGTGAATCTCTCATTGCAGAAGTTGCCTTCACAGCAGCAGAAGAACACCTGAGGGTTTTCCTCAGTGGCCACACACTCCTGTCTGTGACAGAGAGGAAAAACAGACTGATCTCGTCTGCTGTCAAACAAATAGTTATCGCATTGATTACATTGATAATTGCTAACATTTTTTGTATTACAAGTTTTCTAAAATGTTAGGTTTAAATATGCAAATGAGTCATTATTTAATGAAATATGTGCTAATTTGCATAAATTTCTAGTACAAAAATCTAAAGACTGGATGATGTCAGTTTCAAAATTCTTGTTTAATTTTTTTGACACATTCCAGTCAAAAGTTCTTACAGAGGGAATTTTGGGTATCTCATTTTTGTCACTCCATTATTCAAAAAATGCTTAGAACGGACATAAAACACTATATTTTCACAATTTCTTCTTAAATTCAGCAGCTGGCCTACATTAGTGAACAACACCAGTTACACAGAGATTAAACGGTCGTTTACAGTACAGCATGAAAACAACACGTTTAATTAAGCAGGGTCAGAAAAGGTGGAACATGTTTATGACAAACTACAATATGGAACAAAACACCAGCTAAGTGGAAAATAAATAAAAAGCTTCATAAGTGTGGAGCAGGGGCTCTTTGTTTCTGTTGTTGTGGCTGATCGACTCTGTAGAGAACAAGAGAGAAACAGCGAGAGGCGATTGTGCTGATCGCTCAGTCTCTCTTTGTCTGCTGTAATTCAGCAGCGTCCCGACAGACCAGCATCAGACGCTTATTAAAAGATTCATTATATATAGAGAGAGAGAGAGAGAGAAATTTATATATATATATAACCATTTTTTTTGTAAAGCTCTTTGAATTACTAAGGTGAAATGTGGTTAAACTTAAAAATAAATAAACGTGCTTTGCATTTGCTCTGAAATATCTAAAACGAGTAAATGAGTTGAAAAAACAAAAGTAGAATAAAAAAGTAAAAAAAAAACTAAAATTAATGAAAAGCAAAACAAAAATAGAATAAAAGAGTTAAATATATCTAAAATTAATGAAAAGCAGAACAAAAATTGAATTAAAAAATAGTTTTGAAATATCCTAAATTAATGAAAAACAGAACAAAAATAGAATAAAAATATTTAAAAAAAAATCTATCTAAAATGAATGAAAAGCAGAATAAAAATAGAATAAAAATATTTTATAAATATCCCAAATTAATGAAAAGCAGAACAAAAATAGAATAAAAATGTTAAAAAAAAATCTATAATTAATGAAAAGCAGAACTAAAATAGAATAAAAATATTTTAAAAATATCCCAAATTAATGAAAAGCAGAACAAAAATAGAATAAAAAAAGTTAAATAAATCTAAAATTAATGAAAAGCAGAATAAAAATAGAATAAAAAAAGTTTTAAAAACGTAAAATTACTGAAAAGCAAAAAAATAAAAAATAAAAAAATAAAAAGGAAAAAGAAATATTTAAAAAAAAATGCGTTGATTTAGTGAAAAACGTAGTGGAACACAACAATATTATCATGTTTTATTTCAGTTGCATTACAGATTTGAAATCTAATTAATGGCCACAACGACTAGTCTGGTTTAAATGTAATCAACTGAATCAATGTCAGTGTACCTTTAACTCTATAAAGCATCATCGATATGAATAGCGATCTGGTTTTCGCTCAGGTTTGCTGGTAAGTAGGTCAGCAGTGAATGAATTCAGGCCAAACGGAGATAAGAAACATTAAATAATGAGTCTGAAGTTGCTCACAGAGCAGAAAACATCTCAAGATTTATTCCACAAACATCAAACCATCTCTCATGGAGTTTCCTTCTTAGAAAGAGCCCAATCGCTCCGTTATATGATGTAAGATGCTGCAAAGCTTCCTCTAAACCCAATGACACGCAGACGCTTTGCTGCAATGCATCATGGGCCGGAAATCTAATATCATCTATCTGTATCAAACTCAAGCCTCCATAAAACCCACAGAACTCAAGGTCAGAACGCATTCATCTGCACTTACAAACCCGAGTTCACAGAGCTACAGACGTATAGAAAATCCAAAGACGGATAGAAACGCACATTTATTATGTGCTTCATAAATCACCTGAAATGAAGATGAGGAAAACCACTTAGAAACACAAGTGAAGCTTAGTTAACGGTGGTGAACGTTACACAAACGTCGCAAAGACACTTTAAACGAGGAACAAATATCTAGATAAACTAGACCAACAGTGTTATTTCAGTACTATACTGATATACTATTAGTTTCTGTTATTATTTAGAATTTTACAAATTTACAAAGATTTAATTTTCACTTTAATTTCATGGAATTTTTTCATTTTTCATTTCATGGATATTCATTTTAATTTTTATGGAATTATTATTAGTGTTATTTTTAATATTAAAATGTAAATTATTATACAAATAATCACTTTTATTAGTAAATACATTTAAGTAAATTATTTTTATTATTAATGATGCAGTGTGATTTTAGTAGCATTTATATACTAATTGTTTTTTGTCAATAATTTGAATTTTGTTTTTATTTACATAGATTATTTTAACATTTTCATCTTAAGAAAGTTTGTTATTTTGTTGCATGTTTTTATCATTTATTAGTTTTTCTTATTTTTTTATTGATATTTTGTACTATTTTTTTATTTACGTTATTTTTACATCTTCACATTAATTATAATAAGCTTTTAAATTTATGAAACTATTATTATTACTATTATTATTATTATTATAAAATATTAACAACTATATAATTATGCATTTTTACTACTAAATACATTTAAATAAATTATTATCAATGACGCAGGGTTATTTCACTATCCTTGATATACTATTATAGTTTTTTGTCAATATTTTGAATTTTATTTTAATTACACATTTTAGAAAGTTTTAATAATTTAGTTGTTTTTGTCATTTACATTTGGTTTTATTTTTTATTGATTAGTTTTAACTATTTTTAGTAGTTTGTATTTTTGTCTTTTTTATTTAATTTACTTTTTATTTTTATTAATTAGTTTTATTTATTTTAGTGCTCCAAGTTAAACTAGACTAAACTAACTAGCTGAAATAAAAAAAATTTCAAAGTTTTTTTTTCCTACACATTTTATTTTATTTCAGTTAATATTTATTTTATTTTAAGTAATGAAAATTTTTTGTGCTTTCGGTTTCCTATAATAACCCTGCTGGTCTGTGGTTAACCCCTGATGAGTTGTGGGTTAGTTGAGATGGGCAGCACTAGTGAAGCGTGAGTGACTGACCGGTCGTAGCAGTTGAAGTCGTCCAGCCAGCAGCCCTTCTTGACGAGCTCGATGCTGCCGGAGCTGTTCCTCCAGGAGGCGTAACAATGCGAGCGTTTGTCCTTCTCTCCTTCACAGCGCTCCACACCGCTGCGGTTCGTCTTCTCGATCTCCCAGTTAATGTTGAAATACAAGCACTCACGCGTCTCCACTTCTGCATGACTGGGTCCTGAACAAACACAAGAGAACAGAAAAGACATTAGACAACTGTTTTACTGACCGCAGAACACAAAAACAGAAAAGACGTTACACCAGAATAAAATCACTGAGGGTGCTTCTTAAATTAGTGAGGGTGCTTTAATATTTTATTAAACGCATGCGATTAATCTAAAAAATTTTAATGCGTTAATAGTAACAGTAATTAATAGTAACAAAATTAATCGTTTGATAAGGTTTGACCCCAACTTCTTGCCGTCATCGCAGCGCAGAAGGTTATCTATCGTTGTGTGATAAGGGTACAGCGAACCAGTGTTGCCAAGGAAACTGTTTTCCCGCACAATTGGTCTATTTTGAAAATGCAGTCGCGGGAAAAATTACAGAGCTGTGGGTTGCGTTTTTTTTTGGGCTACTTTTATAATGTACCGCGGCCACCCAAAGTGCATATAGACAAATAAAAATGAAAAATCGACTCTTTTATCGGACTGGTCTCGCGAGAACTTGACGATATCCTCGCAAAACATTTTGCAGTGTTTACATTAGAGCTGCACGATTAATCAAAGATCGCGATCTTGATTTAAACACCCACGCGATCTTATTCCTGAATGACAACGATTCAGCTGTCTATTACGACGGTTTCACATTGCGAGTGTCAGCGGAGCGTGAGAAGCACGTTTGTTAATGAATCATTCATGCTGCTGCTGATCCAGAAAGAGCAACACAAACAGTCTTTTCAACCACACATCATTATTTCTGTGTTACAGACATTTAAATAACAGAAGTACTGCGATAAAAGTCTATAGTTTGGGTATAAACACTTATTCTCTACAGTGGCGATCAAAATGAAAGTGTATTATTGTAACGTTTATCCTCTTCCACCAGGAGGAGGCGACAACTGCCCGTTTAAAAAAAGTATTTGTCATTGAATCATTCATTCAGGAGATTCCAATAGTGAAGGAGTCTTTATGAATTGAGACACTGACTCCATTGATTATTTATTTATTTATTGGTTCAAATGAATATTTTTTTAAAAAGACTTAAGCAATGAACATTTTGTCAGAACCACTATTAAAATTACGTTATTTTGTATAGTTTTCTAATCTTTTTTTTCTTCAGAATCGTGATCTCCAATTTATTAAAAAAAAAAAAAAAAAAAAACGATTCTCAATTTATCCAGAATCGTGCAGCTCTAGTTTACGTTTTTTATTGCTGCATATAATTCATTCAAACAGAAGTTTAATTTTATAAAGTACAAGTTGTACTTTATAAAATTTTTTGCATTTTGTGTTTTTCAGTTGAATAAAGACTATTTTTCCCTATATATTTCATCGAGGATTTCTTTAAAAAAGGTCTAAAAATCTCGTCTTGTTCTCGTGAACCCAGTCTCATGTCTCGTCTCGTCTCGTCTCTACGATTACAATAGGATATGGTTTGTATGTGATTTTCTTGAGATTTGGATATTTTCATAATAATAAATACATCTGAAATACTAATTTGTGCAGTGATAAAAAGGGCTATAAATAGCATAACAATAAGACCGAATTCCACGTGATCGCAAAAGGAAGTTATTACAAACACTCGATGGTGGTTTAAAGTGAGTATTAAGTAATTTAGTGAATATTAACTAAAGATCATGAAGATATTTTGTTTTCACTACCGTAAATATATCAAAACCTAACTTTTGATTAGTAATATGCATTGCTAAGAACTTCATTTGGACAACTTTAAAGGTGATTTTCTCAATATTTAGATTTTTTTGCACCCTCAGATTCCAGATTTTCATATAGCTGTATCTCATCCAAATATTGTCCTATCCTAACAAACCATACATCAATGGAAAGATTATTTATTCAGCAAGTATAAATCTCAATTTCAAAAATTGACCCTTATGACTAGTTTTGTGGTCCAGGGTCATAAATACATTGAAAGACTGACAGCAGAACACAAGAGTGCGAGTTTGTGTGCTCTTTTCATGCAAACATGCCTGCAAACTTTACTGCAAGTCTAAAAGCAGCAGAACCACAACCAGATGAATATTACTGAGTAAATAATGAGATCATCATCATGACACATGACACAACATTACATGTATCCTTTACAGAAACACTGCCAAAAATCATTTTCTTAATGAGTATTTAGTTAAAGAGTATTAAAGTAAAGAAATCAATACTTTTATTCATTTAGGATACAGTAAATTGATAAAAAGTGACAGTAAAGTCATTTCTAATGTTACCAAAGATTTCTATTTCAAATAAATGCTGTGAGCTTTTTATTCATCTGTGAATCCTGAAAAATAAAATGTATCACAGTTTCCACAAAAATATTGGGCGGCACAACTGTTTTCAACATTGATAATAATCAGAAATGTTTCTTGAGCAGCAAATCAGCATATTAGAATGATTTCTGAAGATCATGTGACACTGAAGACTGGAGTAATGATGCTGAAAATTCAGCTGCGCATCACAGAAATAAATTACAGTTTGACAATCACATAGAAACCAGTTATTTTAAATTATAATAATATTTCACATTTTTACTATATTTTTGATCAAAAATACAACCTTGGTGAGCAAAAAGGTTTTATTTCTTTTTTTATCTGAAATTATTTTATTGAATTTTTGAATTTACTACAATTTTTCTGAATTTATTGAAAATTTTATGAATTAAACTCACTGAAAGTTGCCTGGATGTTATTTCGTTCACAATATTATAAATAAAATTCAATATAAAAAAAATCAGCTTTGATCACAGCAATCAATTACATTTTAACAGATATTTACATAGATAACAGCTATTTTAAATTGTAAAAATTTCACATTTTACTGTATTTTTGATCAAATAAATGCAGCCTTAGTGAGCAGAAGAGACTTCTTTCAAAAACATTAAAACCCCAAACATTTGAATTTAAATCCTATATTTGCTGCCTATGTGAAGCGTCCAAAGCAGCCAGGGTGCTGCCTAAGTAGAGTGCTGCTTATACAGACAGCAGGCTGTGTTTTGGAACAGAGCCGAAGCACAGAGAAACTGTGTCTGTGAATGAGGCTGACTGCACAGGAATGATCGGCAGTAACCGCAGGTCGAGCGCCGCTTCTGACGATTGTGTCACACGCGAGAGACGAGAGTTTATCAGAACGCAAAGCTCAAGGGCAAACCAGAGGACAGTGTGTTTGAGGAGAGCGACCTCTGACCCTTCCGCATACTAAGAGGAGGTTATGAAGACGAGCCAGAACAAAACAAATCAGAGATTATTTTCATTTATTACTATAATACAGTTTAAATAAATAAATAAAAATATATCAAGAGTTCATTTGCAAAAACCGATAACTCCATTTTTATTTTTTTTCAGAAATCACTTTTTTTATTGCGCATTCCAAGTAATATCAATCAAACTGCAGTTGAGTTGTTTTGATGAAGTAATAATAACAAACAAATGCAGGTAATTTATAAAATTAAAGTTCATTGAAAATATGTTTTTAGCAGATAACTCTACATTTCATGTTTTAGAGTTAAAAAAAAAACACTCGTTTAATCTTTGTAATCTCCTCAGCTGACAATGTAGAAAGTAATAATAATAATAATAATAATAATAATAATAATAATAATAATAATAATAATATAAGTGTGTGTGTCTAATATATATATATATATATATATATATATATATATATATATATATATATATATATATATATATATATATATATATATATATATATATATATAAATAAAAAAAAAGCTATATGTAACTACTTGAAGAAATATTCTATTTAATTCTCTTTATGAATTTAACATTTATTAGAATGTAATTTGAGTAAAAATGTAATAATAATAATAATAATAATAATAATAATAATATGTAATAATCAATTACATATATAATTAATTATACATTTTATATAATATAGTATAATATAATATAATATAATATAATGTAATATAATATAATATAATATAATATAATAGTTTTTGACAAGCATCTTTTTCAACTGCATTACAGTACTGAAGTGTGGGGTAAGTCAACGCAATAGAATAATAACATTAATAGCAACATTATATAATAAAATGTATGTTTATACACACGATACTTTGCATATTTATTACAATTTATTGACTGACTATGGACTTATTTTACAAGATTCATCACACGACAGGCTTTATTTTCTTTAATCAAAGTTTGCATTGGATTTACATTTATTCATGCAAATCAGAAACATCACAAGCAATTAACCCTAAAATCCTCAAAATTTGCAGTCCACAATGCTACATTTAAATGATAAGATCAGTACTATAATTGAGCTTTATTCTCTTCAGGATTCACTGCATTCTGACCTTCTGCAGTAAATCAGAGTCTCTCCTTCACGATCAGCAGGACAGAAAATAATGAATGAACCTCAGAGCCGATGGCTAAATAAATAAAACAAAACCTCTGTTTACATATTTGTAAGTGATAACGCAGCACAAGGACGATCTGTCCTTCATCGCTGCTCAGGGTCAGCAGAGCAGTCTGATCTCAGTGTTTACCATTAAACACAGATTTGGCAGCGGCGTTCGCGACAGATGTTCCCACCAACCTGTGCATCGTGGTTGCTAGGCAACGACGAATGTGGGAGTTGCGCCTTTCCTCGTCTCAGCAGACAAAAGCCCTTTCAGTCGAGCACACCGCGGAAACACGCTGCAAACGCTGCTAAACGCACTAGAGAGCTGCCATGAGAAGCTTACGCTGATGGCTGTCGCAGATGTCAGACGCACAGAAGAAAGCGTGTAGTAAAACACGTCTGAGACGCAGGTTATTATGAAGGCGATATCAGTTTAGTGCTGCTGCTGCTGTTTCTGCTCTGGTTTATGAACATCAGCTGGCACTGATTCACTGACGAGGTTAGCTACATGGGACAATGATGCCAATTTAATGTCTTAATTTGTGTTCCTGGACTATCAAATTTATTGACTGACTTAAAAACAACAACAACAACAATAAAAACAACAATACATACACACTCACACACACATATATATTTTTAATGTTATTTTTATATTACATTTTCTCATTTTAATTTTATACTAATTTATTTATTTATATATATATATATATATTTATATATATATATATATATATATATATATATAAATAAACGCACACATATTGCAATAGTTTGCTGTGTGAGTTTTTGTTTATTAAGCAAAAGCAACACATATTTATTCATTTTCATATTTATTCATATTTTCATTTTTTACCATCATACACTTTTAGTATGCACTTTTAGTATTATTCATAATCTATTAAGATATTTATTAATATTTTGAATTCGTATTTATTTTTATATTTTCACTTTTCATTTTAGTTTTAATAGTTTTGTGGTCGTTTCATTTTCCTTTTTTTTCATATTTCCATTTAACTTTGATTTTTATTTGTTTTAGTAATTTTAGTACTTCAATATAAAAGATTAGAAATTAGAAATGAAAAGTTTTTCATCTAATTTAATTACCAATAATTTTGTGATTGTCCTTTTTATTAGTTTTTGCATTTTTAAATATTTATATTTAATTTATTTTATTTCAGTTTTAGTAATTTTAGTACTTTTAGCAGTAAATTTAAAATTTTAGTACATAATTGTAATGTTATTTTTATATTTCCACTTTTCATTTTAGTATTAAAGTATATTTTAGTATTTAGTATTTAAATATTTATATTTAATTCATTTTTATTTCAGTTTTAATCATTTTTGTAAATTATTTCAGCTAGTTTCTATTTTTTTAACTAGATTTATTAAATTTCCAAAAAAAAAAAAAAATAAATAAAAAAAAAAATAAAAATCTACATTTAGGTTTTTCATCCGATATATTTAATTTTAAATCATCTTCATTTCAATTAACAAAATTGTTTATTTGAATAGTTTCAGTTAACAATAACTTTGCCAAGATAAAAACCAAGTCTTGCTTTACATTCTTGCTCAAAATAATTTCACCAGCAAACGTCTCATTACAAAAGTAAATGTGCTGCAAACAGAATTTCATGTTGACTTTAAGGCGAATCAGTGAAAGTTTTCAGCAGTTTTAACACATCTGAGTGTCTCTAAACCTCATCATTTCAACCCAAACACCACAAAATCTCACACTCTCTTGATCACTGTGTTAAATCATTAAACCAGAGTCACGTTCACAAACAGCAGACGACTCTTTCCTGAACTTGAGACGTGTGAACACATTCCTACAGGGACGCGCTGAAAACACCGCCTGACATCTCCCTTCTTTTAATTACACAGCGACAGTAATTGTTTGCTCATTAGCGTGTAATTGATGAGGTTTGTAAGAGAGGGCAGAGCGGCGCGTGTCAACAAACACACAGAAAGATGGATTATTCTCACACAAATCAAGACATTTACTGACAGAGCAACAGAAAACACGGGTTCTCGGCTCACAAACACTTACTGGTTTTGTTTTTCCGCTCGAATGTAAAGAGTGTTTGACAGAGAGCAGGTCTGGATCGAGTTTAACACGGTCTACAGCAGAACACGGATCTCTAAAACCACCTCCACATTCCTGACCAGAAATCAGAGTGTAATTAAAACCAGATGAGGAAACCGCAAACACACGCTGAACAAACGAAGCGTCTGAAAGCTTCTGTGCAGCCGGAGTGAACGAAACCACAGAAAACATCTGACAAAACGAGCACAAATCACACTGCAATTCAGAAATAACGAACTTTTACAATCTTATTGATCTGAATTAATCTGAATAATGACACTGTTGTGTTCTATAGAGCTGAAATTGACTGAAAATAATCAACTCATTATTAAAATTTGCATTCAAGAAAGTATTTTCTTGTAAAAAAAAAAAAAAGTAACCCAATAAACTGAGACCATTTGTAACTTTAAAAAATGATTTATTTTAGGTGTAGAAACAATTATTACTCAGAAATCTATGGTAAATTTTATAACTAATTACAAAGAAATGACAAGCAACATTAAATTAATTGTGAAATTTTAGTAGAAAGACTTCTTGGAATAGTATACTGTGCTCTATACAGCTGAAATTGACTGAAATTAATTAAATAATTGTTGAATTTTGAATTTAAAAAAAAGTATTTCTTGTAAAAAGTAAACAATAAATTGGACTATTTGTAACTTTAAAAAATGTTTTTTTTTTTAGGTGAAATAATTTCTACTCAGAGATATACACTAAATTTTATAACTAATTACAAAGAAATGACAAGCAACATTAAATTGTGAAATTTTGAAGTAGAAAGATTGAAAGTGTTTTCCCAATAAATTGTTATTTATATGAGTACTGGTTGCTTTTAAAAACTTTTACCATTCAAAAGTTTGTGGTCATTATGTTTTTTGAAAGATATTAATACTTTTATTCATCAAGGATGCATTAAATTGATCAAAAGTGGCAGAAAAGACATTTCTAATGTTTTCAAATAAATGCTGTTCTTTTGAACTTTCTATTCATCTGTGAAACCTGAAAAATAAAATGTATCAGTTTCCACAAAAATATCAGGCAGCGCAACAGTTTTCAACATTGATGATAATCAGAAATGTTTCTTGAGCAGCAAATCAGTATATTAGAATGATTTCTGAAGGATCATGTGACACTGAAGACTGGAGTAATGATGCTGAAAATTCAGATTTGATCACAGAAATAAATTACTATTTTAAAATATATTCAAATAGAAAACAGTTATTTTACATTCTAATAATATTTAATATTTTTTACTATATTTTTGATCAAATAAATGCAGTCTTGGTGAGCAGAAGAGACATTTCAACATAAAAAAATGCATGTTTTTAATAGTCTGTCTTTGTTTTTACAGTGACACTGTGCTTTGAACACATTTTATGGCGTGATGAATAGAATAATTTCTGCACAATGTGAATTTGAATTAAATGACGGTGATGTTAATCACTCAGTCTATACATAACATTCAGATGGACATCTCCAGACATGTAGGAGACAAATGCGAGGCTGTGGAGGTGTAGATGCGGGCGGAGGATCATCAGAATGAACTCCTTTTCAGACGCTCGCCTACTTTACTGATGAAGAACTCTCATCACTTCAGCAGAAAAACAGAAACACTTGAGGAGGAATTAATTACTGAATTAGCCAAAGTTTAAGAGGTTATTGTAATTATAGCAGATAAGGTAGATTCTGGTTTGATTACATAGTTAAATAGTCAGTGCTTATTGCTTTCAGATGAAAAGAAACAGTTTCTCCTGATTTTCTCTTGGTTTTTTAAACGGTTCATGGACACTGTAAAAACATTTTTTTTTTTTTTTTTTTTTTTGCAAATCAAACAGATAACTGCCGCATGTTTTACAAGAAAATACTCTTTCAGTCTTTCTACTTCCTTTCGTGTTTACTTCAAGATGTTACTTGCCATTTCTTTGTAATTATTTGTAAAATTCACTAGCTACTGAGTAAAAATAGTTTCTACGCTGTAAATATTGGGTTACTTTTCACAAAAAAAAAAAAAACATTTCAGTCTTTTACTTTAAAATTTCACAATTAATTCAACGTGTTACATCAATGTGTTTCTTTGTAATAATATTTGTAACATTTACTAGCATTTTTTTTTGTGTGTGAAAATTTTTTCCACACTTATTTTTTTAGGTTAAGTTTTTTGACTTACTTTTTAGAAGAAAACACCATTTCCTTTTTTCTACTTTAAAATTTGTAAACACTTTCTAAACAAAACTAGTTTCTACACTATAAAAAAATAAAAAATAAATAAATAAATTTGAAAGTTAGAAATAAAACCAAGGACTTAGTATAGAAATGTTGGTGCTTTTTGGCAGTAGAAAAGGCAAAATGAAGACACATTCAGTTCTCTGTTCACTTTAAATGTCTTATTTCAATTCATTTACATACAAGTAACTTAAAAAGTGAATCTTTTAAAATCTCATCATCACTATCTGAATCTTTAATCACTTCAGAGTTACAGATCAGAATAAATTATTTTACGGACAGATGCAAACTGTAGTCAAACACATGTTTGATTTCCAAAAGAGGCTGAAGATCAAATTATTCATTATTCCTCTGATATCTCAGATAACTTCTTTGAGATAAAAGTACAAAGTGGATGATTTAATCCTCAAAAAACATTTTACTAAAGTATTGTGGAATAATCTTACAACACAAGTATCTGGAGCCTGATATATTTAGAAAATTAATAGAGGTCGCATTTCACCTTCATCAGCATGTGACTATTATTCCTGCTCACAGCTGTTTATACTCGCAAACAAATGAGATAAAAAAAAAAATACACCAGAAGTGCTTTATTAAAAAACAAGAGTTTGAATGCATTTTAATACATGCAACTAAAAAGAAAAAGAAGAAAAAAAAAAAAAAAAAAAAAAGAGTGAGCTGCCTACCTAGACAGCACTGTAAAAGTTATCTTATTTTAGCAAAACTGAACTGCACTGTATGTATTATCAGCAGCATGAGGATGAAACCAGTGCTGATGGATCAGAGTACATTTCTCTCTTATTTCTGGAAAATAAACTCCCAGCGAGTGCTGAAAATAAACGCCTGGCAGCAGCGAACACTGACTACAGCAGAAAACATCAGACGGATCCGTAAATGAGCATCTCGCGGTCATGAAGCGCTGTGTATTCTGAACACAATAACTCCATTATAGAGTTCAGGGAGCGGTGAGCAGAGAGAAATTACACATTAAAGACTCATTTTTCATTTGAGCTGAGAGTTCACTGTACTGAGAAAAATACAACTTTGGAAATTGCAACACTGAAACAAAAAGTGTCAGAATTCCACAGTAGCCAATTCAGAAAGTTAAAAAAAGATACAATTCTTAATTGAAAAATGGTTGATTTTCATTATCAATCACTGCTGTTAATCATACTCAAAACTTACTTCAAAAAGCTTTAAAAAAAAACAAAACAATATATTAACACACAACCGTCTGAATTTACACATCAGTAACTATGGATTATTTATGAACAAATCACTATTGAGTATAGTTTCTACAATGAACCATTTGAACCAATAAGTGAACTAATATACGAACATTTGGAGTGAACTGATGATTTGACTGATGGGAAAAAATTCAAAAGCAAAAATGCTATAAATGACTGTTTTTATGACTTGATATTTTATACACATATAGACTGAGCTAAGTTTGTTTCAATAGGATTTTTTAGTGCAAAACTCTTTCAAACAAATTATGGAAATACATTTTAGAATTTTAAATGCAAATTATATTCTGATTTTACATATGATTTTGTTTTTATAAGGTGAATCATGGCTGCAAAAACAACAGGGATTTTTATAAAACTTATAAAAACCCAAGTTTTGGCTGATGGGATGAAAAGTAAATAGCAGAAATTCTACAAATTGAACATACTGTAAATGTTTCGACTTGATTGCACGAGTTTTGCATATATTAATCAAACATATATTAAATTAAGTAATACGATTTAATGATTTAAGCTTTTACGACTTAGAAAAACAATTTTACTCTCTCTCTCTCTATATTATATATATATATATATATATATATATATATATATATATATATATATATATATATATATATATATATATATATATATATATATATCTATATATCTATCTATCTATCTATCTATCTATCTATCTATCTATGTGTGTATAAACAAAAAAAAATAAATTAAAAATGTTAAAAATAAAAATGACATGCAATAAATAATAATAATAATAATAATAATAATAATAATAATAATAAATAATATTAAGTTAATTTATTTTATATTTTACATTTTTAAATAAATTTATACATTTTATTTTTTTAATGACAATGTGAATCATTGAATTAGCTAAAATAATCCTGAATATTTTCATCGTCCAGCTCTAGTTGTATCAGTTACAGTCACACAAAACAAACAAACAAACACACAACGAGAGCCTTAATAACCTCAATCCCTCACCGTTAAACAAGATCTTCATTCATCAGAGCCGCACAGAAGTTAATTAGCAGCATCTGTCTTTGTGGTTTTCAGACGGATCACAGAGAGAAACACTGAATGACTCCATTAACACATTCATAAAGATCCCATCTGATCCACGTCACACGCCTGTGACCAGGCTCTCCGGAGTTCCCTTCACTCCAGAAATAACACTCAGAACTTCTGACACCAAAACAGCCGTCTGACAACAGCCTATTCATAACGCAGTGACATTAAGAGCGAAAAACAGATGTAAACAACACAAACCATGAGCGAGGAGCTGCAGATATAGCTATGATTTCCACGATGCAGAAAACGCAGATGTTGTGAGAGAAATATTTTACTTAATGTAATATTATTATTATTATTATTATTATTAATAATAAATTGACTTTTTTAAAGGAATAATCACATTTGTTTCTTCCATGTTTTGTTGTGCGCTTTGTTTGCAAAAAAGGGTTTGTTTATTTTATTAAAAACTAATTGTTTTTTAAAAGATAAATTAATGTTTAATGCCTTCATTTGATTATCAAAAAAAATAAATACACAAAAACAGAATTTCTTAAAAATGAATAATAATAATAATAATAATAATAATAATAATAATAATTCATATGGCCCTATTATTGTAAAAAGAATTATAATAAAAGAAAAAAGTTAATCATTAAAAATAAATAAATAAATAAAATTAGTTTTCATAATTTCATGAATTCAATTAATTAGATGTTGTTTTTGACTATTAAAACTTAATTAAACCATCAAAACAGAATCCAGAAAAACTGAAACAGAAAATACAAAATTTGGTGAATATAAAATTTATATTTAAGAATTTCAGGAGCCTAAAAATAAATTTTTGTTAAACTTTTAATAAATTGATGTTAAACTGTTTAAGTTTCATGATTTCAGTTAATTAATTAGACATGCTTTTTGATTACTAAAATTGTATTGAACCATTAAAATGGAGTCCAGATTTAAAACGGAGAAAGAAAAAAAAAAAACAGAATCCAGAAAAATTAAAATGGGGGAAAAAAACTGAATGTGGAAAAAAATAAAATAGAGTTTGATACAATTTCAATACTATTGTTTTCTGACATTTCAATGTTAGGTAGGTAGGTAGGTAGATAGATCTGATCTGAATCCAGGATTTGAGACGTGAAACAGAAGGGCAGCTCGTCTCAGGAACATTTCTTGAGGAAGGAGAACAAGGACTTGGGCCTGTTTTATGACATTTACCTGCTCCTAAATCTTCTGCTTACCAGAGACGCAGGTCAAGGAGGATTCTTCAAGAGAGGAAAGAAAAGATCTCTGGGCATCCGGCTAATTACCCATAACTTGCTGGATTCCCCATCGATCACACACGAGGAAGAGCCGCAACTGAGAAATTCATCTACAATTTTAGTAGTTATTCCCTCCTGCCAGCTCCAAAAAAAAACAACAAAAAAAAAAAAAACACTTATTTTCTCAGCTGCTGGAAGGTGTTTCATTGATTAAGATGACCCATCGGGACACCAGAATGCGTTCAATGTTTCATAATGTTTGATAATGTAACATATAGAAAATCAAACATTTTAAAATGAAAAATAACAAAATATAAAGTAAATAGAAAATAAATAAATAGAAAAAAACATTTGATTTATAAAAATATATAATAATAAAAATAAAAATATTTAAAATATAATATTTATAAATATAATGTTAATGTTATTTCAATTCATAATATTACAACAATAATATTACCTACAATTTTAAAAAATAAGACAATTCAAATTGAATTTAATAAGAAAAAAATTATTAAAATAAAAATGCAATTTAATATTTAACAATCAGAATTGTTCATTTGAATTGTTACCATCTAGCTAACTTGTTAACTAGAATGTGTTTAATGTTTTATAATGTCTGATAATGTAAGATATAGAATAAATTAAATGAAAAATATTATCAAATATAATAGGAAATATAAAATAAACATTTGATAAAGATAAAAAGGCAAATACACAAACGCTATATTAAACATAATATTAACATTATTTTAATTCATAATATTAAAATAAATAACAAATTTAAAAAAAAAGAAAAAACTTAAAAAGGAAAATTGTAATTTAATATTTAATGTCCCCATCTAGATGACTTGTCAACTACAATTAATGTTTCATAATGTTTGATAATGTAAGATACAGAAAATAAAAAGAAACAATTGTTAAAGATAAAAAGCACATAAATAATTTTTTAAATATAATTAAATAATTATTATTTTAATTCATAATAATAAAATCATAAATAATTTAGAAATAAAATGAAATAATAGGAATAAGAAAATTCATATATTAGGAATTAAATAGGAATTAGGAATTCCTATTAAAAAAATAAAAATAAAAATGACCTAATAGGAAAAAAATAAATAATAATTTAAAAAAACTTTATTTCTTTTTTACTACTTAATATTCAACTTAATTCCATTGCAAATAAAATGTTAGATTATTTTTTTAGAAAGATCTTTTTAAAAATAAATGATAATGACTTGCTAAACCACTACAAGTGAATAATAATAATAATAATAATAATAATAATAATAACAACAATAATAATAATAATAATAATAACAATAATAATAATAATAATAATAATAATAATTCCTTACATTTTTATAGCCCTTTTCTGGGCACTCAAAGCGTTTTACATAGAAGAGGGGAATCTCCTGAACCACCACCAATGTGCAGCATACACCTGGATGATGCGATGGCAGCCATATTGCACATTGCATTGATTCACAATCCATCATCCGGCATCTCCATTTTAAAACAAACTGCAATATGAAACATAACCAGCCATTAAATTGAGTCATGATGAAAAGGGAAAGTTTTCGATGGAGTCAGATCAAGGTCTGCAACCTTTCATCCTTTACATCTACTGAATCGCAGGAATGAAGATTGAATGAATGGGCTGCTTTGAACTATGATTATTATTCAAACATTATTCGCAGCAAAATTGCATTCACGGCATGCTCTACTGTTTAAGCAGTTTAAGTACTATTTATGTGCAATTTGTGTGTTATGGTAATTATACAGCAGTCTAAAAAAGTGTTTTTAGTACAACCTTGTTGCAAACTGTTGCTTTAAAAAAAAAAACAAAAAAAAACTTTAAAAACAAAAATGTGTTTTACAACTTTCTAACAACTTGTAGTTATAACTTTGTTGTGAATTACCAATAAAAAACTAAACAAAAACAAAAATAAGCTTAAAAATGTTTAAATAAAAACAGGGTTTAGGAAAAAATTGTGTAAAAACATACAACCATGTTTTAAATTGTTGCTAAAAACATATTTAAAAAAAATTATAAAATGTTTAAATGTGCTGCAAATGATTAACTATTAAATTTTAAAAAACGTGTTTAGAAAAATTTTTAAAATTATGTAAATTGTTGCTAAACAACAAACATTTAAAAATGTTTATAAACAAAAAAGTTTAAAAATGTTTAAAAAAAATTTGTTTAATGTTGCTGTAAACTGTTGCTAAAAAATGTTTGTTTAAAAGTTTTCATAAAAAAGTGTTTAAATTTGCTGTAAACGGTTACTAAAACAAAAACCTTAAATTGTGAAAATGTTAAAATTTAGCGACTTCGCAAGGGATTGAAATTGAGTTCGTTGAGTTCTTATATTAAAAAATTCTGGAGCAGGATAATATTAATGACAAGTTGCTTTGGATAAAAGCATTTGCTAAATGCAAGAATGTAAAAGTAAAATTCAGTTTCTTATTTCATTAAAACTTGTCTAATTTGGTGACAGTGTTGGGTAAGTTACTCTAAAAAAAAAGTAATTAATTACTAGTTACTAATTACATCTTCAACAGTGTAATTAGATTACTGTACAAATTACTCTCTCCAAAAAGTATTTAATTACTCATTACTAATTACTTTCTAAATCCTATATCAAAATTAACGATACAAGGATAGACGTGAAATGGTTCTTTTAATTCTTTCAAATAAATAACTACATACATTATTCTGCTCATACTTTAAAGTCCAATTCTCACTATTAACTAACTATTAACTATGACTTTTGCCTCAATATACTCCTAATTACTGCTTATTACTACTTAGTAAAGTAGTTGTTAAGGAATTAGGTAGGATTACGTATTTAGAGTAAGGTCTTGCAGAATAAGACATTAATGTGTTTTTTTTTTTTAAGTAATAATAAACAGCCAGTAATATTCATGCTAATAACCAACTAGTTAATAGTGAGAATTGGACACTAAAATGTTACCAATATTCTTATTAAATCACCAAAGTATTTAAAGTGAGAAGGGTGCATAAAAAGCATGCATTTTAAAGTTAGACTTGTTAAATCCACTATTGTATTGCATATAAATGTTCTACACAGTATTAAGGTCAATTACATAAGAAGTAACTGTAATTAAATTACTGAAGAAATAAGAGTAATCCCTTACTTTACTTTTTCAAGGGAAAAGTGATTAAATTACAGTAACTAATTACTTAGTAACTAGTTACACCCAACACTGTATGGTGAGAAGAACAACAGATGCTGAACATCAACAATCTTCAGCGGCTTTAAGAAGGTTCTGATGGATAACAACACAAGCAAAAACACCTTCAGAAAACATTCTCCAAACGCTCTTTACTCCAAAAACATCTGGCAAGCATCCATTTGGACACCAGACCGGGTTTCTCTTTTTGTGATGCTCTGAATCTATTTATAGCTGCTGGCGAGAAACACAAACCACAACTCAACCGCGAGGAACAATGATCATCAATCAGGCCAGATCGCAATGAAAACAAACCTGGAGAAAGTTCACGAAGAAAAGCAGCTCTGATGTTTGATTTTCAAGGAAGAGACCAAAACACTGCTTCCTTCCATTCAAACACAAACATGTTCTGGATTTTAAGACGGACCTGATTTCTTCCCAGACGGAGGGATTTGTGAGGGAGTTTGTAAGTAGGTCAGGCTTTCTGTTGGCATATAGAGTGATGCACATGCAGCTGCATGAATCCAAACATCAGCCGATGGAGAACTTCAGCAGGATAAAAGCCAGATTAACTGCTATACCAACCAGCAAAACACACTCACAGCAGTAAGCAGAGAAACTCACTTCTGAGTAGGGTTGGGAAAGAAAAATCAATTCCAATTGCAGAATCAGATACTTAAGGTCAGGAATCGGATACTTGTAAAATTAAAACTTCAATTTCAGCTATCAATTCCTGTGTGTGCATTTTTTTATTATTTTTTTATTTTTTTAGGTGGTAAAAAGGGGCTGTTAAAAATGTATTTGTCTTTGAATCATTCATTCAAGAGATTCATTCAAAAACACTGATTCATCCAGTAATGAAACAAGTAAATCTTGAGTGAGTCATTGAATCATTCCATTCATAAATTCCATGAGATTTTGTTTAGTTGTCTAATATTTTTTCTTCAGAATTGTGAGATAACTACAACCTCCGTTAAAAAAAAAAAAAAAAAAAAAACACGAACACGAACAGCTCTTAATTGAGTCCAGTTTTTATGTAGCCGGCTGATTTTTGTTCTTGGTCTTCAGCAGCAATTAAATGTTTTGCAAAAGGAGACACAGAATAAACATGTTTGCTATCTAAATGTTTGACTTCATTTTATAACCACATTGGAATCGAAACGGAGAACTGATAAGAATCGGAATCGATAAGCAGAATCGGAATTGATTAAATTCAAACGATACCCAACCCTACTTCTGAGCCTCTAACTTAATGCACAAGGGTTGTGTTTTATAGTGATTTAAGTAAAAAATGTAAAGGAGGGAACATAACTTAAATAGGGCTGCAACAAACAATAATCGATTTGATAATCGATTAATCTAACGATTATTAGACCGATTAATCGCCGATTATTCCACTGATTAATCAGTAGACTTTGATTGATTATTCAGCTTTTGCAATTAGTTAAAATATTGAGTTATACATATTCTAACAAATAAATAAAGGTAATCACTTCAGCTTTTGAAAATCATATGTGACCCTGGACCACAAAACCAGTCATAAGGGTCAGTTTTTTTTAAATTGAGATTTATACATCATCTGAAAGCTGAATAAATAAGCTTTCCATTGATGTATGGAATGATGTATTTGTTAGGATAGGACAATATTTAGGCAAGCTACAACTATTTGAAAATCTGGCATCTGAGGGTGCAAAAAAATCTAAATATTAAGAAAATTGCCTTTAAAGTTGTCCAAATGAAGTTCTTAGCAATGCATATTACTAATCAAAAATTAAGCGTCGATGGAACATGGAACATGGTCTTTACTTAATATCCTAATGATTTTTGGCATAAAAGAAAAATGGATAATTTTGACCCAAACAATGTATTTTTGGCTATTGCTACAAATATACCCGTGCTACTTAAAACTAGTTTTGTGCTCCAGGGTCACATATGTAATTAATTACAATTATTACACAATAAATTGGTAACACTTTAAAATAAAGTTTCATTAGTTAACACAAGTTGACTACATTGTTCATTGTTAGATCATGTTAACTAATGTTTCAACAGCATTTATTTATCTTAGTTAATGTTAATTTCAACATTTACTAATGCATTATTAAAATCACAAGTTGTGTTTGTTTACATTAGTTAATGCACTGTGAATTAATATGAACTAACAATGAACGACTATATTTATTAAATAACATTAACAAAGATTAATAGTGTAATAAATGTATTGTTCATTCATGTTAGGTAATACATTATAACACCTTACTGTAAAAGCGTTACCAATTAATTTATACAAATAGATATATTTGGCAAACAAAATGAGATGACAGACAGAGAAACTCTCTTAATCAGCATTTAATTAGCTATATGAAAAAATAACTGAATGACGTTCTGCCTAACATCTCATTTTGTAAATCATATGGATAAGAAACAAAATAAAGACGGCGCTTTATTTTTTGGATAAACTTTTATTCACAACATATATCTCTTAAAATACCTTATAGGGTTATGATAATCAAAACAGTCCTGCGCAAGATCAAGCTTCAAAGCTCAAAGGTTTGTTTTTTGTTTTGTTTTTTTTGTTGACGTTGTCGATAATGTCGACTAATCATTTCAGCCTTAAACTTAAAGGGATAGTTCACCCAAAAATGAAAATGTGTTAATTTACTCGCCCTCAGGTCATTCAAAATGTTTAGAAGACTTTTTTCTTCAGTAGAAGAGTATAGATGATTTTTAGCTGAAACTGTCATCTTTGGTGATTCATATAATGCATGTCAATGGCTACTGGCACTTTAAGAGTCAAAAAAGTATATATAGGCAACACAAAATTAATACCCGTGGCTCCTGACGATATATTGAGGTCTTATGAAGCGAAACGATCAGTCTGTGCAAGAAACTGAATATTATTTACAACATTATTACCTGTAATCCAGAGCCTCGGGCAAACAGGGAAATATGATTCTCTTTCACGAACTGGTTCATTCAAACAGTTCATTTCAACGAACAGATTCAATTCACTAGTTCTTTTATGTAATCACACAATGACGTCATGCATACACAATTATATTATTAAAACATCCAATAATGATGTGAAACTAGGTGTGTGCGATATTGACAAAAAAAAAAAAAATTCTCTCTCAATATTTATTGGGATTTTTTTAATGATAATTAAACTATACTTTGCTGAGTGTGCTTTTGTGTTGGTACCTCGGCTGGTTAAATAAATAAATATGACACTTGAGTGATTCATTATTGAATCATTCATTCAAATAATTAATTCAAAATGGTGGATTCTTTTAGAAATGAAGCAAGCAGCAGTTTTTATGAATGGATCATTGAATCGCTCAAATGATTCATTTTAGAAACAGAGCTCTGAGACACAAATGTTCTGCTCTTAAGACTGTTCTGTGCCACTTAAAACTGGTTTTGTGGTTCAGGGTCACATGAAATCAAACTGACTTTAGAAAAACACAAACTGATTAATCTTTCATAAGATCAGGAACATTAATTAAAGACATAAGGATGTGCAAAATCATTTAAAATTAACAACTCTGTAAACACTGACACGATTGTGGTTTAACTGGACGCTATTTTTATTGTTTTACTCCGTGTTTTACTCTTTGTTTTTACTCTGATAGGATGTGTATGTATGTGTATGTTTTACTGTATTGTATGTGTTTGTTTAATGTTTTTATGTTAGTGATTACCTTCCAAGGGACCGCGGATGAAAACTAGCTACTAGCTAAATTTGGTACAGCGCATGAAATGGAAACATTTATGTTAAAATTGTACATGGTCCCTTTTCAAATAAATTTTAATAAAATAAAAGTAAACTCTTTTAGTTACGATGCAAGTCAAGTCGAAACGCACATCAAACATGACTTTCATTCATTCTTCTGTGGCAATCTGTGCCCTTTTAAACCAGCACCGAAACCTCTGACGCACAATGACATCAAGTTCAGGCAAAATATCGAATTTTGTCACGCTAAAATAAATAAATGGCAGCTTGTCTCTGGAGGCTGGGAGAAAGACTTTCCCACGCACTGGTGGGCGTCATTGACGGCAGGTGGTCACCGCTGGGTTTTCCATGACAAAAGCATGGCCTCCTTCACCATGAATTTAAGTCCTCTCAGCCTTTTCTCACACAGAGTCACTGCAACAATGACTGCAAACTCCAGGCCAGACTAATTATTCTGTTGACTTGAGCGTCGCTTCGAGATTCAACCTCTAACCAAAGAGACACAAACAACGCATTTAACTCGACTGGATGACTGTATTAAAGTCAACTATAAGGGAAAAAACAGAGGTAGAACTAGCAAACTTCTGCAGCTAAAAATTCACCACTGAAGTCTATTAATCTGGCTTAATGTTCATTTATAAATATACAATTGTTTATTGTTAGTTCAAAATACAATGCAATCTGAACGTTTGATTTTAAGAATGGAATAAAAGCAAAACAAAACCAAATGTGTTTAAAGGATGTTTAAATTGTTGTAAATTTTTGTTTTTGTTTTTACAATTTTTGTAAAAACAAAAATGCTTAAATTAAAAAAAAAGTGTTTAAACTAAAAACATGTTTAAAATATCTGTTTTTGTAAACTGTAAATAAATAACAGAAAAACAAATGTTTCATTTGTAAATGACTTAAATGAAAAAAAAAATGTGTTTAAAGTTTCAAAACAATGTTTAAAAATGTCCAAACTTCTTTTAAATTGTTCCTAAAAACAGAAAACAAATTAATTTAAAAATGTTAAAAAAATATACAAAAATGTTTAAAACAAAACTGTTCAAAAGAAAAATGTTTAAAATATGTTTACCTTTTTGTAAATTGTTAATAAAACAAGTGCGTGTGCTTAAAACAAAAATGTCCTCATTTTAAACTGTTACTAAAACAAACAATTTTTTAAAAGGTTTAAAAATAAAAATGTGTTTAATTGGTAAGTTTAAATAAATGTGTTTTAAAAAAGTGTTTCAAAATATAAAAATGTTCAAAAATGTACAGCCTTACTGTAAACTGTTACCAAAAAACAAACAAACACACAAATATTTAAAAATGTTTGAAAACATAAGAAATGTTCAATGTGTTCAAAACAAAAATGTTTGAAAATGTACAGCCTCACTGTAAATTGTTCCTAAAAACAAAGAAAAATGTTTAAAATTCACAACCTTGTTGTAATTTGCTCCTGAAAAGCAAACAAAAAAAAAAACAGATGATTTAAAATGTTTGAAACCATAAATGTGTTCAATGTATTCAAAACAAAAGTGTTTAAAATGTACAACCTTAAAAAAAAAAAAAAAAAAAAAAAAAAAGCAAAACAAAAATTTGAAACCGTTTTTTGTTTCACTTATAATTAGGATCAGTTCTTGGCTGGTGCTTCTCCAGAAATATTAAACAAATCAAATCTGAAGGATTAAATCTTTTTAAATCTGAACCAGAATCATGAAATTCCTTCCGTTTCCCATTTCTAGATATTAGTATGCGCTCAGCAAGCTCTTCCAGCGTGAGATATTTTTACTCTCTCTTTCATGGCCGCTCGAGGCAGAAGCGAACAGCTGATGTCTGGCGACAGCTGGACGTCAAGATGGAGACGGAGAGGTCATGAGAGGAGCCTGGGAGTCAGGATTATCCACACATTCCTCCATCTGGAGCATCTGCCCCATCTCCATCTCAAAAACACCAATAATGACTCCTCACACTGAGCAGCAGACGTCTGCTCATGGATCTGCGCTGTCAGGTGGAAACACCAACAGCTTTGAGTGATCGCAGCCGTATGGTGTTCACAAACACACGCTTAAAATAATCATTTACCTTCAGAAAACAAACACTGCTGAAAAACAGCTGACATGCATGCATCTGGGAGCTCACAATATCATATTATGGTTGAAAGCTGCTACAAATAATTAAATTATTAATAATTTAATTTCACACCATGCCTTTAACATCGTAAAATCCCTAATCAGTGCTGTTATTGGGAACAAAATCTTTTAAAAAATTGTTTTCAGTAATTCGAATAGAGCTGAAATAAAATAAAATATAAATTAGACAAAAAACATAAAAAAAAAATTAAATGTTGATTGGTAACTAACTGATATAAGTTTTAGCAAATTTGTTATGTGGTTTTGTCTTTTTTTTTTTAAACATTTCTAGTCATTTTGGTTCTTGAACTTAAATGAACTGTATTAAGTTTAAGTTTTAATAAATTTGTTATGTGGTTGTTAGGGGTTAGGGTTAGGGTTAGGGTCATTTACAGTCGTTTTTTATGCATTTCTAATTATTTTAGTTCTTGACCCTAAACATTAACATTAAACATTAACATGAAGTATTTTTTTTTTGTTCTTCAACCTAACAAAAATGATAAATGTTGCCTTGGCAACTACATGAAATAAATACATTTAAGTTGAAGATAGGGCTGTCGCGGTGAAGGAATTTCCCTTGCGGTAATTTTGAGTGGCTCAAAAGCGCGGTATGAGATATTATCGTGTATATATATATATATATATATATATATATATATATATATATATATATATATATATATATATATATATATTACAGGGTGCGATTTGTAGGGGGGGGATTTCCCCCCCTCTGGTCTATGCACCCCTGCCTCTGCTGAATTATTTTTATTCCCGGTGGGGATAAAATGATTCGTGAAACACACTATGAAATCCCGTTCTGAATCAAATGATTTGCGATACGTCATCCAATTAGAGCACTTCGAAACAGTGAATAATTTTGTGACGCAATGGTTTAACTGACTCAAGAGTTTCAAAAAGCTCTGTTGATAATCTTCTTTGATCGTTTTCTCTATGTAATTTATTCGTTGTTTGAATCACCGGGAAAATGAAATCATTACAATTAATAGGCCTAACTTACAATGTTTTTGAATCTGACTGGACAAGAGACTTTTTCTGTAGATATTTCACCTGCGTGTTCTAGAGGGCTGTCAGTCAGTGCAGTTTCATTGTTGCGCCACAAGGTGGCGTCAAGAGACTGTCTTTGAGTGAGTCTTTAAACCGTTTATTCAACTACACGTTCAAAAATGCTGATTCATTCAAAGAAAGATGTAATGAAACACACTGTTGAAATCAATTACACTATCCCTAATACAGTAATGAAACTACTCCTAGTTATTAAAATGAGCATAAATTAGGTACAAAATGATAAAGTGTAAATATTTAAAGTTATTACAGTAAAGTGATGTATTTCACATTGTGATAATAAAGAATTTATCAAAAATATCTGTGAAAATTTATCAATAATATTTGTGTTTCAGAGATGAACGAAGGTCTTATGGGTTTGAAACGACATGAGGGTGAGTAAATAATGACAGAATTTTCATTTTTGGGTGAACTATCCCTTTAAGGGAAAATGTGCTTAGCTGAGATGAAAAAACAAAACAACAACAACAACAACAAGTTAAAAAAAAAACTTTTTTCAGATATAAATATTTATTACTATTTTCATTGCATCTGGACCCTGTTGCACCCTTTCGGACTCAAAAAACTATTCATTTTCAGTAATATTAATTTAACTGCACTCAAATTGAATTGATCTGAATAATTTAATTTCATAATTGATGAAGTCTGCAACATTAACACTGTTACTTTCCCATTTTATTTCTGTGAAGCTGCTTTGAAGCAATCTGCATTGTATAAAGCACTATAGAAATAAAAGACTGCACACACAAAACCAAATGCAGACTATGTACGCTCACTTTTACCATGCAAGTAAAACAATCCCTTGAATTAGAAGAAACAGACCGAGATGGTGTCATTACCCCATAACCTCAGCGTGAGGCCAGATCTCAACAAACAGCACATCTGAGCACAGACCGACTGACACAAAAGCCAATGGGGCCCCAGCAGACGGGCCCCGGCTCCGCCGACACAAACACAGACAGAAAGGGAAACAAACACACCCAGAGAGCTTGCTGATTCTCAGCAGAACAGAGCATGAGAGCCATCAATCGTCTGCTGAATGGAGCCCATCCCGGACGGGCCCCCTTTTTCTGGGCTTTTCTCTAGGGGCCAGAAAAAAAACTTCTGCAACAAACAAGGTCTGTCACAATGACACAGACATTCAGCCATCAGTTCAGTGACAGAATAAAACCTTGAAATTCCAACACTTGCCATGAAAAAAGAAAATGCAATAAATAAAGCAACACTGGAATTGACTTCAAAGTTTTTGATTGAATTTTTATTGATTTACACTTTTCATTTTCTTCACATCTGAGCCAAATTCATCTGTCATTGTGCAACAGAGCCGATTTTAGTCATAATTCAGTTTAACTACTATGCTGGAGTACTAAGTTAACTTTTAACAAATACATTACTGTTTATAAGTTTGGAGTTGGAAGGATTTAGTAAAATTTTTTAAAGAAGTCTCTTCTGCTCACCAAAACTGCATGTATTTGATAAAAATACAGGAAAAAGTGTTAAATATTATTGCAATTTAAAATGGCTGTTTTCTATATGAATTTGTTAAAATGCAATTTATTGTTGTGATCAAAGCTGAATTTCCAGCATCATTACTCCAGTCTTCAGTGTCAAATGATCCTTCAGAAATCATTCTAATATGCTGATTTGCTGCTCAAGAAACAGTTCTGATTATTATCAATGTTGAAAACAGTTGTGCTGCCCAATATGTCTGTATAAACCATAATACATTTTTTTTCACAATTTACAGATGATTAAAAAGTTCAATAGAACAGCATTTAATTGAAACAGAAATCTTTTGAAACATTATAAATGTGTTTACTCTCACTTTTGATCAATTTAAAGGTGCCATAGAATGGAAAACTGTATTTACCTTGGTATAGTTGAATAATAAGAGTTCTGTACATGGAAATGACATACAGTGAGCCTCAAACACCATTGTTTCCTCCTTCTACTGTAAATCTCATGAATAAAAGAGACCACTGAAAAATAGGCAAATCAGAACATAACACTTACTGTGACGTAACAGTCGGGATCACTAATAGTTACGCCCCCAATGTTTGCATATACCCGCTCATGTTCTAGGTCAGCCGCCAGCCGAACCATCAGAAGTTTTGCAGGTATTGTGAAAAAACAAGCGAGGACAACAGCGAAAATGGCAGATCATGAAAATAAATGTTATGTTCCAGGCCGTGCAGGGGATGTGAAGTGCAGGGATGGGTTGGTGTCTGTATTCAGAAAGGCACAGAAAGCAAATAACGTGTTGTAATAAAATAACGCGAGCCACTAAAGGGACACGGTTAGCTCCTTGCTAGCGGTAGCCTGTTACATTACAGTACATAAGATTTCACTTAGCACATAAACAGAGTAAGGAAAGATGACTGAGGATGATGGCGAATGATTTACAGATCCTGCGCACCACTGACAAGCATCTGATCTTGTAAAATGTGTGGTAAGTACTGCCGCTCCATAGTATAAACAGAGTTCGTGCGTTTGCGAATCTTGAAAGCAAAAGTGAAACTAAAAAGCGATCTTGCATTTGAAAGCAGTTTCAGTGCCCCGCATATTAATAGTGGCTCCCTGATGCCCGCATTTTATATACAGTATAATTACCCCACGATATAACTGCGAGAGAAAGTATTGAAATATATATTTTCCTCCCTGTGTTTCCTTCCTGCTGTGATCTACTGAAATGAGCTGCAATGTGAAACAGCCAATCAGAGCAGAGCCGCACTGTGAAACAGCCAATCAGAGCAGAGCTCAACATTGAGCCGCACTGTGAAACAGCCAATCAGAGCAGAGCTCAACATTATTATTCATGACCCTTCTAAATAGGCCAATAAGAGACCATTTCAGTCTAAGGAGAAATCTTAGGGTTGTAAATGCACATGTAAAACCATTTCTGGAGAATTTTTGTCCTTACCTAAGCCACATACCTTCTATGTAGATATCAGAGAACAATTTAAAATATTGTATCAATGCATTCTATGGCACCTTTAAAGCGTCCTTGCTGAATAAAAGCATTAATTTCCTTCAAAAAAAAAGTTATGCATTTATACGTGTATGAATTTAAAATATGCATTCCTTCTCTCAAGGCAAACAGACCAAAAATAATAAAGGAAAATATGAAAGAATTTTTCATATGAATTTTTCACAGGTGTTTTACTCGCATATTGAATTATGCACTGTGTTGGTTTTTCTTAAAGTGTACATTTAACATTTAATATTACTCATATTTTCCTTTAAGAATCAATGCAGAAAATACAAAAAGAAAAAAAGAACACTATTCTAATGTCTGAACTCGCATGAACTTATAATGAACTTCTCACAGCATGTGACAAATCTTTAACAAATTCATAGATCTACATGAAATTCAGCAGAAAGTGCCAGAGTTCAAATGCACTAATTTGCACAAATGTGCTCAAGGTGTACTGCATGTTTATTTATTCAATATTTTGGCTAATTTGATCAATGCATTTCTACAGAATGGCACCCAACAATCAATGCATAAAATGCATACAGATTTATGGTTTAAACTGTCTAAGCTCAGTACTTGAAGAACTGCAATTGCCTGTTACCACACAGCCCATCGTACTGTAAACATATGCAACCCAGTAATTTCATGGAATATTTGAGTTAAACTAAGCCCAAGCTAAACTGAACCCTCGGTGTGTTCACGAGTGCCACAAGTGATACACAACGAGATATAAGGCCTGCAGAATATCACTGTTTACGTTCAGCATCACGGCTGTGAGGCTTGGCCCAGATAAGCGTTATCTGCGCAGGTAAACAAACGGCACAGAGACGTTTCTGCAGCACGCGACTGCAACTGCAATCTCTCTTTGCACTCTTCAAACACGGTCGCCTCATTTAAGAAAATAATAGAAAAGGCAACAATAACAAACCTGGGAAATTACCCGAGACTTGCAAAGCAAGCATTTCATTTGCAATAACACAAGTGTAAATACGACACTCGGTGGACTCTGATCACCCGAATGAAACACGAGACCCTGAAAACGGCCCTCAGAGAACAACCATACGCAATCAAGAGGAAGATGAGTGTGCAGATTCATCATCACAGTTGTTCAGCAGTAGGTAGAAAAGCCTTTAACGTTTTAATTAATTCTGAACTCAATAACACCAGTTCTCTAGCTCATAAATGAAGGTTAATCACCTTTAAAGCTTACATTCATCTGAACTTCATGCACCTATATATAAATATATAAAAATACTACCCAATATAAATATATGTAATATATGAAATACAGCAAGATGGCTTTGCTGTATTCCAAAGAGTCTCTAAATAAAAGAAAAAATGAAACAGATTATCCAGATTATGCTGCTGAAGAAATACTTCAGTTAAAAATGTGTTCACACAACACATAAAAAACACAAACGTACCTAAAAAGCTGTTTACTGATCACAAATATCTGGCACAATTACTCAGCTTAGTTAGTTGAGTTTGTCAATTCTGCTAAACCGGTTTAACCAAACTCGTAATTCTTAGTATTAAAAAAAAACTCTCGCTGGACAATATGCAACTAAACAAAAACTTTGAAATGCCAATTAAGCTTTTTTATTATTATTATTCTTAATCTCTGGCACAATCAATCATTTCAATTGTTTAATCTTGTTACAGGATGATCAATCATTATCAATAATTTCTGAATTCATGTACAAGCTTTTGCAAACGGCAAATTTGCCATTTATGAACTTCATGCATCTACATTTCGCATGAAAAGTTGCATATAAATATATAAATCATCCAACATAAATATAAAACAAACAAAAAAAGACCTGAAAAACAGCTAACTGGTTTTTCTTTATTGCCAGTGGTCCCTAAATAAAAGAAAAACATGAAGCAGACAAATTATCCATAAAACACTTTGAAAAAAAAAAAAAAAGTCAAAATGTGTTCACACAACACACAAAAAACACAAATCTACGTAAAAAGCTGTTTATTGATTATAAATATCTGGCACAATTACTCCGCGTATGTGGTGTTTGCTAAGTGGTTTACTACTGCTAAACCTGTTTAACCAAACTCGTGACACTTAGATGTGTAACTCACAAAAAACTCACATAAAATAAAATTCCAGTGTTAAACATACAACCAAAAAAAAAAAAAAAAAAAAACTGACATCAAATAAAGCCATTTCTTGATTTTTCTTCAATCTCTGTTGCAATCGATCACTTTAATTGTTTAAGCTTATTACAAATTCACTTCCAAATTCAAGTACAATCTCCTGCAAATGTCTTAAATTTGTCCTCTTATGAACTTCATGCATTCTATTAAAGTTGCATATAAATATACAAAAATAATCACCCAAAATAAATATAAAACAAGGTCTGAAATACAGCAAGCTGGCTTTTTTTATTCCCAAAATAAAAGAAAAAAAAAAACAAGCAGATAGATCATTCACTACAGACCTTGAAAAACAAAAGATCCAAAAAATGCATCCAACAAAAGCAAGTATCATTTTAAACACACACACAAATGCTGACTTACCTAAAAAAGGTTATTTATTGATTGCAAACCTCTGGCACAATTATTGGTATTTGCCAAGTCAAGCATCATTACCATTAATGCCAAAACTAGATTGACAAAACCCTTAACACTTTCAATATTAGACGATAAAGTCCTACAGAATAAAATCCCAGAACACTAGAGATTTAAGCAACACAAGATTATTCTTAATCTCTGGCACAATCAATCATTTCTGTTGTTTAATCTTGTTACAGGATGATCCATCATTGCTTGAAATCATTTCCAAATTCAAGTACATGCTTCTACAAATGTCTCAAAACTGCTGTCCGATAGTTTCTGCCATGAGAACAATGCTTTTAAATAAATCTCTTTGTTATTGCTCATATTGATCTCCTGCATCATTGAAACACGGCCCTAAATGACTTTATGTTGTGCATTATGGGTAATAATCCCGACGGCCAAAGTCATTTTGTCTGAATGCAACCATTTTGATCTTCACTTATCAAATCAGCTCCGATCTGAACCTTGGGTTTGGAGTATCTGCAACAGATTTAAAGTCAGGAGGAAAATACACACTCATGAATTCAATGATTCTCCTCATCCAAGGCCGAAAGTCAATTATAGGCAATTTGAGCAAATCCCAGCATCCCATCTCTGTGTTTGGATAACATTTCACATTCTAATGCAAAGATCTGACACAGCACAAAATGCAAAACACAAGAGAGACTGTCGAGGGTCCAGCAAACGTTGCTTTTTGTGAATAACCGATGCTCATTGAAGTCCATTTGATACACAATTTGAATATGGTTCAGTCAAACAGATTTGTATAAAAGGCAATGCAATGCATACAATGCATTCTCAATGCATTTGCCTCAGTGTGCTGCTCTCAGCATGCATATTGCTGTTTTACCTAATCACAAACTGTTATGGGCTCAAATATGCCCTAAAACAGAACACAATCGGTCTTTATACCTCAACCTTTGCAATGAAAATCAATATTCAAGAACTGCTAACTTCCACTGTGATTATTTATTTGACTCAATTGGAAAAGTTGCATTCCAATGAAAATCTTAAACTTCCCATTGTAATTATGACAGATGGTTGATTAACCAGACAATATTTGGCCTTTTTTTTTTTTTTTGTATTTAATTATTGGCACTGTTTGATGACCGATCATTAACAAAAGTCTAAATTTCAGAGTGCATGCATTCTAAATTAAATTTCATTTAACCATTAAAATGGGAATTTGGGAAAAAATAAAACAGATTTCACAGTGCCACATCTAGGGCTGGTCCAGAATATTCGATTATTTTAATATTCGTTCGGTGGGTTGGCATTCAATTTTCAATTTTGAGATTCGAATATCCCCCTTTTTTTTCTCTCGAACACCTGGCATCCCCCACGAAACAGTTCTCAACTTGTCCGCCTGGCTGAACATCTGCACCAGCAACAGACCGTTCACCAATGAAAGACGTTCGTGCTGATCTATAGCATGCATATATTTCATGAAAAATCTTCTATTATGACCGCGCTTGCCGCACATTTACATTTGAAATAAACTTAAGCGCGCAAAAGACGCGACATGTGAACGGACCCTCTGCTATCACAAGACCGAATCCGATGCATGCGTTTTCTTTCGGTCAACTGTCCCGAGATGCGAGAGAAAGTCTTGGATCAGCGTGCAGTAGCTCTTGTAGTGCAGACGAGATGCGCTGATGTGAAGCCGCTTTGAGAGAGTGAAAGAGAGAAGATGCTGAATCACTCACGCTGTTTTCAAATGACTGATTTAATCCGATATTTTACGTGGATTTATTTACTCATCTTTACTTTGGCTATATTCAATCAATGTTTGCAGGAATTTCCCTCATTATAAACTTGAAAGCTGCGGGAATGAGTAAAACTATGCGATATACACACAAATTCAGGACCTGATTACATATAACTCTATTATACAGAGATTTGTGAAATAAAATTCCATGACTTTTACAAAACTTTTCCAGGCCTGGAAATTGCTGTTTTAAAATTTCATAGCTTTTCCAGGTTTTTCATGACCGTACGAACCCTATAAAAGCAACTGATGCACGCTTTCAATCACTAAAGATTAGTCCTCTCCCTCCTCTAATCACATGCCGGATCCGTTACCCCGCTTTGTTCCAGGACCTCGCAGTTTACAAATTAAGCACTGGGATACCTTATTAAAAGTATTGCTCTTAACAGACCTGTGTGTTTTGTATCACTAGTGTAGTGTCTGTTCTCGGAGTATATAAGCCCTGCTCGCGTGAGGCGCACCACTTCCGGCTCGCGCTGTTCTCTGTATTAAAAGTTTATTAATTTTGAATGTGTCGCATGTCTGTATTGCACCAAAATGCGACACTGCACTCCCTTGGGTCCGCAGCAACACACCCTCCACACGTGAAGTCGATTGGATGAACGGTTCTCGACATAATAAAAATGCAAACAGACAGACAGACGCACAGAGATTCCTGCCTTTATTAGAGAGAAGAATATGTTCAGCCCCTCCCTCCGAAGCTTCGAATATTCGGTGTTGATACTACCGAAGCTTCGAAGCTCAAAAAATGGTATTCGGACCAGCCCTAGCCACATCACTAAATGCAATTCTGTTGTACTACACTCTTAAAAATAAAGGTTCCTTACTGGCATCAGTGGTTCTATGAAGAACCCTGAACATCCATAGAACCTTTCAAATGCAGAAAAGGTTCTAAATAGTGGAAAAAGGTTCTTTAGATTTTTAAAATGTGCTTCAAAATGCTTCTTTTAGGAACTGTTCACTGAAAGATTCTTTGGGGAACCAAAAATGGTTCTTCTATGGCATCACTGCAAAAACACCCTTTTGGAAGGTTTATTTTTAAGAGTGTAGTGATGATTGACTTAGTAAACACACAAGAAAAACACGTACTGTTGCTTTAAATCCCAGTTCTTGCTTCAGGCGACCCACCCCCATTTCTCATAGACCACCCCAATCTCTCTCTCGTCCAGCCCATACAGCAGCATGCAAACAGCTGTATTTCCCTCTGGATGATCCCTCTGCTGACTGGAGCTCTGATGGACTATACAGTGGCCATTTCAGTCCAGATAGGAATTCCAGTCCCCCCTCCCCCATCCTGTGAAACACACACACACACTCACACACACACACACACACACTCACACTCACACTCACACTCACACTCACACTCACACACACTCACACACACACTCACACACACACTCACACTCACACTCACACTCACACTCACACTCACACTCACACTCACACTCACACACACACACACACACTCACACTCAACCGTTCAAACACGCAAAACACAACAGATATGAGCAGCAAACGGAGCATCGGGAGAATTTATTTCCACCAATAGAAGGCTGTTCAAGCGCCACACCGCTCTGTTTTTCTTTTTACGGCTCCGTCCGCTCTGGGGAATCTTGGAATGCTCTGCGAGAAGATTATAACACAACTCACACACCACAGCCAAAACATCAGGCTTTATGAGCCCTCGCGGCATCGCTGAAGCATTGGAGAAATTAAGAAACTGAAGGATTTTGAAGGATTGTTTGCGGTGTGATGCTGTTTTCATGACAGTTATACAATTTTTTTCCAAAATTCTCATAATTGTAATGCCAAAAAAAAAAGTATCAAGACACATTTTAGCTTGAAATCAGAAAGAAGAATTACAAAATACTTTGCATAAGGAAAATTAAGGGATATTAGGATTTTCTTTTTTTTTAATTGTGACTATTTTCATGACAATTAAACATTTTCTTTAATTTCCCATGATTGTGATGCAAAAAAAAAAAAAAAAAAATAAAGAAAAAAGTGTTGAGCATTACTTTCATCAGGGACATATTTTAGCTTGAAACCAAAAGGACAAATTGAGAAATTATATTTTGCATTAATAAAATTAAAGAATATTAGGATTTTTTGCATTGACTTTATTTTCATGACAATTAAACAACATTTTCTTTAATTTCCCATGATTGTGATGCAAAAAAGAAAAAACATTACACACATCACTATTGTCACATTTAAGCTTGAAACCAGATAGAAGAATTAAGAAATTAAATTTTGCATGATGAAAATTAAGGGATATTAGGTTTGTTTTCCATTGTGACGTTATTTTCATGACTATAACAGGATAATGAAAATCATCCTATCCCCACACAAAGCTTTTTTAAAAATTTAAATTAAAACAGAATACAAAGTGAATAAACTATATTCAGAACAAATAAATAAATAAATAAAATACTACAATGACATATGCTTACTTCACAAATGTGCTTTACAAATTAAATAATATATCTAGTGGTCAAACAATGCGTTTTTTTTTTTGTTTTTTGTTTTTTCACTGCTGAGACAATATCTAGAATAAACATGCAGGATGTCTGATAAAGTAATACAATTCAATAACCACATAAATTGCTTGAATTTCACTTAACATTTACGCAAAACTCACTAAAAGAAAGAAATGTTATTATCCACTGACAAGAAACAGACACATTATTCTGATAAGAAAACACCAAATACCAGCCACATATTCTGCAGATAGATAGATAGATAGATAGATAGATAGATAGATAGATAGATAGATAGATAGATGTAATTACATCTAAACGCTTAATCTGACTTGTATATACACCGAAAACACTCAACCTTAAAAAAAAAAAAAAAAAAAAAAAAAAAAAAACACCAAATTTCTTCACTTATATCAAGTGAGTCACCAAAGACAATAAACATCCTTGAAGACCAGCTTCTTTTGACCCAAAAACACTCTGACTTCTGACAGAAACATCATGTGACGTTTGAACACACGTCTCCAAAGTTGCTTTCATACAAAATTTCCAACAACTTCTTGGGTCTTTTCACTCTTGCAAACAAATACTATGAAGTCTAGACCAAAGTCCTTGAGGTTTTGGTGGGAAACACAACCCTGACCAGTTGTTGTCCTTCATATGAAGTTGGTTAACCAAAAGAGGCTTGATGGTTAAGCAAGTTAGGAAGCCAACAACCACAACACAACATATGCTGGTCTGTTCAACAGGGAACTCAAAGACTTATTATATTCACAATATAGAGACTTCACACAGTCCTCAAGACATCTGAGATACAGATATAGATATAGATATATATATATACACATACATATACCTCATTACACATTTGGTTCTGTTTTGACCCAGAAGAGACACCTAAAAATACATTTAAAAAAATGCATCCTTTAAAGTAAGGGGAGGAAAGGTTTTAAAACCCTCAAAATAAACACCTTTTTTCCCCAGATGTTTTACAATGAATTTTTAAAGAGATGAAACCATTTATAAAAAAAAAAATTAAAAAAAATCATTTTGGAGCCAAAATACTTGTAAAATGATCTAAGTTATATGTGTGTCAAAAAAAAAAAAAAAAAAAAAAAACCTTTTGTAAAATATATTCAGCCTTTTCCCCATACCTCTCACACTTTCGGGACTGAATTTAATTTTGTTGATAAACATGAACATGTATGTCTATTGACAAACCATTGGAGCATGAACAATTTTTCACATTTTTCATCTGAAAATTAAAGTTTATGCAAGTAAAATGAATTTATTTTGTTTGAAACCTTTTCAAAGTAATATCTATGCTGATATTTAAATATGTAGGTTTCATAACTTTGGACTGTTTTTGAGCAATCATTAGTTTAATTAAATTCCATTCATTCCAATGGTGTTATAGTCAATTTTTAGATTATATGTTTTTATAAATGTCATATTCAAATACAAATTCAAAATAAAATACAAAACATATATTTTGCATCATAGATTTTTGATGTGATTCATGTGCAATTTAAAATTTTAAAGAATTCCTCATTTTTTAATTAATAAAAAGGGGTAAATGCACGGTAACATTCATAACTTTGACAATTTTTCACATTGACTCATGAATGTGAAGTTCCTAATCAATATGGGTTTAGTTGAAAATATTAAGTTTGGTTCCAAACAGACCCAGAATGTGAAAATAGCTTACAGATATTGAATGCATTATGAGGGATATATAGCATCACATCTATCTAACCCGATGCTAAAACATTGGGAATTCTGTCCTGAAACTGAAATACTGTCTCCATATCTCTGACAGTATTATTAATATTTGCTCGGAGTTTGTTTGTTAAAGTGCACTGTGATATTAAATGTTATTTAATCTGAATTCAGCATGATATTGAGCTGTATAGATCCACCCCTCCCCCCAAACCCCTCCAACACAACAAAGCCACAGCAAACACACAGTTAGTGCCTGCAGAAGACTTTATCAACATCTATTCCTCTCTGATGCTTTGAGGAATATGAGAGGAATAAATCCTAAAAGACATATGCACAAATCACTTTATAAGTGCACACTACATAATATAGATGCACAAATCATTTAAACACATATATGACCATGCATGACTTGATTCATAAATGCAATTGTTAAAATTAAAAATCCTTGAACTGAAGGCTGGCTGTCCTTGTGTTATTGCTGAGGACAGTGAGTAGTATTTGTAGTTATGAATGAATGCGAGCACTGCTCGAGCTTTACTCATTCACATCTACAAAAAACAGAGATATTTCAAATGCATTTGTAATTATTCACCAAAACCAGGTGTAATCCAAACAAACTTGATTCTTAATGCAAACACAACGCGTTTTAGCAATAAAAATCCTAGTGGATTATATCAAGCGCGTGTTTATATAGTAGAAAAATCATGCAAGTCTTGTCAAAAGAATAAAAGAGCGCTTACCTGCACTAAAAGTTCCCAGAAGAAGTGCAAAAGTCAGCCAGGAAGCGAACATATTCCTCTAGTGACACAAAAACACCCCGGATTTTCTCCTTTTCAGTGTTTTCTGCTTTGCACACATTTAAAAGGATCGGGTAAACACACACACACACATACACACAAACACACACAAACACACACGCACGAGCCCGAGTGACCGTCGGCCTGATGTCCACCCAGCGATCGGGCTTAATCAAACTTTAACACATGCACAAATCCATCAGGAAAAGCGGATATTCCAACAGAAACGCCTTCCGCTGCGAAATAATGGGCGATTTCCACCCAAATCCCGTTCGTGCGCGTAGCTTTCTCCAGTGCAAAGCGAGAATGGCTGGACAGGGTCCGATTCTGACATGCATGGAACTGAACTGAGTCCAAAATGGCTTCAGAGAGCGAAACACAGCCAGCAGGAAAACCAATTTTCCAATTCTACTAAAGCGAAGCCTCGGCTCATGAATATTAACTATGCGATGTGACGCAAGCGCTGCGACGCGCTCTGATTGGCCGAGTTCCGCTCATCCTGCAGAGAAGGCCTGGCTCATGAATATTAAATCGCTTACGTGACTGGACGCTCCAGGAAAATTGTCGAGGAGCGTCAGCACGGCCTAATTAATATTCAGCAGGCGTGGCCACGCAGTAGTAGGATTGGGAATTTCGCAGCAGGGAAACCCGGATGTTGAAACACAAAGAGAGAAATGCAAAGCCTTTGAGCACATATGTTCAGACTACACCATTTACACAAATACACACGCAACACGCCTGTTTTAAAGCCAACACTGCGGTATTTTGGTGCAAATATGAATAGGAAAGTACTAAAACAGGCTTTGTTTTCGTTTGTTATTATTTTGATTTGGAGGTGAACCTCATTGATTAATTCACCTGAATATTGGTTATTGAGATGAAACTTGTGAAGCTGGGCAAGAATAAAGAAGGCACAGAATTGATGAATCAGTTTATTAAAGGAATGATTTGCCCAAAAATTAGTTCACCTTCAAGTTGTTCCAAACCTGAATGGGTTTCTTTCTTCTGTTGAGTACAAAAGAAGATATTTTGAAGAATTTTGGAAATGAAACAGTTGACGGTAGTCATTGACTTCCATAGTATGGAAAAAAAAAAAAATACTTTAAAAGTCAATGGCTACCGTCAGTTGTTTGGATAATTTCATACAAAATGTCAAACAAAATTTGCATAGAAATTAAAACTATATACATATATAAAGAAAAGAAATAAAATATAAAGATAAGTATTAACCCATAAAAATGTAATAAATTAACATAAATAATAAAACAGCTAAATATGTATCTATTATGTTACATTTATGGAGAAGTATGATAATATTTCAAGATAATCTCAAAATTAAACTGTACAAGAGTATGAAATAAGCAAACTTGTCTGGTTATCAGACCGCTTGTCATCTATATATTTTATATTTTAACTCACCAGGTCTGTATTTCTTTGATACAAAAAAAAAAAAAAAAACACAGTAGAATTAATAAAATGATATCATTAATTTAAAATTAATAAAAAATAATATTGTGAAAACTGTTTTCTATTTGAATATATTTTCATCAGCATACTGGTTGGGTTATTATAGTTAACTAAAACTAAAATTAAAAGCCTTAAAAATGTCACTTGAATTAAAATAAAAGTTAACCAAAAAATATAATATATTAAAAACATATTTTAATCCAATTAGTTGCCAAGACATCATTTCAGATTTTCTTTTGTCTAATACATATATAGATTTAACCTCAACATTAACAACAATATTTAAAGCTGCAGTCCGTAACTTTTACCTCTTTGTCGCCCTCTATGTTTGAAAACCTGGAATTGCAGTTTCTTGCGGAGTTATCTTCCGTGCGCGGGGTTGTGATCCGGTGCTCCGGCTCGGCTCCAGCGCGGATGAATCTAATGTTTTGAGGTGAATGTGTAGTTGTCAGTCACTGCACCGGTGTGGATATTTACTGCCTATGTCTTGGAATATATGACCCAAATCTGAATTTTCACCGTAATTTGCCATCTTAACAAGTAAGTAACAAGTCTGCCACGTTTGTTCTGCCCAACTGAGGAAAAAAGCATTACAATAAATTAACAGTGATTAAATCTAAAGATCAGTTAGCTCATATCACATCTAACTGTGCAAAGTGATATTATTATACTTTGTTCTCAAATTATTAATGTTAACAACATCAGCATTGCGTGACTATGAGTATAGTATTAGCGTGTAGATTTCAATTTCTGTACAGTCTAATATCTAATTGTCATACCATTCAAATTTCATATTAAGAAATTTTTAATCCAAAAAGCAAATTAATCTTCCTTCAAACTGGTTCTATTTCAAATACAAAAACTTGTGTAATCCCACGTTGGCTATCTGTAATCAGAACCACATTTAAAACTGGAATATAATTTCATTTCATTCACATGTGTTTCATAAACACATAATCCTTTCTGGATTACAATCCGCCATCAAAATGATAAGTTTAATCATTCGAGCTGCTGTGAGAAAAGGCTATAAATGAGCCGTCACCTGCAGGATCCTCACGTGCCAGAGCCTAGTAGCCGGGAAAACTTCTTCATGTTTACAGACGTGACGTCATGACGCAGTGCCATGCTCGAATTTCCCGCGGAAACCTACCCGTGCCACTCAAATTAGAAAACATTATTATAAGATAACCGTTGTGAATCGGGCTAAAGTAAGGCGATAGTTTTGAACACTGGCTGGTTATGTACTTTCTCAAATATTGATTTCGGATCATTTTTAACCAAAAAAAGTTACGGACTGCAGCTTTAAATAAGAGCGCATGCATTTTTACGTGCATCTGTCGGTGTGCGTCATAGCTGTGTGGGCGGAGTCAGCGTGGGGTAAACGATCCTTCCCCCTCGCTGGAAAAGCATGGTGTTGATCCAGAATGGTCTACATAAAATAATTTCTGCTGCTCGACAGAGCAAGATACGTCAAAAAACTGAGCCGTATTGTGTCGGACTGTCCGTACGGTGTCTGTGACTGGACAAATGACCCAACGGACTGACCAGAGGTGTCGTTTCCAGACACTTTTTGTTACCTGATTGAGTCTCCAGCTAGAGACAGCTTACTACAAGCCTACACGTGACGGCTCGTGAAAGTAAACATTTGTGGTTTTGTTTTGCTTAATCTTAATAAAGTGATAAAGACTACAGTAAAAGTCTGTCATACCTTTTTAATGATTTATTAAAAAGAATTTTAACATTGACAAAACATAGGTAACATTAAAGGTCTACTTGAATTGCCTTGAAATGCACAGCATTATGTGGTGTGTGCTAAACATATAGCCTAATCATTTTCACAAATACACGCCGTAAAACAAAAAGATATAAAATAACATGAAAATATCCCTTACGGAAATTAACCATGGTTACAACCAAAAAAAAAAAAACATGGTTATTACAGGTAATCCATGGTAAAAACAAATTAAACATGTTTTGCTACACTAACCATAGTTTAACCATGGTATGTATTTGTAGTAAAACTGTGGTTATAGGCTACAACTGGTAATAAAAACGCCCAAAAAAACACGGTTAGCCTACTATAGCCTACATTTACTATAGTAATACCATTGTTAATTTTTAATAGATTATGACATTTACATCACAAAATATCAGGGAGTGACATTTATTTGATGTGAAGGAGGGTTACTGTAGGCCCCATCAGAACTGGGATGAGGTGCAGGGGGACGGGACTAATGACAGCTCACTGAAGGGTAAGTCTAGCCTGTCTAGAGTGCATATAAATATGAATATTAAGCTTGATATGTTTCATATGTTGTATATCCATAACTGCTGTCAGAGTTCTGATGTTGTGTGCTACCTCCGTCTGTTTATTCGGCAGTGTATAAATATTCAGGTTTTTTTTTTTTTTTTACTTATTAGAGGTACAGAATGCCACACAGCAACTTTTCGGCATTGCACCAAGCAAAAATCAGTCGAAATCATAACAAAAAGTAAAGATAAAGCGTCTAACAAGGTCTCCGTACATTAATTCGAGCGGTTTGTTTTCCCCCACGGCATAAACGGATATGATGTTTTTGTGGGCGTTCCCAGCAAAGTCTATGAGTTTTCTGCAACAGTGGACTCCAGGCATATATTCAGTAGAACAAAAAAAAGAGCATTTTATTTAACATGTTAATCCATAGGATTGGGAATCAAAAATCGATTCCAATTCTGAAATCAGATACTTGTAATAAGAATTAAAATTTCAATTCCTCTTATCGATTCCATTGTGCACATTTTAATATGACTTTAAACCATTCAAGCACAAGAAGACTTGCGCACTGTTTTCTGTACTGCACACACATCCAAAGTGTGTGCACAGAAAAAAAAAAAAAATTTAAAACCATTGAAGTCAAGAAGACTGGCGCGCTGTTTAAGTAGCAGTACTTTTACTTAAGTACAATTTTTTGTACTCTTTCCACCACTGGTCTTTGGTTTCATTAATCTTATTCCAGAGCAAATAGTTTTGGCCGAGGGCAAAATCTCATCATGTTTTATTTTATGTATCTTCAATGCTGTATAACAGAGCACTGCCTTTGTACTTTTGACTGAATTGCCTAGCAGCTTTTATGATGGCTGTTGTTGTTGTTTATTAATCATTATTATTCAATAAATAATATTTAAATACATAATAGTATTTAGTATTGGGAAACTGTGTGTGTTCATGATGGTGATTTTAATTACATAGTTCCGCCATTAGATGGCGACAAGAGACTGTTTTACAAGCAGTAAAGACTTTTATATTGAAAGAGACTGAAACGCTGTTGTAAACAAGGAAGTTATTTTTACTTTCAACAACAGCTTGTAAAACGCAGCCAACAAATACAATGAGCAGCACTGTCAATGGAAATCACTGTTAATAGATGAAAGGATAGTACAAGCCTATCAGACATTCAAACTAATGTTTTATTGTGTGATATGAGATTGATCTGAAGAATGAATGCTGGATCAGATGCAGGTAATTACACTCGCCCAGTCCATCTCTCTCTCATAATACTCTATTCTATGTAATAGACTGCTTTTAATACAGTTTATTGGCTGACGAAGTTTCTAAGGTGCGCAGTTATTTTCAGGGAAACGCACAGCGAACATAGTTCCAGGCAGGTCCTGACCGCACTACACTTCCATATCACTTTTCCAAATGAATTCATTTACAGATCCTTGCAGCCTAAAACAGCAAAATAACCAAAACCCACAATACACTGGTCAAACAAATACAGTAAACAATAAGATAAAAACGACAAGATTATTTCCATCTTTTTGCCACAAAATTACGTTTTATTATGTACGGAAAGCACATACTCTATTTCTCCCGCGCTTTCTCCCTTACAGACGTACACATGGAAACATACGCGCTAATGTTGTTAGTGCTACTCTGATGATTTTATCAGTAAAATAGTTTAGCAACTTAAAAACTACATGACATTTCGAGGCAACAACGGTGCTGTTCTTGAAGAAAATGAACTTAAATTTTCACTAGTCGAGACGCTGTTGCCGAACACTCGACGCACAGACTAATTAAGGTCATTTGCACACTTAATTTCTCTCTCTCTTTAATAACTTAGTTATTAACTGCATTAGTCTGCTATCAATGGCTCAAGTCTCCGTTACTAGGTCTAAGATGACGTAATAATGGAATTAGCAACAGAGGGGTTGGATGAGATGCGTAATAAATTAATTCTACTCACCTAGGTAGAAAAACCGGAAGAATGCCTTGCAATACAGGGACGCAGGAGACATTTTCAAAGTGGGGGGACCAAACTGTTAGCAAAAGCCCAGATAGTAAAATCAGATTTCCAGATATTGGACCACCATCATATATTAAACTTGCCTGATCATTAATAGAGTAATATTGATTATTATTACAATACGAAGTAAGTGAAATAATAAGTACATGTGAATGATCGAAACTTAGGGATGAGCAAAAAGCCTGCAGAATGCCAAATCTGTCCCCTGTCGACCAGCCTTTTATGTGAGATGTCTCAGCTTTCAAACTTGCACAATTATACTTTGATAAATTTTGATTCTGTGATTTTATACTGTTTGGGTTAATAGTTGTTAATAATTACATTGGGCGATTATATGTTATGAAGCTTTGAATGAAGAAGAGTTAACACAGGTTTCCATATGGCTATGATCAAACAGACACGTTCAATTAAACAAGTGGTTCTCAAACTTTTTATACAAAGTACCACCATATTTGGCACTCCAAGTACGACCATAATGACCAACATTAAAATACAATAGCGTAGTAGGCCTAACTATTCAGCTAAAACTCTGCACAGTTCAAAAACGAGGCAGTTTTATTCCTAATAAGAATAATTATTGTTGTCAGCCACTTTAACACTGTAAATACACAGTTTGAACATTAACACTGCACTGTGCTTACATACAGGTAAATAATAACTTAATGATTCAATTAAAATGTGTTGTACCTAAAAGTTAAATAAAACTGTACTGTACTTAAATGTAAAAAAAAAAATAATAATAATAATAATAAACAAAAAAACTTTACTCAAAGAAAGATTCAATTAAAATGTATTGTGTTTTAACATAAATTTATATTTAATTTAGTGATTCCTCTGCGGACCACTAGAGGGAGCCTGAGTACCAATAGTGGACCATCACAAACATGGCTAAATGGCATCTGGGGGAATGATCAAATCAAATCAAATCAAATCACTTTTATTGTCACATCATCTCGGCACGTGTGCCTTGGTGAGTGAAATTCTTGAGAGCGTGCTCCAGACAGTGCAGAAACAATTAACATATAGACAGTACCATTACATACTTCAGATGACAATGTGCAATATACACATACAGATACTCAGTACACACAGTGTACTATTAAACATACATACAGTTATCAATACACAATTATACACGTATGTACACATTCTACATTATGTACACATATATACACACAATAATATGCGAAGGTGCAGTAGATTATACGTAAGCTGGATACGCAAATGTCATGGGTGTGCATTGGATGGTATCCAGTGGTAGCAGATAGATTGATGTATTAGTGCAGTGTGTACGTGTAGTCCAGTTTGAACTGTGTTGGAGTTAAAGTGCAGTGCGTGGCATATCGTAAAGTGGGAGTGTGCTGTGGGGTGTATTAGTTCTGACCGTTCATTAGCCTGATAGCCTGAGGGAAAAAGCTATCCCTCAGTCGGCTAGTCCGGGATCGGATGCTGCGGAGACGTCTACCTGAGGGCAGCAGAGAGAACAGTCTGTGGGACGGGTGGCTGGAGTCATTGATGATCCTCCGGGCTTTCCTTATACACCGCCTGGTGTAGATGTCCTGGAGGGAGGGAAGCTCACCTCCAACAATGTGGCGGGCAGTTCGCACAACCCTTTGCAGAGCTTTGCGGTTGCCAGCGGTGCTGTTTCCAAACCAGGCGGTGATGCAGCCGGTCAGGATGCTCTCCACAGTGCAGGTGTAGAATGATCTGAGGATGCTGGGGCTCATTCCAAACTTCCTCAGCCGTCTCAGGAAGAAGAGGCGTTGATGTGACTTCTTCAGCACTGCATCTGTGTGAGCGGACCATGTGAGATCCTCAGTGATGTGAACGCCGAGGAACTTAAAGCTGTTTACCCGCTCCACAGGTGTCTCGTCGATGGTGATGGGTGTGTGTTCTCTGCTCTGTCTCCTGAAATCCACCACCAGCTCCTTGGTCTTGTCGATGTTGAGTGAGAGGTGGTTCTCCTGACACCATTTAGTCAGGGTATTCACCTCCGCTCTGTAGGCCGTCTCATCGTTGTCAGTGATCAGGCCTATCACCGTTGTGTCGTCAGCAAATTTGACGATGACGTTGGAGCTGTGTGTGGCTGCACAGTCATGTGTGTACAGGGAATACAGGAGTGGGCTGAGGACGCAGCCCTGAGGAGCACCAGTGTTGAGGGTCAGCGGAGATGAGGTTTTGTTGCCCATTCTGACCACCTGACTTCTGCCTGTCAGAAAGTCCAGGATCCAGCCGCACAGAGATCTGTTTAGTCCTAGAGTCTGGAGCTTCGCAACCAGTGTGGCAGGCACTATGGTACTGAATGCGGAGCTATAGTCCACGAATAGCATTCTCACATAGGTGTTCTTGTTTTCCAGGTGGGAGAGAGCAGTATGCAGGGTGAAGGCAATAGCATCGTCTGTGGAACGGTTGCTGCGATATGCAAATTGCAGCGGGTCCAGTGAGGCAGGCAGCACAGAGCAGATGTAGTCTCTGATGAGTTTCTCAAAACACTTGCTGAAGATGGGTGTCAGAGCAACAGGCCTCCAGTCATTCAAGCATGTGATTTTATTTTTCTTTGGTATGGGCACAATAGTGGATTTTTTGAAGCATAAGGGAACCACAGACAGAGAGAGGGAGAGGTTGAAAATGTCTGTGAAAACCCCGGCTAGCTGGAATGCGCATGCTCGGAGCACACGGCCTGGAATGCCATCGGGACCCACAGCCTTGTGGATATTCACCCGTCTGAAGGATCGGGTTACATCCGCGACAGAAATGGAGATTGCACTCGCCTCCTCTGCAACAGCCGCGGGAGTGCTCTCTGTGTGGGTGGTGTTGTGAGCCTCGAAACGAGCATAAAAATGATTGAGCTCGTCCGGTAGAGAGGCGGCAATGTTCACTGTAGCTGGTTTATTCCCTTTAAAATCCGTGATGTTATTGATGCCCTGCCACATGCTTCTTGTGTTGTTGGTGTTGAATTGTTCTTCAACTTTGTTTTTGTATTGTCGTTTGGCGGCTTTGATGGATTTCCTGAGATCGTAGCTGGCTTGTTTTCGATCGTCAAAGTTTCCGGATTTAAAGGCAGATGTCCGCGCTGACAAGGCTGCTCGAACATCACTGTTAATCCATGGTTTTTGGTTGGGGTAGATGCGGATTGTTTTTGTCGGCACTACGTCCTCTACACACTTCCTGATGAAACACGTTACAGTATCTGAGTACGCCTCTATGTCGTCATCAGATGCTGCCCGGAACATGTCCCAGTCCACGTGATCAAAACAGTCCTGTAGTATAGCGTCCGATTGGTCCGACCAGCATTGAATTGTCCTGAGGGCGGGTGCTTCTCGTTTCAGTTTCTGCCTATAAGCAGGCAGGAGCAGAACGGAAGAATGATCCGATTTGCCGAAAGGTGGGCGGGGGAGCGGTTTGTAGGCGTCCCGGAAAGGAGAGTAGCAGTGGTCCAGTACACGATCACCGCGCGTGTTGATGGTGATGTGTTGAAAGTATTTTGGAGCTATTGTTCCGAAGTTGGCTTTGTTAAAGTCCCCCATAACAATGAACGCTGCATCTGGGTACGCGGTTTCCTGCTCGCTTATATTCCCATACAGTTCCTTGAGTGCCTGGTCTGTGTTGGCTTGAGGGGGAATGTAAACAGCTGTGATTATGACCGCTGTAAATTCCCTCGGTAGCCAGAATGGTCGACACAGAAGCATATGAAATTCCAGATCAGGGGAGCAGAAGGATTTAACAGAGTGTAGGTTCCTTTCGTCACACCACGAGTTGTTGATAAAGAAACAAACACCCCCACCTCTGCTTTTCCCTGTGAGCTCTTTCGTTCTGTCCGAGCGGTGCACGGAGAACCCCGTAAGCTCGATGGCTGAGTCTGGAACCACTGCAGACATCCATGTTTCTGTGAGGCAAATAATGCAGCAGTCCCTTGCTTCTCGTTGGTATGAGATGCGTGCCCGCAGTTCGCAGAGTTTGTTGTCCAGTGACTGAACGTTAGCCAGCAAAATGGTAGGGAGAGGAGGTCGGAGGGGACGGCGTCTGAGTCTGACGAGGACGCCGGCTCTTTTTCCCCTTTTCCGGCGGCGTTTCCTCGGTCGTGACCGTGCGGCCCAGACAAAGGGCTCTGATGCGGTGTCTGTAAACAGAGCGCCGGCGTTCAAGAACTCAAAGTCCGGTTTACGTTGCACGACGAGGGAACCTATGTTTAGAAGCGTGTGTCTGTCGTAGACAGTTATACTAACAGCATCCAGCACGTAAAACAACAAAATAACAAATAAAACACACGAAAAACTGCAATGTTTTCTCGGAGCTCGCAACACGGCAGCCATGCTCGGCGCCATCTTGGATCTTATCTGATGACAATTGGCATGTATAAAATTTATGTCAACTTACCTTATTTGCCTTTTGAAAAAACGAGGCAATACTTTTCTGTTTCGCTTGCTTCATCTTTCTGGTTGTGCCAGGCAGACTACAAGAAACTTGTGTTGCAGCTGAGACAGGCACAAGTAAGTCTACTAAATTCCCTGCCTGTTTAGGACCACTATCAGAAACACCATTAGAAGACAACGTAGTGTTTGCTGTCAAATAGGAATAGGCTGCATACATGTAGGCTAACACCAAACGTAATCGTAATTTATTTTCTCTTCGTCACTAAAAGAAATAAACATTTTAAAACTTAACATTGGTGTATGGCTTGAATTACAATGAATGTGATGTTAGTTTTAGCGAATAGCACAGGCTATTTTCTTTTATCAAAAGTGTAGGGGTCGATTGCTTTCTTTTCAAAAATGAGGGGGTCATGTCCCCCCTGTCCCCTGCATCAACGGCACGTGTTAAAATATGTATTCTGATTGATGTCTTGAAGTCTGGTAACCGTAGTATAAGCGGAATAATTGACTCCAGGCCGTTGAATTATTAGAAAAAAAATGCACACCCGAGGTGTATCACAATGCATCACCACTTCGGGTGTTCATTATTTTTCGTCCCCATCATCAGTTATTTCTTACCCAAACAAGCTTTTAATGAAGCAACTCAACGTTCCTTCATTACTAGTTCTAAAGTGACGTTTTTGTATTAGTAATGGAGGCTTGGGCTCAGCTGTTAAACTGTCAAACTGAGATTTAATTCCATGGCGGAAGGAAGTAGTTCTGCACAAAAGAGGGTTTTTAAAGACACTTTGTTGTTGTTTCTTATGTATTTACACACTCGTGCCATCAAACTGTTTTATAAATGCAATATCTGTAACAGGGACTTGACATGACAACGATGATAGATCCAAATGCAAGCTTTAATAAAAACAGTTTGTGGTTGAAATAGGCAATGTCCGAATACCAATAAACAGTAATATCCAAGGGCAAGACAAAAGTGTAATCCAGAAACAGGCGATGGTCAGGGCAGGCAGCAAAACATCCACAAAAACACAAGGCAACAGTCCAAGGTCAAAATCCAAGAGAGCAGTACAAAGTAACAAAATAAGCAAGGCAATGAAAACAAGGCGATGACAATGACAATGAAACAAGACTTTGCAAAACAAGGAAAATGCTCAGTAGAGTCCGCTACAGCAAAACGATACTTCGCCATGCCTGTTTGGCGTGGCCATCCTTATATGGCTGCCAAACAGGAAGTAACCATAGAGGAAGCAGAGGGAGCGGTAACAGTCAGGCGAGGGCTCCCTCTGCTGGCGTGGTGTTACAATATCACACTCGTAGACGTAAGATATGGCTGTATAACGGCACTCTGTGATTACCTATGGATGAATCTACTCATCTACTCATGTGATTAGGCATGGGACGATAACCGGTTTCAAGGTATACCGAGGTTTGGAAAAAAAAACGGTTTCAGAACCACTAAATTTTTTCGTAATACCGTCTCTGCGGTATGCACAGTTTTTTTTACATGTCGTCAAAGACAGAAAGTGCAGGACTGCCTCAGTTGTGTGCAGAAGAGTGTAACGAGTCACATGACCCCTAGTCACCTGTGTGTAGGATGGCCGAAGGAGATGAATCCCTGGAACTTTTTCCCCCGCTGAAAAAGACAAAGTCTGCCATATGCGAATTTTGCGAAGTCCCGTATGCGAAATCCCATGTTGACTGCATCGTCCACAGACCTGTTTGCTCTGTAGGCAAACTGAAGAGGATCCAGTAAGGGTCCAGTAATGTCCTTCAGGTGGGCCAGCACTAGTTTTTCAAAAGACTTCATGGCCACAGACGTTAGAGCCACAGGCCTGTAGTCATTTAGTCCTGTAATTTTGGATTTCTTTGGGATGGGGATGATGGTGGAGCGTTTGAAGCATGAAGGGACTTCTCACACCTCCAGTGATCTGTTGAAGATCTGTGTGAAGATGGGGGCCAGCTGGTCAGCACAGGATTTCAGACAGACTGGTGTAACACATTCTGGGCCTGGTGCTTTTTTCCTTTTCTGCTTCCGGAAGACCTGGCGCACCTCATCTTTGCTGATCTGAATTGCAGGTGTGGGGGAGAGAGGGGTTGCTGGAGGTGTTAATGGTTGTGTGGAGAGGTGTTCAGGGCAGGTGTGGCGTGTGTTTTCAAACCTGCAGTAGAACTCATTCAGATCGTCTGCCTGTTGTTGATTCTCCACAGTGCTGGGGGATGGTGTCTTGTAGTTGGTGATCTCTTTCAGATCTTTCCACACTGATGCTGAGTCACTGGAAGAGAACTGAATCCTTATTTTTTCAGAATAATTCCTCTTTGCCACTCTGATCTCCTTTTCCAGTGTGTATTTGGCCTGTTTATACAAGACTTTGTCCCCCTTCCTGTAAGCATCTTCTTTGGCCTGACGGAGCTGTCTGAGTTTTGCAGTGAACCACGGTTTGTCATTGTTGTAAGTTAGATGAGTCCTGGTAGGAATGCACATATCTTCTCAGAAACTGATATAAGATGTTACAGTCTCTGTGAGCTCGTCCAGATTGGTAGCAGCAGCTTCAAAAACACTCCAATCAGTGAGGTGGATCCCTATGCCCTCCGGAGTGAGAGCTTCGAAGGGTTGAAGGGTGTAGGGGACCAAACAACTGTTTCTTGAAGTGTCCTTCTGCATCATCATCCCATGCCCACACGAAGGCGCCGTCATCATGCAAAGAATCTGCGCAAAGGATCATGGGAGCCCGAAGTGTCCATCAGTTGTACCCTTCGAAATCCTTCATTCCGAAAGGCCCTTTGAAGTGGTTAGTTTTGAGCACTTCGGTTTGGAACAACCCTTCAATATGGCGGTCATAATTGTTTTCACTCCAAAGTGCCTTTCGGAGGGCGATATATCCCGTCTGGAGCGCACTGCCTGTCATCTTCATTTCTCCCTCTTTCACCCCGATCAAGACAGAGACCCACCCACCTGCCATTTGTTTCAGTGTTGAAATAAATACTATTTGGCTTGCTATCAAGGCAGATAACATGGCTAATTAACTCTTTTTTTTTTTCAGAAATTCTGTTTTGATTATGTTTTTGATTATTGAGTTGGAGGTTTAGGCTCACTTTAAGTGACTGCACTTAATTTAATTAAGAATAATTCAATTATTTATTTTAATTATTTAGCTTGACATGATTACTGTTCCAAAATGTTCTATATGTTTCTTAAAAATAAAATATATTGTGTTCAGTGGGAAAAAAATAAATAAAAATTATTGTTTTTTTACCCAGACATATAAAAATAACATATTTTAGAGCTGTAATCGCAATACCGTGAAACCATGATATTTTTATCCAAGGTTATCATACCGTGAGAATCTCATACCGGCCCATGCCTATGTGTGATATTGCTCATATACTAGAAATGGAATTGCAGGAAGAAAAGAAAGTTCAGCTTCTGAAAGTTTATTTAAACCAGAACCGGAACAATTTATTGTAGTTATTATTGATATAAGATTACAAGAGCGTAGCTCTCTGAATATTTCAGCTAAATAATCTGAAAAAAGATTTGTCTCTGTCATGAATTTATAATACATAACATTAGTTTTAAATTAAGTTAAGAAGCTATTAAGTAAGCAAAGAAAGTCACATTTCTTGTAAAATGAGTTTTGTCGGGCTGTTTTCCAGCTTTAGCAAATTATGTGTCAAAATATATTGTGGGTAATTACTCTTGACACCAAATTGTTTCCGCACACTGAATCATTGTAACAAATGCAAAGCTATTATTTTGATAATTATATTGTTGTGAAGAATCAGATTCTGTGTCACGGCGAAGAAGACAAACCTCAGGGATTTAATATGAGCTTAAACACTAAGCACTGTAAATATGACTGCTTTCAGAGCATCTGAGGCGTGTTTAATAAGTCTGAGGAGTTTTTAGGTCTTGTTCAGATGGTTATTTCTTACACTGACAGCAGTGCAGTGCTTTTAAAACCACAGCGACGGCTGAGATTGAGAGATGAGAGATGAGAGCCGCTCCAGAACTCTGCTAAGCAGCTCTGCCAAACAGCACTTAACCCAATAACTAATATGACAACCTGAGCAGAATCATTACGACTGGCCTCATGATTCAACACCGTCACACAGAGATCACACTGATCACAGATCAGCGGAGCCAAGAGACAGAAAACTGCATCACATTCACTGCAAATCTGAGCAGTGCTTCACTAGAACATACTGTTTTAAATAAACAGTAAACAGTATTTGACAGATCAAGAGCAGTTAATCATAAATAGTCTATTTACCATTAATGGCTCTTCATCTGTCAAATACTGTACACTACCAGTCAAAAGTTATGTAATATAATATAATAAATTTATATTATTTTAATAATAAAAGAATATAATTAAGGTTTTATGTTTTTGAGTCTCTACAGCTCACCAAGTCTACATTCATTTGATAAAATACAGTGAAATTAATCAAATAAAATTAGTCATTTAAAATGAGTAAAAGTAATATTGTAAGATAAATATAATTTACAATATAAGATATAATATATCTTATAATATCTTATATTATAATATAAGATATCATTCAAAATAACTGAAAAAATAAAATAAAATAACTAAATGAATACATTTTCATCAATATATTTACAGAATCTTTATAGTTAAATAAAACTAAAATGAAAAAAAAAAACGTTAAAAATGTTACTAGAAATAAAAAGTTAAAAAATAAAACACAGAAAAATATAAAAATGTAAAAAAAATCAGAACATTTAAACAGCAAACAGCCGCCTGGGTTAATGGAATCTGGCCTATTAAAAACTCCTGAAAGCAGTGTAAAAACAGGTGTAAAACTGGTTTCTATGACGACGGCGACCTGCAGTCATTCTGGAATTAAAGCGGCTTCAAACTCAGCAGATGCTGAGAACAATATCAAATGCTAATAACTTTTAATAATTTAAAATAGTTAATCCAAACATTAATATGTAAAAATAATTTAATTAATGCTCAATTTTTTGTCATAAAAAGGAGAATCTTCCAACTGCAACTGGGGAAGGATCATCTGATGTTGCAGTAAATCTGACTAAACAACTAACTAATAATAAGATCCATTTATTTCATTTATTATTAAAATATCACAGGTTCCAATACACACACACACACACACACATATATATATATATATATATATATATGTGTGTGTGTGTGTGTGTGTGTATGTATATATAAGCAGCACAACTGTTTCCAACACTGATAATTAATCAGCATATTACAATGATTTCTGAAAGATCATTTGACATTGAAGACAGGAGCAATGATTCTGAAAATTCAGCTTTTAAGTATATTAAAATAGAAAACTGCTATTTGAAATTGCAATGATATTTCACAAAATTAAATTTTTTTGTATTTTTGATCAAAAAGGCTAAATACATCCTTGATGAGCTTGATGAGTTGCTAAACTATTTTACTCATAAAATTATCAGTTTAATGCTGTATATCATAGCGCTGCCTTTGTACTTTTGACTGAATTGCCTAGCAACTTTTATGATGGCTGTTGTCATTTATTAAATATTATTATTCAAATAATATTTTATATAAATAATAGTAGTATCTAGTATTGGGAAACTGTGTGTGTGTGTGTGTTCGTGATGGTGATTTTAGTTTCATTGTTCCGCCATTAGATGTTTTACGAGTCAGCAGGAAAGACTTTTAAATTGAAAAACACTAAAGCACAGTGTTGAACAAGGAAGTTATTTTTACTTTTAACAACAGCTTGTACGCAGCAAACAAATACAATGAGCAGCGCTGTCATCAGAAATCACCCTTAACAGATGAAAGGATAGTACGAACCTATCAGACTTTCAAACTAATTGTGAATATGAGATTAATCTGAAGAATGAATGCTGTATCAGATGCAGGTAATCATGATCGCTCAGTCAGTCTCTCCCTCATAATACTCTACTATACATAATACACCGCTTTTAATACAGTAATACAATAAGCTTTTAATGAAGCAACTCAACGTTCCTTCGTTACTTGTTCTAAAGTGACGTTTTGGAATTAGTAACGGAGGCTCAGCTGTTAAACTGTCAACTTTAGATTTGAATCCGTGGCAGAAGGAAGTAGTTCTGCACAAAAGAGGGCTTTTAAAGATGATCCGTTAGTTGTTTTTTTATGTATTTACACACTCGTGCCGTCAAACTGTTGTATAAATGCAATATTACACTCGAAGCTGTGAGATATGGCTGTGTATCGGCATGCTGTGATTACCTGCGTAACCTCACGTCTACTCTTGTGATATTGCTCATATAAATACACAACCAGTTAAAAGTTTCTAAACAGTAAGATTTGTATTTTTTAAGTCTGTTCTGCTCATCAAGCCTGCATTTATTTGATCCAAAATACAGCAAAAGCAGTAATATTGTAAAAAAAAAATAAAAATAAAAAAAGTTTACTATTTAATATAACTGCTTTCTATTTGAATATATATTTAAAATGTAATTTATTTCTGTGATCAAAGCTGAATTTTCAGCATCATTACTGCAGTCTTCAGTGTCACATGATCCTTCAGAAATCATTCTAATATGCTGATTTGCTGCTCAAGAAAATTTTTTTTTATTAATATTATTGTCAATATTTAAAACGGTTGAGTACATTTTTTTCAGGATTCTTTGATGAATAGAAAGATACAAAGAGCAGCATTTATCTGAAATAAAAAGCTTTTGTAACATTATACACTATACCATTCAAAAGTTTGGAGTCAGTGTCATTTTCTTTTTTTCTTCTTTTTTTGGAAAAGAAATTATAGAAATTAATAATTTTATTTAGCAAGGATGCTTTAATTTGATCAAAAGTGATGATATCGACATTTATAATGTTACAGACGATTTCTATTTCAGATAAATGCTCTTCTTCTGAACTAGTCATTAAAGAAAACTGAAAAAATTCTAATCAGCTGTTTTCAACATAATATTAATAATAATAAATATCTTTAGAGCAGCAAATCAGAATATTAGAATGATTTCTGAAGGATCATGTGACTGGAGTAATGAAGCTAAAAATTCAGCTTTGAAAACACAGGAATAAATTACATTTTTAAATATATTCAAAAAGAAAACAGTTATTTTAAATAGTACAAATATTTCTCAATTTTCCTGTTTTTGCTGTACTTTGGATCAAATAAATGCAGGCTTGGTGAGCAGAAGAGACTTCTTTAAAAAAAAAAACATTACAAATCTTACTGTTCAAAAACTTTTGACTGGTAGTGTATATATTACTATTTTTTTAACATTTTGGTTGCTTAAGTTTTTAATACACTCTTTTACATTTTATTTTTAGTTAGTTACTGATTTATTGATCTTGAGACCTGAAATGTGTTTTTTTTTTTTTTTTTTTTTTTTACCTTGAAGCCTGAGACAATGTATGATTTTCGGCTGTCGCAGATGAAAGATTGGCATCGTGAAACAATCATAGCGAATCAAAAATTGCCGCGATTGTTTCACGAATCCAGTCTTTTGTCTGGGACAGCCGAAAATTGTGCAGTGTGTCTCGGACTTAACTGGTAGAGCACAGCACTAGTAATGCCAATATCTTGAGAGCATATATCAATAAAACATATATCTTGAACGCACCGTAACATATTTTTGTATAAAAGCACTTGGCAGATGCATAAAATTAAACACACTTACAGTCAGGAGCCACAGAAATCTGCAGGTTTTGTGGTCCAGGGTCAAGGTTAAAGATGAATTTCATAGCAATTAAATGCATGACAAAAAAAAAAAAAACTCTGACTTGTGACACTGGAACACAGAAGAACACAAAACACTGAAGAGGGCCAGAGCTACAGAATGTGAATAATGAAAATGATTTATTGACTATGAACATTTGAAATGAAAAGTAATTTCACTGATACACATAAAAAGTACAGAAACACATCTGATCTTACTATCTATATGAGAATTTATTACACACATTTATTCTGACATGTTATTTCAGTGACAGAAACTCAGCTGCAATATTAATGTCATGAAGAAAAACGAAGAGACTATAACATCTCACTGTTACTGATTTATCATGCAGCTCAAAGCATTATGGACAGAAACCCTCATCAGTTCTCTTCTGATTCATCAACACAGTTTCACTCTCGATCCCTTAGAAACCAAAAACCCAGGATAGAGCGGCTGAGTGAATGTGGTCTGGACTGTGTGGATGAGGCTCATTGTGTCAGAGACGCTGTAGAAGGACAGAGTTCCTGCACTGTGATCCACAAACACTCCTATTCTCCTGCTGATGGACTCTACAGGGAGATCAGTCACCTCCTTATCGTGTCTGAATGAGTATCTGGGGGGATTGCAGTGCAAACTCCAGGACTGATCATTATTTCCAAACAAACACTCCTTACTCTGTCCCTTCCTATTGATGCTCTTATATGACACTGATATACGCACACCATGTTCACCTCCGCTCCACTCCAGCTCCCAGTAACAGCATCCAGACACACTCTCTCTACACAACACCTGAGACCAAAAATCAAATCTGTCTGGATGATCAGGATATGGCTGATCTGCCCCAGTGTTAGCAATCAGTCTGTTGCTGTCAGACAGACGGAGACGTTTATGTGTTGTGTTCAGATCCAGAATGAGCTGATGGGAATCTGATGGAGATAAAACACATCAAAATCGGGAATCAGGAAAATCAGGAACTCTTCATGTTCAGTGTATCACCACAGGGCTCCAGACTGTGACTAAAACGGTTGGCTAAAGATAAAGTTTAACACCTCCTATAAAATTGCATGTTACAATTGAAGAAAATCGACTGGATGCGTGAAAGACATATGACAACATTTATAGGACGCATTGAGAAGGAGCCCGAACTACACTCAGTGGCCAAGTGATACTGACATAGTAATTATGATCCATGATATTGGCACAGATTCTGTGTAATAAACAATTCTCTGTGACTGTATAGTTCTCAAGTTGAAAAACACATTTAGTTCCCACTTTTAAGGCCCTGATATACTTCAAACGAAATCAAAGAACGAACTGATATGATGTCATTTCGAACAAAATCAGGCCGAAACGGTGATCGAGCTACTATTGGTCCGTGGTGATTACGCAATCGGTGGGTGCGTTCTGTGATTTTTTTTTTTTTTCCTGGTTCGTTTCTCATTCCACGGAGGTCAGGCAGGAGAACAACATCTCCAAGTCACTCGCAACATAAATAGACTGTATCGTACAGCTGAGCTGTCACAAATATATCAGCACCTGTATGATTGCTTGCGGAGAGACTTTAAAGATTCAGAGAAAGCATTTAATTCCTAGAAAGAAATTGCAACGAAGCTTGGTGTCGACGACCTGGAGTTATAAAAAAAGCGACGTAGAGAAACATCAGATGAAAGTTTTCCAAAGCCATGAAAAGAATGAAAGGAAAGAGTAAAGATATAAGGTAGCAAGTTCCAAATACATGTCTTTCAAATAAATGTTACACCATACTGCTGCTGCTGCTGTTGTTCTTTCAATAAGGAAATTTAAAAGGTATACAATAAATGAAATGCCAAAAGAACATCCAATAATAAACCTTTGTTTTTATCAAATCATGACTCCACATAAAATATAAAAAGGTGTAATAATTCATCCAGTTTAATAAAATAAATGAACACTAATAAAATAAAGTAACAAACAGGTTTGTGTTATTGAGATGACTCCACTCCATTTTTTTTCCACATCATGCTAAAGTTTTCAGACTATGAGCCATTCACACTTAAAGGATTGATTATGGAAATGGAATGGTTCTTTTGTATTGCTTGACTCTGAACTGCTGCTAATCATTATTCTTTTGTCTATAATATTCTGACCATTGGTACCCGTCTCACACCTAGATACACCATCATTGCATTGTTGTGTTTAGGGCAGGGGTGCCCAATCCTGCTGCTGGTGATCGATTGTCCTGCAAAGTTCAGCTCCAACTCTAATCAAACACACCTGCCTTTAATTTTCAAGCGATCCTGAAGACCTTAAATTAGTTGCTTCATGTGTGTTTGATTAGAGTTGGAGCTGAACTTTGCAGGACAGTCGATCGCCAGGAGCAGGCCTGGGCACCCCTGGTTTAGGGCATACGCGCAAGCATCGCGACACGTTTACATTAATCTACACCCTGCCTCCAGCAGCGAGCAGGTGTTGGAATGTTCGAAAACAGTATACCGTCGCTCAGTCTTTTCAAACTTCTTTTTTCCCCCAAACGAAGAACGAAAACGAACTTCATTTGAAGTATATTGGGGTCTTGAGTGTACCTTAGTTCCCAGGACATCTACAAGATGGATTAAAATGCTGATAAAGACTAGAAAAGATGAGACATAATCACATGACAGTATGACTGAAATGTTGTGTTAAAAAATAAATAAATACTACATGTTTATTCTTTGGCACCTAAAAAATTAATTTGGCTCCTAATTTTGTTTCTTATAGGAGTCAATGGCTCCTTGCTTGATTTTTGTTTTTTTTTTGTTTTTTTGTCTGGAGCCCTGCATCAGTGTCTCAGTACACATGACCAGATATCCTGTGCAAATCATCATTTACTTCAAAACTATTCTTTCACTTTCTACATGAAGAACATGAACACACTCAGTGAGTTTTCTGCTTGTTTTCTTACTGACTTACATTGTAGGATGTTGTTCCTGATCCTGATGAATGTGACTGTGGAAATCAACAGACATGATCAGTGTTATTTTCATGATCCTGCATCCATTCCTAAGACATTTTAATATGATGTTCTCAATGATATGAGATGATGATGGACTCATTTCTGAGAGCAGATGAATCTCCAGGACTTTACCTCTGTCTGAGATCTTCTTGAGCTCCTCTTTGCAGGTATCCTCCAGTTTTTGTCTCAGCTGACGGACAGATTCTCTCAGGTCATCAAAAGAGAAGACAGAACTGAAGGGATCGTCATTTACATCAGTAGATTCAGGAAGTGCTGAAAGAGACTGTAAACTCTACAAAATACAGAAATCAAAATACATCAGCTTCACTCAATAACCTGGCAGGAACATCAGATTTGTGCGGCTCTTGTTGACTTGTCTCATTTTTAGTAACTCACCTCAATCCAGCACTTTCAAAGCATCCACTTCATTCTTCTCATATTCATTATATCACATTAGAGCTACAGATTCTAGTATTTGCCACTTAATTATGTGAACTTTCTAGGAAATAGTTTGGATGATAAAACATCTACTAAGAACATAAATGTCTATCTAACAGCTCAAGAACATTAATGGAATCTCATTGTAGGGTTGAGTAGATTTGCTCAAAAAAGCAGCTCAAAGGCTAAGATTAGTTTGACCATTATTTATAACTTTAGAACAGTTAGTGAAACTGAAACTTCAGAAACATGAGGCTGTATAATAGCAATTAGTCTAATCAGTATTTCCGACAAAAATGCAAGGTGCCACAAATAATGCAGTGTTTGATTTTGCATTAAATTTTGCAATTCTGAAATCCTGGAGTGATTGAACAATGCTTCATGCATTGAAACTAAACAGCACCTGACTGTGTCTTAAAGGCATAGTTCACACAAAATACAGACATTTTCTGTTAATTTATTCACCCTCAGGCCATCCAAGATGTAGGCAACTTTTTTTCAGTAGAACAGTAAAGAAGATTTTTAGCTGAAACTGTGGACCTTGGTGATTCATAAAATGCAAGTCAGCGGCTCCCCGTCTTTGAGAATAAAAAAGAAAAAAAAGCATATCAAAGGAACACAAAATCAGTTCAGTTCACGGTTTAGTTCCTCCTACTGTAATGAATCTGGTTCATGGACTTCCATCCGCTAGCCACCAGAGGTCACTCCTCCATCATATTGACTCTCACACAACACAGATGTCACTCCGGACTACATTTCCCAGCAGCCATCTCCCTAATCACATGCTCACACCTGAGACCCATCACACAATCACACACCCTACATAAGCTTTGGACTTCCTTGTTCACATCACCGAGTATTGTTCTGCGTTTATTGCTCTCCTAGTGATAGCTGCGATACGGAGTCAGTTTCTAGTTTTCTTAGTCTAGTCTTAGCCTTGCCTTGGCTGTTTTTCATGTTCTGATTCTAGCCTGTGTTTCCTGGATTAACACTTTGCCTTGCCCTGTTGGATATTGTTCGAAGACCCACGCTTGCCCTAGGATTACTCTTTGTCTTGCCTGTGTTGTACCTGTTTTGCCATTTCATGAACCTTGCTTGTTTTGTGACCACGACCCTGAATAAAAGCTTTGCACATGGATCCGCACGTCTCACGTCTTGTTCGTCCCGTTACACCTACAGTCAATGAACTGAGGAAACAGTTTGACTTGGACCGAAGACCAATGAGCCGCTGATATGCGCATGCATTAACCAAAAACTTGAATGAAGGGAAATAAAGTAATGGTTTCTCATTGTTTATGTAAAAAGGAAGAACTAGTGAATTGAACCAGTTCACTGAAACAACCTGTCTGAAAGAATTGGATTTCCACATTGGCTGGGGGTCTGCATTACCAGTAATAATGTTGTAAATATTGTTCAGTTTCTTGTACAGACAGATCGTTTCACTTCATAAGACCTCAATATATTGTCAGGAGTCACTGGTATTCATTTTGTGTTTTCTGATTTGCTTTATTTATATTGTCAAAAACGTGCAGCCACTGACTTGCATTATATCTGTCACGATCTCTGGCTGGAATGCCCATGAGGTCCTCTAGAGGATACTCCATCCCTTACCTTCACATTCTTACTCCGTCCCTACTCCGTTGTCACGCCGCCCGTAACAGAAGACTCAGCCATAACCGGATCCAGTGGCTTTTTGAGTGTTTCCAGGCCAATCATGGACCCAGCAATCAGGTTAGTTTGCCTCCATCAGGGAATGCATTCCCTCGAGGACCACATTTAAGACTTTGGACATTGCATATCTCTCTGATCTCCCGGACTTTGCACTCATTGACTTTTTCTATAAATGGACTTAATGAACCATTGAAGTCAATACTCATTCGAGATGGTCCTCCAGGTTCACTTTGTCAGTTTCTGGATTATGCCCTGCTGTTATGTGGTTCCTCCTTTACTGTCGGGGCTGTTGAGTAGGATGTTTCCCCTAAACATTCTTTTTTTGGGGGTGGACACACCAAGCTCTGCTGGCCATGGATCTTGGCTCATCAAGATTACTGCCATGTCCAGTTATTATGCACCTTCCTCTCTTTTGGTCCCAGTTCACAACATGGCCACCATTCCAGAGCCTCATCCTGTCATGGCCACCACTCCAGAGCCCCTTCACAAGATTGCCGCCAGCCCAGAGTCTCTTCACAAGATGGCTGCTAGCCCAGCGTCTCTTCACAAGATGGCCGCCAGCCCAGAGTCTCTTCACAAGATGGCCGCCAGCCCAGAGTCTCTTTACAAGATCCTATCCTGATCTCTGATCTCTAAGCCCTGTCCTGTTACAGGCAAGGAGGCCGTCTCTGAGCTCTCAGCCTGTCCTGTCCCGGACCAGTTCCACCTCCACGCCACCTCCCTCCTGGATTTCTGTTACCCTTTGGGGAGCGCCTGGAATCCACTCCTTAAGGGGGGCAGGCTCTGTCACGATCTCCAGCTGGAGTGCCCATGAGGTCCTCTACAGGACTCTTCATCCCTTACCTTCACCTTCTCAGCTCGGACTCCATTTCCCTGAAACCCCAGCCTAGGAACTGATTACGGACACATCTGTTTCCCATTAGGAAGACTATTTAAGTTGCACACTCACACGTTGCTAAGTTTTGTTTAGCTATTGGCAGACATTTCTAAGCATTTCCTTGTTTCCTTGCCTTTGTGTTTTTGTCTTTGAATTGTTCCCTGGTTTGTGATCGTTTGCTGCCTGCCCTGACGAACGCCTATTATTTGGATTACTCTTTTGTTTTGCCCTGGGTCATAGTTGTTTGCTGGTGTTTGACCCTGCCCGTTTTGACTATGCTCTTTAACAAAGCTTGCACTTGGATCCCCTACTCTGTTGTCATGCCACTGGTAAAAATATCACCAAGGAACACAGTTTTAGCTTCGCCACCTTGAATTTTTGTGTGAAATCCTTGTGGGACTGATTGCTAATATGCAGCATCACTTCACGTTTGGGGTCTTCATAGTCAAATACTGTATATCATGCAGGCAAATAAAAATCTATTTTATCAGCTTTGAAGATCACCTTTTTTTAAAAAAAGTTGAAAAGTTAGTGAAGTTTTAAACTGTTGGTAGCGTTAGTGGTGTTTGACAGCTAAATATATCTTCCAGAAGAAAAAGCTCAGAGAAAGGATTCTTAAGAAATGAAATGTTTCTCTGGGAGTCTCCTGTCGCAGCAGGATCTGGCCCAAGTCCACTATTATCCTGTTCTTCTAGATCTGTGTTACCTGCAGGAACTGGATGTGATCCTGTGTGTGTGAAAGCTGCTCCAGCTCAGCGTCTCTCCTCCTCAGATCATTGATCTCCTGCTCCAGTCGCTCCAGTCGTCCTTCAGCTCGACTCACTGCAGCCTTTTCCTGATCTCTGATATCAGGGATCATGAGCCGTATCTGCTTAAAGCACCTTCTCTCAATTGAGCAGTTGATCTCAGTAAAGATACTCTGCTCACTGTCCTCCACTGTTGTCTGTGCAGAGCACTGTTAGGACACACAGTGATTCAGGCTTCAGTGAGTCTGAACTGAGACCAAGACAAACTTCTCTTCTTCTCCAGACTCACCTTATGAGACTCCACAGTCTCTCTCTGCTGCTGTAGATCTTTCTTTCCTTGCTGGATTCTTTGCTGGAGCGTCTTCTGTGTCTCCTTCAGCTGCTTCTGCAGGACAAACAGATGACAGTAAATATTACAGAAAACTACTGGGACTTAATCATCATGTGAACAGATGAATCCAGTACAAATGGAACTGATCACTAATGGCTGTAAACTCCAGAAAGGATGATTGATTATTTACCACTATTGTACATGAATTAACATGATGATTAAAGCTTGGTTCACACTACAAGTGTAAGCGCTAGTTTAAGTACCTGTTTCTCTGTCCTCTGTGCTGAAGCTGATACAGTGTTGTGGTTTTTATGTTCATATTTTGTACACAGCTCACAAATGCATTGTTGGTCAGTAATGCAGTACATTTCCAGATGTTTCTCATGTTTCTGGCAGATCATCTCCTGCAGTCGTCCAGTGGCATCAATCACTTTGTGTGGCTTACGTGAATGAAATTCCTCATGACGGTCAAAATGATGTTGACAGTAAGATTCCTGACACATCAGGCAAGACTTGACGGCTTTGTATTTTCTTCCAGTACAGACGTCACACTGCACATCTCCAGCTCCAGCATCACAGTCAGCAGGTACTTTGGTCTTCTTCAGTTTTTCCAACAGTTCCACCTGAATGGTGTTTTTCCCTAAAGCAGGTCTTGGACTGAAGGTCTGTCTGCACTGAGGGCAGCTGTAGACTTTCTTCTGATCCTCCTGATCCCAGCAGCCTGTAATACAGCTCTTACAGTAACTGTGTCCACACTGGATGCTCACTGGATCCTTCAGGAGATCCAGACACACTGGACACGTGAACTCATCCTGAGAAAATCTTGATTCTGCCATTTTACTGCAATAATACAGAAACACAAACACACAACACCTCAATCACACTTTCACTTTCCTTTTTCCTTAAGTCATGTGTTTCTTGTTTCCTGGTACTGTGTTTGAGTGATGTGTGTAAAACCGGCGTGTCTGTGAGTCTGTAAAGCAAGAAATGTCTACTAGATGTCAGTCTCAGACAAACAATCAAAAAATGTAAGTTACATAGAAGCAGGAAAACAGCCTTTAAAAGTGCAGTAATACTGCATCCTAATTACTACAGAATTACTATATTATACCATGAAAAGGGGGAAAATATTGATATGACATGAAACTCCAACGGTGTTCTCTCTACTGAAACTTTATGTAGATTGATAGGGCAAATTGCAATAAAGCACATTTTCAGGACATTGCTTGGTTTCCTTAAGGGTCCAGAATAATTATAGTTTAATACTGTACCAGGAGTAATTGTAAAATGGTTAACTATCAACTGATACACTTGAAATAATCAAAAAATTCTCTCTTGTAAATAAACATACTTTTTAAACAATTGTTCTTTCTTCAATTACTTATTTTCTCATATATACATACTCAAACATTTCTCAGTATATACGTATCTGTCTCACATCTACTTTTCCTATATCATTTCCAATGTTCTCCCATTATAAACACATTTCAGGCACAAATAAACAACTAATTTTAAAATAAACACTCATTTACACATTAAACATCAAAGTCTATCTTGTTAACATACAATATCCACATGCACATCATGTGCTTTCCGTTCACAAAATGGAGTTGCTACACTTCCTTTTACCAATGCTCTTTACTGTGCATCAGTTTTAACTCATTCAAATGCATAAAACAGTTAAAATAGCCACTATAAACAGTAGAACATTATGCATTAACCCATTTTACACTGTGCACCAAATGTTAATCCTCATACCTGAGAAGGGGGAAAATTTCAATATGAGATGAAACTCCAGTGGTGTTCTCTCTACTGAACCTAAATGCAGATTGAGAAAACCCGCGAAAATTCCCCCTAGTGTATCCTCAGGCAAAACTAATCAATCTCCAACATACTTTAGTTTGACTAATAGATCACAGATCCACAAGAAACCATGGAAACTAAATTTCCATATACATTATTTAAACAAACAATTTGAACCATTTTATGAACTCTTTTAATCATGTTCCTTCTCGGATTATATTATGACATTTCTTAATTACCATTTTAATCTATCACACACTCTCCTACAAAAATAAATGTCATCTCGACATTACCATTCTCTTTCAACACAAGAGTCTTTCAGTCCCTTTTGTGTTTCACACAAATTTTGTAGTGCCAGAGTTCTTGTAACTGTTCAGCATTTTAACAGAGAACAAGCATAATTTTCCCCATACGTGAAACAGGCATTTTGTTTTTAGGCTGACTTTTTTGAGCTGTTTCACTTTTGGTTTTGTACCAGACAGTTGTATTCATATACAGGACATGATTCATGATCATTCATTTCAGCCCCTTTGATTTCATTTACAGACAATGGAGTTATTGTCGGAACTGCTGGACATGTCTCAATAGATTGGTCGACAGTTGGTCGAGACTGACCATGGGATGCTGAGTCCTTCTTGAGCTTCTACAGCCTGAATGGTAAACATTGAGCTGACGCATCTGTATCCAGTATAAAAGATTGTGAAAAGTTCGGGAAAGCTAATACAGGGGGCTGGAGCAAACAGTCAATTAGTTGTTCAAGAGTGCTCTGATGTTGTTCCATCCAAGTAATGGGCTTACTCGATAGAACACCAGTTCTCGTGCATTTTGTCTTTGACTGCCTCTGGCTATTTTTCATTTGAGCATTATCTTCTGGAGTACATTTTAGCAGGTCTTACAAAGGGCTCGCAATGTGAGAGAAATCTTTAATGTACTGCCGGTTGTAGGTAACCAAGAATTCTCCTCAGCTCACCAACATTAATTGGTTGTTTGTCTTTTAGGGATCTAACAGCTTCTGTGTCCACGGGATTAACTTTACTTCCCTCTGCAGAGACTATTCTGCCCAGATAGCAGACTTCAGGTTTAAAAAAACGTACATTTACTTGGATTAAGTCTGATACTGTGTTCCCTAAGCCATTGCAGCACTTTCCTTACATCCCAGATTTGGTTCTCATAGGTATTACTAAACACCAAGGTGTATGGTGATGCTCCAGAAGGAAAAAAAAAACAAAAACAAAAAAAAAAACAACATGTATTAAGAGCCGGGGGTGAAAACTTTTGAACAGAATCGAGATGTGTACATTTTTCTTATTTTACTTATATAATAACTCCAGAGGCTACAGAAGATAGTTACGTTTCCCAGAAGACAAAATAAGTTAAATTTACCCTGATCTTCAAATTCAAAAAGTTTTGACCCCCTGGCTCTTAATACATGGTTTTTCCTTCTGGAGCTTCAATGAGTGTTTGAACCTTCTGTAATAGTTGCATATGAGTCTCAAAATCATACAGTCATTGTTGGAAAGGGTTCAAATATCCAACAAAAATGCTGGAAAACCAAAGAATTTGTGGGACTTGAAGGATTTTTCTGAAGAACAGCGGGCAGTTTAACTGTTCAGGACAAACAAGGGACTCATGAACAACTATCACTAAACAAAAAAAAACAAAAAAAAAAACAGCTGTGGATCATTCAGGTAACAACACAGTATTAAGAATTAAGGGGATGTAAACTTTTGAACGGGGTCATTTTTATAAACTCAAATTTTTTTCCTCTTGTGGACTGTATGTAAATATCTTTTATGTGAAATATCTTATTCAGATCATTACTAAATAAACAATAACACGCATTTTGTTTGATCCCTCTTATTTTGAGTCTGAAAGGGGGATGTAAACTTTTGACCTCAACTGTAGGCCCCAGGGTGTCACAAAAGATGTTAGGTGCTTACTTTCCTTTGACACGAACCCCTGGTGGTAGGCCTTCCCTTGATCTAATGAAGAAAACCGTGGGTGAGTCTTTCTAATCAGGTCTTTATAATCAGTACATAAACGGAGGCTGCTGTCTTTCTTTCTTATGCACACAATTGGAGATGAGTATGATGAATTAGATTTTTCAATCCAGCCTTGTGTTACGAGGTCATGTAAGTATTCTTTCATCTCACGATACAGAGGCTTTGGCATGGACATGAAAGTGAGATTGACTGGCTCATCATCTTTACGTGAAATACTCAACTGCAAATTTCTGATGCACCACTTATTTGACTTGGAAAATGAATGGCAAAATGAATCTTCTCAACATTTGTTGTGCTATCAGTCTCTGAAGTTTACTCAGGTGATTGACATCGACTGGCAGGTCCCAATCATCAATATTGATGTTGACTAGGGGTTGAATAACTTCAGATTTTTAAAGTCAACATTCATATGATGAAAGTCGAGTCGATGTTGACTAGTTGCAGATGACATCATTAATGAACAAATAAGCCTGAACCTGGAGGTGAGACTGGAAGAACCTTCTGCATATGACAGTGCTGCCTACATGGCTATGGCTGCTGCAACAGCTAATTTTGATCAGTTCTTCTATTTTTGGGTCGTTATATTTCTCACTGATTTCTGCTCATTCTAAATCAGATACAGATAAAGTAGCACAGTAAAGATTACATTTATATGAATGCATAAAGTGAGAGAGCGATTGCATGTGTGAACTGATTCTACCTGGCAGCATCTCTCAACTAAGAGTGAAGCTGTGAGTTTTAGTTACTAAGAAATATATGCTAGAACTTTTCATTTTCTAAGCTATATTACTGAGAAATCACAGTGTTGACAACACATTTCTGTGCTACTGAATAATTGTGTGTGTGCAATCTGCGTGTGATATATGAGCTGCAGCAGCACATTAGATCAGAACAGTGATTATCTTACCTGTACAATAAGCTGTTTCCAATAACAAGTCTGCCACTTTTGTTCTGAACAACTGAGGAAAAAAAGCATTACAATAAATAGCCCTACCAATGGTGATTAAATCTAATGATCGCTTAGCTCATATCACATCAAACCGTGTAAATTATTATTGTTATACTTTGTTTTAAAATGGTTAATGTTAACAACATCAGCACTGCGTGACTATGTGTATATAGTGTGTATTAGAGTTACTTGTATATTTTAATTTTTGTACAGTCTAATCTCTAATTGTCATACCATTTAAATTTCATATAAAGAAATTGTTCTTTTAACTCAAAAAGCAAATTTTTGTTCCTTAGAACTGGCTCTCTTTGAAATAGAAATCTTGTGTAATCTCTTGTGTTTCATTAACACATAATCCTTTGTGGATTACAGTCCGCCATCAAAATGATAATATTAATTATTCTAGCTGCTGTGAGAAAAGGCTATGAATAATCCGCCACCTGCAGCATCCTCACATGCAATATGTTCTTTATGTTTACAGACGTGACATAATGACACAAAGACGAATGGCGGCATGCTTTTATTTCCTGCGAAAACCTACCAGTACCACTCAAATTAGTAAACATTATAAACTTACTGTTATGAACTGGGCTAAGGCAAGGAGATAATTTTGAACACTGGGTGGTTATGTACTTGCTCAAAAATTGATTTCGGATCATTTTTAACCAAAAAAAGTTACGGACTGCAGATTTAAAATAAAGTGTAACCAAAAGCTACTATGAGCATTTTAAAATGTGATATACTCTAATTACAAGTACTTAATTTTTGGAATCTGATTGCACAATCCAGATTATTGTAATTAGATACTTCCCAGCACTACTAATAAGTAAACTGACCTGCCACTCCAGTCAGTGAGGCAACTACTGAATACACACACACACACACTCACTCACTCACTCACACAAATAAAAATGCATGACAATAAAATCAGTCTCTCATGACACCAGAAGACAGAACACAGAACACTGAAAAGTGTTGGAGCTACATGAGGTGAATAATGAAAATCTTTTATTGGATGTCTGATCATTTGAATTGAGGGATAATTTGATAGCAATAATAAAAATAACTGATGTGACTCTACATTAAAACTAAACAACTGATTTCAATCAACACAAACAGAAGATGAGAAAACCACAGAAACACATTGTCACTTAGCAGGACTCACACACACACGCACTGATCTTACTGTCTATATGAGGGGATTTATTACATTGATTCTGACGTTATTTCAGTGACAGAAGTTCAGCTGCAGTATTAATGTCATGAAGAGAAGAGACTCTATAACATCTCACTGTTACTGATTTATCATGCAGCTCAAAGCATTATGGGTAGAATCTCTTGTCAATATTTTCATTTATCAACACTTTCACTGATGATCCTTTATAAACACCAAACCCAGGATAGAGCGGCTGAGTGAATGTGGTCTGGACTGTGTGGATGAGGCTCATTGTGTCAGAGACGCTGTAGAAGGACAGAGTTCCTGCACTGTGATCCACAAACACTCCTATTCTCCTGCTGATGGACTCTACAGGGAGATCAGTTCGTATGTTATTGTGTGTGGATGAGTAACTGGAAGGAGAGCAGTCCAAAGTCCAGGACTGAGTATTACATCCAAACAAACATTCATTACTCCGTCCCTTCCTGCTGATGCTCTTATATGACACTGATATATACACACCATTATTCCCACTCCACTCCAGCTCCCAGTAACAGCGTCCACACACACTCTCTTTACACAACACCTGATACCAATAATCAAATCTGTCTGGATGATCAGGATACAACTGGACTGTGTCAGTGACAGTAATCACTCTGTTGCTCTCAGACAGACAGAGCCGTTTATATGCTGTGTTCGGATCCAGAGTGAGCTGATGGGAATCTGATGGAGATAAAACACATCAGAATCAGGGATTATGAAACTGTTTGAACTTTTCATGTTCTGAACTCTTCGTGTTCAGTGTATCACCAGTGTCTCAGTACAGATGAGCAGATATCGATATCCTGTGCAAATCATAATTTACATCATAAATTATAAAACTCTTCTTTCACCTTCTACAGGAAGAACATGAACACACTCAGTGAAAACACTCAGTTGCTTGTTTTCTTACTGACTTACATTTCAGGAAGTCATTCCTGGTCCTGGGAACAATGTTGGTGAATGTGACTGTGGAAATCAACAGACATGAACAATGTGATTCTCCTGATCCTGCATCCATTCCTAAGACATTTCTAATATGATGTTCTCCATGATATGAGATGATGATGGACTCGTTTCTGAGAGCAGATGAATCTCCAGGACTTTACCTTTGTCTGAAATCTTCTTGAGCTCCTCTTTGCAGGTATCCTCCAGTTTTTGTCTCAGCTGACAGACAGATTCTCTCAGGTCTTCAAAAGAGAAGAGAGAACTGAAGGGATCATCACTTACATCAGTAGATTCAGGAGGTGCTGAGAGCGACTGGAAACTCTACAGAAATTCAGAAATAAAAACTCATCAGCTCCACACTTCACCCAGTAATTTGCAGGAACATCAGATTTGTGTGATTCTTGGTGACTTGACTGATAATTAATAACTCCCCTCAATCCAGCACTTTCATAGCATCGGCTTCATTCTTCTCATATTCATTATATCACATTAGAGCTACAGATTCTAGTATTTGCCACTTACACTATATGTGAACTTTCTAGGAAATAGTGTGGCACATCAATAGAGTCTCATTGTAGGGTTGAGTAGATTTGATCAAGAAAAGCAGCTCAAAGGCTACGATTAGTTTGACCATAATTTACAACTTTAAGGCCGGTTTCACAGACAGGGCTTAGACTAAGCCAAGATTAGGCCATAGTTCAATTAAGACATTTAAGTAATTTTTATAAACGTGCTTAGGAAAAAACATTACTGGTGTGCATACTGAGACAAAACAAAGGCACTGATATATTTTTAGATCAGTCAGTGCAAGTTTCTTTCAGTTGAAACAGCTCAAACTTATATTTTAGTCTAGGACTAGGCTTAAGCCTTGTCTGTGAGACTGGGGGTATAACAGTTAAAGACACTGAAACTTCACAAACATGACCCCGTATATTAGCAATCAGTCTTATCAGGATTTCAGTCAAAAATGCAAGGTGCCGCAAATAATGCAGTGTTTGATTTTGCATTAAATTTTGCAATTCTGAAATCCTGGAGTGATTGAACAATGCTTCAGAGCATTGAAACCAAACAGCACCTGACTGTGTCTTAAAGGCATAGTCCACCCAAAAACAGACATTTTCTGTTAATTTACTCACCCTCAGGCCATCCAAGATGTAGGTAACTTTTTTTTTTATTCAGTAGAACAGTAAAGAAGATTTTTGGCTGAACCGTGGACCTTGGGGATTCAGAAAATGCAAGTCAGTGGCTTCCCGACATTGAGAATAAAAAAAGCATATCAAGGAACACGAAATTAATACCTGTGAACTCATTCAGCACTTCAGTTCCTCCTACAGTCACTGAACTGAGGAAACATTTTGACACTGACCAAAGACCGATGAGCCACTAATATGCGCATGCATGAACCGAACACTTGAATGAAGGGAAGTAAAGTAATGGTTTCTCATTGTTTATGTAAAAATGATTGAATTGAACAAGTTCATTGAAACAAACTGTCTGAAAGAATTGGATTTCCACATTGCTTGGGGGTCTGGATTACCAGTAATAATGTTGTAAATGTTTGATTTCTTGTACAGACAGATTGTTTCACTTCATAAGACCTCAATATATTGTCAGGAGTCACGGGTATTCATTTTGTGGTTTCTGATTTGCTTTATTTTTATTCTCAAAAACATGAAGCCCAACCCAGAGTCTCTTCCCAAAATGGCCGACATGCTAGAGCTTCCAGCTGTCATGGGTGTCCCACCACAGTCTTCAGCCCTCACGGCCAAAGACATTTGGGACTGATTTCCAGTTTGGTGGACCCACCACTGGTTTTGGCCAGAGCAGCTGGCATTCCAAGGGCCTCAGCACTGGCTGTCATAGAGGCTTTTCCCCTATTCTCAGTGCTCCCTGTAATGTGCTGTTACGGCCAAAACGCTGTCTCTGAACTGTCTGCCTGTCCTGTTACGGCCGCAGAGGCCGTTGTTAACCTCCCTGTGCTCTCTATTCCAGTCCCACCTGATCCACCTTGGTGGTCCTCAGCACCATCAGCTCCAACCTGGTGGTCCTTAGCTCCACTCTGGTGGTCTTCGGCTCCACCTGCTCAGCCGATTCTGCCTCAGTCTTCAGGTCCTCCACCTCCACAGGGACCTGGCCCTCCATCCCTCCACCTGTTCCGCCTCCGCTCCTTAAGGGGGGAGGGCTCTGTCATGATCTCCAGCTGGAGTGCCCATGAGCTCCTCTACAGGACTCTCCATCCCATACTTTCACCTTCTCACCTCGGACTCCATTTCCCAGGAACCCCAGCCTAGGAACTGATTATGGACACATCTGCTTCCCGTTAGGACTATTTAAGTTGCACACTCACACATGGCTGAGTCTTGTTTAGCTTGTTAATGGACATTTCTAAGCATTTCCTTGTTTTCTTGCATTTGTGTTTTTGTTTTTGAATTGTTCCCTGGTTTGTGATTGTTTGCTGCCTGCCCTGACCAACGCCTGTTATTTGGATTACTCTTTGGTTTGCCCTGGGTCATAGTTGTTTGCTGGTGTTTGACCCTACCTGTTTTGACTACGCTCTTTAATAAAGCTTGCACTTGGATTCCCTACTCTGTTGTCATGTCGCCTGTAACAATATCACAAATGAACACAGTTTTAGCTTTGGCACATTGATTTTTTGTGTGAAATCCTTGTGGGACTGATTGCTAATATACAGCATCACTTCACGTTTGTGGTCTTCATGGTCAAATTTATCATGCAGACAAATAAAAATTATTTTATCAGCTTTGAAGATCACCTAATCCAAATTTTAAAAAGTTGAAAAGTTAGTGAAGTTTTGAAATGTTGGTGGCACTAGTGGTGTTTTACAGCTAAATGTATCTTCCAGAAGAAACTGCTCAGAGAAATGATTCATAAGTGATTTCCAAAGTTGAAAGCCATTTGTAAGCGCAGTCTCTTTCAAAAGAAGATAATCAGATAAGAGTCTGACTGATGTTTATATAGTAAGACACTCATGAAATGTTTCTCTGTGAGTCTCGTGTCACAGCAGGATCTGCTCAAGTCCACTATTATCCTGTTCTTCTAGATCTGTGTTACCTGCAGGAACTGGATGTGATCCTGTGTGTGTGAAAGCTGCTCCAGCTCAGCGTCTCTCCTGCTCAGATCATTGATCTTCTTCTCCAGTTTCTTCAGTCGTCCTTCAGCTCGACTCACTGCTTGCTTTTCCTGATCTCTGATATCAGGGATCAGGAGCCACATCAGCTCAGAGCGGCTTCTCTCAATGGAGCGGATGAGCTCAGTAAAGATCCTCTGCTCACTGTCCTCCGCTGCTGTCTGTGCAGAGCGCTGTTAGGACACACAGTGATTCAGGCTTCAGTGAGTCTGAACTGAGACTGAGACAAACTTCTTTTCTTCTCCAGACTCACCTTATGAGACTCCACAGCCTCTCTCAGCTGCTGAAGATATTTCTCTCTCTGCTGGATCATCTGCTGGAGCGTCTTCTGCGTCTCCTTCAGCTGATTCTGCAGGACAAACAGATGACAGTAAATATTACAAAAAACTACTGGCACTAAATCATCATGTGAACAGATGAATCCAGTAAAAATGGAACGGATCACTAATGGCTGTAAACTCCAGAAAGGATGATTGATTATTTATCACTATTGTACATGAATTAACATGAAGATTAACATGATGATTAAAGCTTGGTTCACACTACAAGTGTAAGCGCTAGTTTAAGTACCTGCTAGTTTAAGTACCTTTTATGTTCATATTTTGTACACAGCTCACAAATGCATTGTTGGTCAGTAATGCAGTACATTTCCAGATGTTTCTCATGTTTCTGGCAGATCATCTCCTGCAGTCGTCCAGTGGCATCAATCACTTTGTGTGGCTTACGTGAATGAAATTCCTCATGACGGTCAAAATGATGTTGACAGTAAGATTCCTGACACATCTGGCAAGACTTGACGGCTTTGTATTTTCTTTCAGTACAGACGTCACACTGCACATCTCCTGCTCCAGCGTCACAGTCAGCAGGTAGTTTGGTCTTCTTCAGTTTCTCCAACAGTTCAGCCAGCATGGTGTTTCTAGCTAAAGCAGGTCTTGGACTGAAGGTCTGTCTGCACTGAGGGCAGCTGTAAACACTTATCTGATCTTCCTGATCCCAGCAGCTTGTAATACAGCTCTTACAGTAACTGTGTCCACACTGGGTGTCCACTGGATCCTTTAGGAGATCCAGACACACTGGACACATCACCTCTTTCTGAGAAAATCTGGCTTCTGCCATTTTACTGCACGAATACAGAGAGACAAGCATACAACACCTCAATCACACTTTTGCTTTCTTTTTCTCTTAAGTCATTTGTTTCCTGGAACTGTGTTTGAGTGATGTGTGTAAAACCGGCGTGTCTGTGAGTCTGTAAATCATGAAATGTCTACTAGATGTCAGTTTCAGAGAAGCAGGACAACAGCCTTAAAGTGTGCATTAATACTGCATCCTAATTACTATAGAATTACTATAGTATACCATGAAAAGGGGGAAAATATTAATATGAGACGAAACTACTGAAATCTACTGAAACTTTATGCAGATTGATAGGACAAATTCCAATAAAGCACATTTTCAGAACATTGCTCGGCTTCCTTAAGGGTCCAGAATTATTATAGTTTAATACTGTACCAAGACTAGTTGTAAAATATTTAACTGTCAACTGATACACTTTAAATAATCAAAATATCTCTCTCTTGTAAATAAACATGTACTTTTTAAACTATTGTTCCTTCGTCAGTTACTTATTTTCTCATATATACATGCTCAAACATTTCTCAATATATAGGTACGTATCTGTCTCACATCTATTTCTCCTATATGAGAAATATGAGCTCTGGTCGACGCTACAGAGCTCTGAGCACCAGAACGACCAGGCACCGGAACAGTTTCTTCCCTCAGGCAATCCATCTCATCAACACTTGACATTAATAACACACTATTTATACACTTATTTATCTAACACACATACTTAGTCTAGATTTCAATTTGCACATAATATACCTGTACATACAAAACTGTCTACTGTTATATACCTGTACATACAATTGTCAATTTGTATATTGTTATTCCTTATTTACTTGTTCTTTTTAATTCTTCTTTTTATTATCTGTGTTTTTTTGTTCTGTCACTGTCATTCTGTTGCGCTGCGGTAGCTTCTTTCATGAAAACAAATTCCTCGTATGTGTAAACATACCTGGCAATTAAGCTCATTCTAATTCTGATTCTGATATCACTTCCATTGTGCTCCCATTATAAAACACATTTCAGGCATTTTCAAGTCTAACTTGTTAACATACAATATCCACATGCACATCTTGTGCTTTCCGTTCACAAAATGGAGTCTCTAAACTCCCTCTTACCAATGCTCTTTACTGTGCATCAGTTTTAACTCATTCAAATGCATAAAACAGTTAAAATAGCCACTATAAACAGTAAAACATTATGCATTAACCCATTTTACACTGTACACCAAATGTTAATCCTCATACCTGAGAAGGGGGAAAATTTCAATATGAGATGAAACTCCAGTGGTGTTCTCTCTACTGAATCTAAATGCAGATTGAGAAAACCCGCGAAAATTCCCCCTAGTGTATCCTCAGGATTTCCAACATACTTTAGTTTGACTAATAGATCACAGATCCACAAGAAACCATGGAAAATAACTTTCCATTTACTTTATTTGAACAAATTTTTTTTTAACATTTTAACCATTTTAAGAACTCTTTTAATCATGTTCCTTTTTGCAACTACAAATTATGATATTTCTTAATTACCGTTTTAATCTATCATACACTTCCCTGCAAAAATAAATGTCATCTCGACATTACCATTCTCTTCGACACGTCTTTCAGTCTGTTTTTTGTTTCACACATATTTTTTTAGTGCCAGAGTTCTTGTAACTGTTCAGCATTTTAACAGTCCATGATTGTCCCAAACATGATAGTTCACGTCTTCTATCAAAACAAAAGTTTATGAAAAAGAACAGTTCATAAGTGTCTCAAAGTGCAAAAATTTAAAGAGGCATGAAACAACAGTCTATCTTTTCTTTGGCAATCGAGAGTCCAAGAGTCTACAGCCTGAATGGTGGCACCTATTACCAGAGGTCATTGTTTTGCAAGTCACAAGTAAATCTCGAGTCTTTGCATTCAAGTCTCAATGGGCAAGTCCAAGTCGAGTTGCAAGTCCTCAACTTTAAGCTTCAAGACCTAAACAAGTCATTAGTGTTGTTTGCCCAAATTAGTGTTTCTGTATTAATTACTACAGTAAATTTAAAGCCATAAATGGTCTATAGTAAGTATATTTATAAAGAAATAATAATTAGTGGTGTTTCATTAAGGAATGAATCATTGTTTGTGAACAAATATAGGCCTAAGTGAATGAATAATTTCTTTTAAGTCCACTGTTTCATTTTTTAATGATTCGGTGATTTTAATGAATCAATCAAGTCAAATATTTAATAACTTGCTAATACGTAGCTAATACAGACACTCGTTTATCGCCACCTAAAACACATATTGACATGATCGTTGGGTATTATTTATAGCGTTTAAAAATTTTAAAATAACTCTGATTGGATTTGTCTGAAAGAAGAAAGTCATTTACACCTAAGATTCCTTGAGAGTAAGACATGGGCTAATTTTAATTTTGGGGTGAACTAATCCTTTAAACTTAGTATTAAACATACCATATTAATATTAAAAAGCAAAGAGAATTATAAAATGCATTAAACATTACATCAGCATTTCACAAACTGGCTTTAATTTAAGAACTGTGGTGTGTTTGTGAGATGATAAAAAGCTAATAATTAAATCCTAAAAATGTCAATTTAAAAAAAATCAACACAACCCTTGAACACTAAAAATACATATATTTGATTTGTTTGCATGTCAATATGACCATTAACTTCTCAGAACTTGTTTGAGCAGATGAGGATGATAAAACAGATTTAGATACAAAATAGTAAGTAAAACACAACTATAACACTGAAGTAAACGCAGACAACAACAGGCAAAGGAACAGAACCAATAGACCAGTGGTAACAAGCTAACTAATGAGGCAACAGGTAAAAGGAATGATTAATCAAACTAACTGTGAAAATAGGTCTAACACACAAGGAAGACAGGACCAAAACAAAACATAATTTTGACATAATGCCCTCTAACTGGGAAGGCACAGCTTCACAGCATGAGATGACCGAAGAGGTGTCCCTGAAGGTGGACAAATGGCTGGTGAAGGACAGGCGACTGATGAATCCAAGGAGTAGATGGTGAGAGGAGCTGAGGAGATTACAATCAGAGGAACCATGAAGAAGTGGACGGACAATAAGATCCATGAGCGACCCAGGAGACAGACATGATGGAGGTGACCCATGGTGGAACTGATGGAGGGAGGATCCAATGAGGAAACATGAGTCCGACTGACAGAAGTAACAGGAGATAAGGTCCAGGTGATGTCCGATATGGACAGAGATCCAGTAAAATCGAAGGACCTTGAGACCAAGGTGGAGTTCCAGCATCAAGCAGCTGAGGAGGAGCCAGGGTACCAGAGGATATGGTGACAATGAAGTAAGAAAAGATGGAGCCTGAGGGAAGGAGGAGCCCGATGGAGCCATAAGGGTGAAGTGATGGAGTCCATGGCAATGGTGGAACGATGACTGACCAAGGCAGAGCCGATGGCATGAGGGAGCCTGGAGGAACCGACAGGACAACGGTCCCAGGTGGAGCCTAGGGCGGGGCAAGGAGCCAGGGCGGAGCCGACTGGTCAACCAAGGGATGAGGCAGAGCCTTGGACTCCTCAAGCCAGCGCAGAGCTGGGGACTGGGAGCCCTAAGGCAGATCAGGGCTGCATGGCAGAGGCTGATGGTGAAGCTGAGGGAATGGCTGGTTTCAGTGAAGCTTACAGAAGAGAAAAACTGGATGAAGAAGCAGACTCAGTGATGGACAAGACTGGTGTGATGAAGAACACTCTGTGCTGGATGGGACTGCTGGTGACAATGACTTTAAGCTGAGTGGAATCAGCGACAACGAAAACACACAGAAGGAAGGTTTGTGGGTGGGCAGGTTGGGAACCACTACCTCCATTTCCCAGTCAGTTAACTATATTTGCTCATCCTTTTCCACTAAAATACTCATTGATATGGATGATATGGCCGGCTGGTAAGACAGGACCTTGGGGTCCTTTTCCGGGACGTATGTGGTTGCTGGCTCTAGCTCCTATCAGGCATTGACTCAGGCTTGATCTCCATAGTGGGAATGAGCTGGGCCTCCCGATAACACCAGACAAAGACACAGAACCAAACTGGCAATAGACAGGGGGTAATATTGTCAAGTCAAGTCAAGTCAAGTCACTATTATTTGTATAGCGCTTTTAACAATGCAAATTGTGTCAAAGCAGCTTTACATCAGCTTGATATAAAGCTGGGTGGCTTTACATCAGCTTTACAGTATTTTGATGGGGAAATAGTGTGTCGAAATAGTGTCATTCTCCTCTGGCCAGACAAAATCAGCAGTCTAAATCTAGGCTGCCGCAGAGTCAGATTGTGCAAAGGACTCATCTGGTTCCTGTGGTCTTGTCCCGATGGCTGTCTAGGAGACAGGGTCTTCACTGGGGATTAGTCTCTGGGGCTCATCTAGTTATCCTGGTCTCCGCTGACGTTCAGGGCTGTAGAGGTCAGCTCTAGGTGCTGATACAATTCAGTTCAATTCAAGTTTATTTGTATAGCGCTTTTCACAATACAAATCGTGGCAAAGCAGCTTTACAGGAAATTAAGTTACTACAATATATTTATATATTGTAGAAACTTAATATATTTAACTTATGGTTGTTCTGTATGTTTTGTAGTTCTGTATGTTGTCTGAGGGTTGGCATCATCTGAGGTCCTCTGAGGGGTTGGCATCATCTCTTCTCAGGTGTTCTGGATCCAGACTGAAGCTTGTGTTATTCCTAGTTACCACGGGATATTAATCCCGTGGCAGAAACAGAGAAACAGATAGAGACATAATTAGCGTAGCTGCTGTTCCATCCAAGCAAAAATGATTTGTTCAAACCAAGCTAAGGAACAATAATGTGCATTTGATCAGATATAACTGTAGTACAAGATTATGAGATGCATTATGTGAATGCTTGGCTAAAGAGATTTTTTAGAGTCTTTAATCTAGATTTAAACAGAGAGAGTGTGTCTGAACCCCGAACGTTATCAGGAAGGCTATTCCAGAGTTTGGGAGCCAAATGTGAAAAAGCTCTACCTCCTTTAGTTGACTTTGTTATCCTAGGTACTACCAAAAGTCCAGAGTTTTGCGACCTTATGGAGCGTGATGGATTGTAGCGTGGTAGAAGACTAGTAAGGCACACAGGAGCTAAACGATTAAGGGCCTTATAGGTAAGTAATAATATTTTGTAACTGATATGGAACTTAATAGGTAGCCAGTGCAGAGATTATAAAATTGAGGTAATATGATCATATTTGGACTACCTGTAGTTTGTTTATTGAAGATGCAGGGCAACCAGCTAGCAGTGCATTACAATAGTCCAGTCTAGAGGTCATAAATGCATGAACTAGCTTTTCTGCATCAGAAACAATTAACATGTTTCGTAGCTTGGCAATGTTTCTAAGGTGGAAGAATGCTGTTTTTGTAACATGGGAAATATGATTTTCAAAAGACAAGTTGCTGTCTAATATAACACCCAGATTTTTGACTGTAGAGGAAGTAACAGTACATCCATCTAGTTGCAAACTATAATCCAAGAGATTCTGTGTACTGTTTTTTGACCCAATAAGTAATATCTCGGTCTTATCTGAATTTAATAGGAGAAAATTATTGGTCATCCAATCTTTTACATTTTTAACACACTCTGTTATCTTAGATAATTTAGAAGTTTCATCTGGTCTTGTTGAGATATATAGTTGAGTATCATCAGCATAACAATGGAAACTAATCCCATATTTTCTAATAATATTACCAAGGGGCAACATGTATTTTGAAAATAGCAGAGGACCTAGGACAGATCCTTGTGGTACTCCATACTTTACTGGTGATAATTGAGATGACTCCCCATTTAAATAAACAAATTGGCAGCGATCGGACAGGTAGGATCTAAACCATCCTAAAGTCTGCCCTTGAATACCCGTATAGTTTTATAATCGATCTATGAGTATGTCATGATCTATAGTGTCGAACGCAGCGCTAATCACCATCTGATCTGGATACGGACTGGATCTGGGTGGCTACGGTGACCTCGGAATAACAAAGAAACAGACTAATATTAGCATAGATGCCATTCTTCTAACAATGTAACAAGTACATCGGGTGTTTTGGGAAGTGTTCCCGGTTCTGGGAGACCTAATTAATGCAGCCTAACAATCCTTTAAATGCGATAGTGTATTATGTGTAAGCCAGGTTAAAGAGATGGGTCTTTAATCTAGATTTAAACTGACAGAGTGTGTCTGCTTCCCGAACAGTGTTAGGTAGATTGTTCCAGAGTTTGGGCACTAAATAGAAAACGATCTACCGCCCACAGTATTGATATTCTAGGTATTATCAAATGGCCAGAGTTTTGAGATCGCAGCGGACGTGAAGGACTATAATGTGATAAGAACTCACTCAAATACTGAGGTGCCAAACCATTCAGGGCCTTATATGTAATTAGCAAGATCTTAAAATGGATACGATGTTTAATAGGGAGCCAGTGCACTGTTGACAGAACCGGGCTAATGTGGTCATACTTCCTGGTTCTAGTAAGAACTCTAGCTGCTGCATTTTGAACCAGCTGGAGTTTGTTTATTAAATGCGCAGAGCAACCACCCAATAAAGCATTACAATAATCTAGCCTCAAGGTCATGAACGCATGAATTAATGTTTCTGCATTTGACATTGAGAGCATAGGTCATAATTTACATATATTTTTAAGATGAAAAAATGCAGGTTTACAAATGCAAGAAACATGTTTTTCGAAGGAAAGATTGCTATCAAAAAGTACGCATAGGTTCCTAACTGATGACAAAGAATTTACAGAGCAGCCATTAAGTATTAGACAGTGATCTAGGTTATTACATGCAAAAGTTTTTGGTCCAATAATTAACGCCTCTGTTTTTTTCAGAATTTAGCAGTAAGAAATTGCTAGTCATCCAGTTTTTGATATCAACTATACATTCCGTTAATTTTGCAAATTGGTATGTTTCATTGGGTCGCGAAAAAATATAGAGCTGAGTATCATCAGCATAACCAGTAAGATCCAGTAGGTCTGTTGAAATGTACAGGTAGGTGGAACACCTGCTAGGCATCACTGCCAGTCGCACCTCCTCCGGTGCCCACGGGTCAGCTGCAGGGTCATCAGCCAGGAACCACCATTCACCAACGTTTCGCTCCTTTAATCCTGGAAACGTCTCCTGGTGGCGGAGCAGTGACAGGGACGTCTCCCTGTCACCCCCTGCAGCTGATAGATGTTACCCTCTGCGGCTGTTGTCGGGGTTAGTTTTTCTTTCCCCAGCTCTTGTCTTTCCTCCTCAGCCAGAGCCAAAAGCTCCCCTTCTCGGCCTCCTCTGCTAGCTCTATGATTGCCTTCTTTAGGATCCCTCCGGTCACTCCTACCTCCCTCAGAAGGCATGTGGTTGACAGCCCCACATAGCCTCGGCATCCAACTTCCACTGGATAGATGGTGGTCTTCCAGCCAGCCTCCCGGCACTCAGCAGCCAGCTCTAAGTACTTGACCTTCTTGCGTTCGTAGGCGGCCTTCACCCCCCCCTCCGCTGGTATTGTGAGCTCAGTGAGCAGCACGGATTTTGCCTTGGTGAACCACACCACTATGTCAGGGCGGAGAGATGTAGTAGTGATCTCGACCGGGAAACGGAGCTGCCGGTCGAGGTCGACTCTCGTGTTTCACTCCTGGTCAGGGGAAAACGGCCTAGGTGTTTCTCTTGGTCTGATGTTTTTTCTCCCCCTGTCTTCCATGACAAAGCTGATGTGGTTGTGGTTCTCTGCTGGTGGTACCCCTTTGCTGCCCTGTCGACGCCCCTCTAGCACCTCGGCTAGCTTTCTTAGGACCTGGTCGTGGCGCCATCTGTAGCGTCCCTGGGATAGCGCGATCTTACATCCTGACAAGATGTGCTGTAGGTTTGCGTTAGGGGTATTGCAGAGTGTGCAGCCTTCCTCACTCCCGAACCACTGGTGAAGGTTCCGAGGACAGGGAAGTGTGTCGCATTTAGCATTTTTCTCTAAGAAGGAACATAGTTGTGAGGATACTACCTTTTCTAATATCTTTGACAGAAAAGGGAGATTTGAGATCGGTCTGTAATTAATTGCAGCCAGCACTAACTCAGATAGAAAATCAGCAAATTGTTTAATAAAGTCTGTATACAGTAGCCAGTACAAACATCACAGGGGATTTATCATTAACACTTGTTTCTTTGTATAACGTTATATGAAGCACCATTACTTCAAATGAATTATACTTGAAACCCGACCTCTGAGAAATACTGAAAATATTGCTATAAACTGTAGCAACACCTCCCCCTTTGCCTTTTGGACGCGGCTCATGTTTGTAACGGTAATCTTGGGGGGTAGACTCGTTTAAAGTAATGTAATCATCTGGTTTTAGCCAGGTTTCTGTCAAACAAAGCACATCTAGTTTATGGTCAGTGATCATATCATTTACAAAAAGTGCTTTTGTAGAAAGGGATCTAATATTCAATAAGCCAAGCTTTATCATTTGTTTATCTGTATTAAATCTGTTTTTTATTTGTTGAACATTATTTAAATTGTTTAATAAAATCAAATTTGGACGTTTTCTGTATTTTCTAGTTCGGGGAACAGACACAGTCTCTATAGTGTGATATCTAGGTGAAAGAGTCTCTATGTGCTGAGAATTAACTGACTTCTGTGACGTGAGGCAGCTAGCAGATGGTCGGTTTAGGCAGTCTGTCTGCTTCCTGACCTGGGCCCCAGTTAGTCAAGTACTAACTCTAAGACTATGTGCCATATTTCTAGAGAGAAGAGCGGCACCACCCCAGGAGGGATGAACACCATCTCTTTTCAACAGGTCAGGTCTGCCCCAAAAACTCTTCCAATTGTCTATGAAACCTACGTTATTCTGCGGGCACCACTTAAACATCCAGCCACTGAGTGACAACAGTCTGCTATGAATCTCATCGCCACGGTAAGCAGGGAGCGGGCCAGAGCATATTACAGTGTCTGACATCATACTTGCAAGTTCACACACCTCTTTAACATTATTTTTAGTGATCTCCGACTGGCAAAGTCGAACATCATTAGCACCGACATGGATAACAATCTTACTGAATTTATGTCTAGCATTAGCCAGCACTTTTAAATTTGCCAAGATGTCAGGCGCTCTGACTCCTGGTAAACATTGGACTATGGTGGCTGGTGTCTCTATTTTCACGTTCCATAAAATAGAATCGACAATAGCTAGAGCACTTTCATCAGGTTTCTCAGTGGGTGCGTCACTGAGTGGGGAGAACCTGTTTGATGTTTTGATCGGAATGGAAGAGTGGTGTTTTGACCCGCAACTATGCCGCCTCACAGTCACCCAGTTACCCTGCTGCAGAGGCGCTGAAACCGGAACCGAACCATGTACAGGAGTCCCTGAGCTAGTCGCATCCAAAGCAGTATCTACAGCCCTCACATTCTTACTGTCCTCAACTAAAGTTTGGATGTGTGTCTCTAATTCTGAAATCTTCTCTGTCTGCCTAACTATTTCCCTGCATTAATCACATGTGAATCCTTCGCTGCTGACAGAGAGAGATAAACTGTACATGTGGCAAGCGGTGCAGGTGACGATGCAAGGAGAAGCCATTACTCACCGTGATTGTAGAGTAATTCCGACTCACCACAGTAGTTTGATGGACTCGTAAAAAAGGAGCGAGAGAGAAAAGAAACAGAGCGAGAGAGAGAGAGAAGAAGCGGTATAAAACGTGAATGGAGATGCGATTGACAAGCTAATAGGCTAACGGAATGCTAACGCGCTGCGCTCGCGGTTTAGATCAAGAGATTAAAGGCGGATGATGTCAAATTAGTCTTAAATCAGAAATATGGTGAGAATTAAATTATACTTTAGCGATTTAAACAACAGATAGAGTAAGATAGAGATTTCTTCAGATAAACAAAGCTACACAGAGCTACAAACAGCAGCACGGCAGGCAGGAACAGGAAGCAATCTCAACAATGTAACTTCGAGGTAATACATATCATCACTTAGCAAAACTCTCACACACTGATCTTAATATTTATATGAGGATTTATTACAAACATTCATTTGGACATGATATTTTAGTAACAAATTTCAGCTGCTGTATTAATGTCATGAAGAGAAAAGAAGAGACTCTATAACATCTCATGGTTACTGGTTCATCATGCAGCTCAAAGCATCATGGGTAGAATCTCTTGCCAGTTCTCTTCTGATTCATCAACGCAGTTTTACTGATGATCCTTTATAAATACCAAACCCAGGATAGAGCGGCTGAGTGAATGTGGTCTGGACTGTGTGGATGAGGCTCATTATGTCAGAGACACTGTAGAAGGACAGAGTTCCTTCACTGTGATCCACATACACTCCTATTCTATTGCTGATGGGCTTTACAGGGAGATCAGTCCATATGTTATTGTGTTTGAATGAGTAATTGGAGGGAGTGCAGTACAAACTCCAGGACTGATCATTAGATCCAAACAAACCTTTATTACCCAATCCCTTCCTGCTGATGCTCTTATATGACACTGATATAAACACATGTCCACTCCACTCCAGCTCCCAGTAACAGCGTCCCCACACACACTCTTTACACAACACCTGACACCAATAATCAAATCTGTCTGGATGATCAGGATACAACTGGACTTTGTTAGTGTGAGTAATCACTCTCTTCCTCTCAGACAGACGGAGATGTTTATTCACTGTGTTCAGATCCAGAGTGAGCTGATGGGAATCTGATGGAGATAAAACACATCAGAATCAGGAATTATGAATCTTCATGTTCAGTGCATCATCAGTGTCTCTGATGACCAGATATCATGTGCTAATCATCATTTACATCATCAGTTATAAAACTCTTCTTCACCTTCTACAGGAAGAACAAGAACATGAAGACACATGAAGTGAGTTTTCTGCTTGTTTTCTTACTGACTTACATTTTAGGAAGTTGTTCCTGGTCCTGGGAACAATGTTGGTGAATGTGACTGTGGAAATCAACAGACATGAACAGTGTGATTCTCATGATCCTGCATCCATTCCAAAGACATTTCTAATATGATGTTCTCCATGATATGAGATGATGATGGATTCATTTCTGAAAGCAGATGATTCCCCAGGACTTTACCTCTGTCTGAGATCTTCTTGAGCTTCTCTTTCCAGAAGTCTTCCAGTTTGTCTCTGAGCTGATGGACAGATTCTCTCAGGCCATCAAAAGAGACGAGAGAAATTAAGGGATCATTATTTACGTCTGTAGATTCAGGAGATTCTGAGAGAGACTGGAAACTCTACAGAAAACAGAAATCAAAACTCATCAGCTCCACAATTCACCCAATAACCTGCAGGAACATCAGATTTGTGTGGCTCTTGTTTACTTGACTGATCTTTAGTAACTCACCTCAATCCAGCACTTTCAGAGCATAAGCTTCATTCTTCTCATATTCATTATATCACATTAGAGCTACAGATTTTATTATTTGGCACTTACACTATACAGTGCTGCTGGAAAGTTTGTGAACCCTTTAAAATTTTCTATATTTCACCATAAATATGACCCAAAACATAATCAGATTTTCGTAGTCCTGAAAGTAGATAAAGAGAACCCAATCAAACAAATGAGACAAAAATATTTTCTTTGTCATTTATTTATTCAGGAAAATTATCCAATATTGCATATCTGTGAGTAGCAAAAGTATGTGAATCTCTTGGATTAGCAGTTAATTTAAACGTGAAATTAGAGTCCATCTGTGCAGAGGTGTTTTCAGTCAGTTCAATGACTATCAAATGTCAGTACGTGACCTGTTTTATTCAAAGAACAGGGATCTAGTAAATCATGTCATGAAACAAAGGAGATTACCGAGGACCTCGGAAAAAGAGTTGATATTGCTCATCAGGCTATAAAATGTTACAAAACCATCTCTAAAGGGTTTGGACTCCACAAATCCACAGTCAGACAGATTGTGTACAAACAGAGTAAATTCAAGACCACTGTTACCTTCCCAAGAAGTGGTCGACCAACAAAGATCACACCAAAGCAGAACGTGTAATAGTCTGCGAGGTTGCAAAAGTTCCCAGGGTAACTTCTAAGCAACTAAAGGCCTTTCTCACATTGGCTAATGTTCATAAGCCCACCATCAGGAGAACACTGAGCAACCATGGTGTGCATGGCAGAGCTGCAAGAAGAAAGGCATTGTTCTCCAAAAAGAAAATTGCTTGCTAAAGATCATGTGGACGAGCCAGAGGATTATTGGAGAAAGGTTTAATGGATGGATGAAACCAAAATAGAATTTACTGGTTTAAATGAGAAGCTATTATGTTCGGAGAAAAGAACACACTGCATTCCATCTTAAGAATCTTATCCCATCCATGAAACATGATGGTGGTAGTTATCATGGCTTGGGCCTATTTTGCTGCATCTTGGCCAGGACAGCCTGCCATCGTTGATGAAACAATGAATTCTGAATTATACCAGCAAATTCTAAAGTAAAACGTTAGAACATCTGTTTAAGAACAGAGTCTCAAGAGAACGTGGTCATGCAGCAAGACAACAAACCCAAGCATACAAGTCATTCTACCAAAGAATGGTTAAAGAAGAACAAAATTAATGTTTTGGAATGGCTGAGTCAAGGTCCAGACCTTAATCCAATTAAAATGTTGTGGAAGGAGCTGAAGCAAGCAGTTCATAGGAGGAAACCCACCAACATCACAGAGTTTAAGGGGTTCTGCACTAAGGAATGGGCTAAAACTCCTACATGTTATTGTGCAGGACTGATCAGCAGTTACAAGAAACTTTACCTTCAGTTACTGCAGCAAAAGGAGGTCACACCCGATACTGAAAGCAAAGATTCACATACTTTTGCAACGCACAGATATGTAACACTGGATCATTTTTCTCAATAAATAAATGACAAAGAACTTTTGTCTACTTTCAGGACTTAAATGAAAATCTGATGATGTTTTGGGTCATATTTATGCAGAAATATAGAAAATTCTAAAGAGTTCACAAACTTTCAAGCAGCACTGTTTGTGAACTTTCTAGGAAACGGTGTGGATAAAACGTCTGCTAAGAGCATAAATGTCCTTAAGCACATCAGTGGAGTCTCATTTTAGGGTTGAGTAGATTTGACCAGGAAAAGCAGTTCAAAGGCTACGATTATATTGACCACTATTTACAACTTTAGAGTGGTTAAAGACACTGAAACTTCACAAACATGATGCTGTATATTAGCAATCAGACTTATCAGGATTTCAGACTAAAATGCAAGGCACCGCAAATAATGCGGTGTTTGATTTTGCATTAAATCCTGCAGTAATGGAATCGTGAAATCCTGGAGTGACTGCTTCACTGCATTGAAACCAATCAAAATCTGACCGTGTCTTAAAGGCATAGTTCAACCAATAAATTTCTGTTAATTTACTCAACCTCAGGCCATCCAAGATGTAGTTGACTTTTTCTTCAGTAAAACAATAAAGAAAATTTTTAGCTGAAACCGTTGTTCTTGGTGATTCATAAAATGCAAGCCAGTGGCTTCCCATGTTTGAGAATAAAAAAGCATATCAAGGAACACAAATTTAATACCTGTGAACTCATTCAGCGCTTCAGTTCCTGAATAAATAAATAATAAATTAAAAAAATTAATTAATAATAAATTTAAAAAAAACAAAAAAAAACTTTGAACAAAATAATCTGTGAGAAATCAGAATTAATGGGCTAAAACTGCGACATGAAAAACCCCTAGAAATCCTACAAAAAGTAGGATATTAACTTGGAATGTTTAGATTACATTTAAGGAGGTGTGCATTATGCCATAAAAAATAAAATGATAGAAAAGGTGGCTTATTTTTGAGTGTTATAGGCTAGCTAGGCCTAGTTCCAACACACTTTGGCACTCACATTAATGTTAAAGATCAAAGGGGCAGGGGCTCGAGCCCCTGTTCATATAAATCAGGCCTATATAAGATAAGCATTTGAACACAGCTTCCTTGCACTATAATAAACACAAGAATTATCTGCATGATGCCACTGTTATTTTTATTATTGCGAAGTGAGATGAATAAAGAGCGCATCTGTCTTGCGTGCACAAAAACGCAGTGGAAAAGGGAAGTTGGTTTATCAAGTTAATCCATAGTCGAGTGGTGGATGGTAGCCAGTGATTTCAGTGGCACAGGTTCAAATCCGGATTGGGGTGTTTTTTTTTTTTAATAAATAAATAAAAAATAATATATAAAATGATTAATGGAGATGTGTGCATTCTGCAGTTCGCTGGTTTATGTTACATCATTTTTTTTCTTTCAGATAGAGCATATCCATCTTACACTGAGCAATTGTGACTGAATTCTGAATTCAGGAGGGGGTTGGGGTTTGGGTACAGTTCAGCTTCATCGTGGGGGTTGCTTTCAATAAAGGTGTAAATCGCTTGCTCTTTCATATGAAAAGTGTCTAATGATCATTTCAAACTTGCAGAGCAGGTTTAGGTAAAGTGTCTGTTTTAGGGTAAATGCCTCATTTGGTTTGTCTTTTGCAATGGGCATGCAACGGCATACAGAGTATTATATACAATATAATATGCAGTGTTGCTTGTTTTTTGTTTTGTTTTTTTCTCAGGAGACGCGGCACCTCTGCCAGAGAGACAAAGAAACTGGCCGAAAGAGACGCGCGTCTGCCGGACCTACCCATCTCATGAAAGTGGTATTGATACGCAAAAATGGACTTTGGCGTGTATATGCTATGCGAAGGGTAGGATTAGGGTTATGGGGTAGATGCGTATCATATGTATGCAAAAACTGCGTATCACATGCACGTCAACAAATTTCGTATCATATGCACGCGAAAACTGCGTATTATATGCACGCCAGGGGCGGTTCTAGGATTTCATCTTTAAGGGGGCTTAGCCTTCAGAGAGATCATTAGATACAACTATACAAATTACGTAAATAAACAGTATTTTACTGTGCTTATGTAAAGTGTATTACTATATGAAGTAATTAGACACAATTACCTATTAAAGTTACAGAAGTTACTTAGTGATTCTCACGTTTTCTTTTGTTGTTTGATTAACATTATTAGCCTAATATGAGAAATGCATGGATCCATTATACTGACACACATCCAATATTTTCTTAACTGTTTATGTTTATTTAAGACGTAACCGACTGTGTTCACTTGGATACTTGTCAAGACAGCCACTGTGACATAATATTTTGTGTATTTGCTTATTTGCTTGAGAAGATGCGAAATTGAATGACCCGATCACATGAAAGTGTGCTTCAATGGCACGAGTTTCTATTTGGTGTGCTATTTAAACGCAGAAACTGACTTTGGCATGCATATGAGATGCAGTGGTTAGGTTTAGGGGTGTGGGGAAGGTGCGTATCATAAGCACACCAAATAGAAACAGAAAACCGTGCCATTGAAACGCACTTTCATGAGATCAGGCTGGCGTGCTGTCCGTGCAGTGCCTCTCAGTGCGTGCGTGCTTCATTTAAATGTGTGCGCGCACAATAATGATCTATCACAGCGCATGAGTAACACACTGAGATCGATAAAGGAGCGAGAATGAAACTTTCTTGAGGAAGCAGCGCTGGACTGATCGTTCAGATAGCTGATTATAGTTTTAGGGGGGCTGAGACGACAAATAGGGGGGCTGAAGCCCACCTAAAAGGTCTAGAACCGCCCCTGATGCACGCCAAACACGCGCGTCTTATATACGCCAAAGTCCATTTTTGCGTATTAATACCACGAGTTTTCGTTTTTATTTGGCGTACTGTTTATACGCATTTTCATGAGACCGGGCTCCCAGAGAGACAAAAACTTTTGTTCTTAATTTATATGCTGCTTTGTTCTATTTTCCGTTTTGCACTGTTTTAATTGTACTCGGCAACGCTGCAGTCGTTTTGGCAATACAAATGTAAAATATGTGGCAGTAATAAGAAACTGTCCCGAGACTTAATGTAAGCCTAATCATTTTTAGTTTCATTATTGGGCAATTCCAGCATTACTGACCTGACATTCACAGTCAAATCCTGAAATATAAATTCATTACCAATATATTGAACCATCTCTTTATATTTTTCTAAAGCCCTTAAAATAGAGTCCAGACATCAGAAAAGTATCTATGAACGTGTTTTATATTTTAGATTTGGGAAATCTATGCATTACAGACATAACAAAAAGAACCGAGGTTTTGGGAGATATTTTTTGGGAGGATTTAGACTTTGTGATTTAGCTACAATGCACAAACCAGAAGCAACAATATCTGCAGAATGGAGAAGGGTTGACCATTCACATAACATAAAATATCAATTTTTTTTCAATTTTGGTTTTTGTGTTTCAGAAGAAAATCGTTATGGATGTGACCGTTCTGAAAGCAGAATTTATCCCACTAGCCTATGCAAATGCATAAATGCTTCAAAAACTTTAACAGAGATGTCTAGATGGTATTTAGGGCTGCCCCCCACGTAAGATTTTTCTAGTTAGTAGTCGTTCATTTTTGTCATTATTCAACTAATCGCACGTTTCTATTAAATTAACTTATCATGAGCCTTAATATATTCCACGCTCAAGCATACACATTAAGTTTGCCACAAAGCACAGGCAGAAGTATAGCCTAATAATTATGAAAAAGGAGACATTTTATTTATTTATTAATAAACTATTGTTTTCTTGTCGGCTGCAAGAAATTCATGGTGCTGACTCTCATCTCCAGTATCTGGATGCGCCTTTAGAGAAAAATGCAACCTTCACAGATTACATTATCAGGGAGTATTGCTTTCGTTTTGAATTGGTTCGTTTAAAAGTAGACATTTCAAGCTTTCTGTAGATATATTTCTCATCTATGTGAGGCACCCCAATTTTAAGTTATTTCATTATCAGGAAAAATTTCAAGTGATAGCGCGGGCGCCTCCCTGCCATACATGCACCTTAATAATTTTCCGCACAAACACTTGAATATGAATAGTAATAGAGCACATTTATTTTAGGATACAGTTTGGGATCCGCATTAAAATAAATCTTCACAAGTCTACATCCGAGACAGATGCAGTTATAACTGTAAATTGAAGACTATTTGGCGTTTTAAAATGATCTAAGGGCCGATGCCGCTCCAATTCATTGATCATTAGTTGTTCTTGATCAAGATTAAACAGATGTATGACTCTTATAAACGTGTTTTAATAAATAGCTTTTGCATTAAATAATAAAGATACAAAGCAGGTTAAGTTAAATGTACAGATAATTATAAAATGCTATAGACCGCGAATGAGATTGCAAAGAATAATAAGAATGGGGTAAATGATGTAACCCCACAGCACATCTCTTGCGCGTCGCACTCAGCATCATGAGCACAGTGCAAATCTTGCACTGATATTCTAACGAATAGGATATTTTTTGAGTTTTACTCAAATTGTATAAAAGCCAGTAAAGAATGCTCCCTTTAAAATCACTGAAGTTGTCGATAAATTAAGCTCTTTTACATCGTGTGCACTTTGTTGATTATAATGAGAGAACTTGAGTTTAAACATGAAGACATTTTATTAATCCGTCCCTTCTTTTCAGTTTCAATGATTTAGCTAAATTGTGGCCAGGTTTAATTTATTCGTTTGTTTTAGTTAGGCCTAAATAATGGGAGCGAAATTATACAGTGCCTCATGTTTTGCTAAAATAATTCATAAAACACGCAACAATTTCTTGATCAGTGAACAGATATCTTTTCCCCAAGTAGTTCTCTGTCAAAATAAAGGACAGGTAACCAATAGGCTAACAAAGTATGTGCGTGACAAAAATGCATGCTGTTTTATTAAAATTTAAAATTTAAAAATTTTAAAAATATAAACTAAAAATGTACTTGTGACAAATTTTAAGTAATGTGAGAATATTGACATTTTGCATAGTATAGCCTAACCTACTGAAACAGGCTACCACTTTTAAAGCTCCGATGCAAAGTAAACCATAATTTCTTTATAGGATAATATAACAGGATTCATATTAAATAGTACTGCACACATGTTAAATGTTTCAAATCTAAAATATGGTGTAATACTATGTATGTAGCATAGAGTAAATATAAGCACAGGCTCAAAGGCTTGACATTTATCCTGCTTGAATTCGTTCTAAGAAATGCACATAACTTCATAAGTACTAAATTTGCATCTGTGAATATTAAATATTTTAACTACAGTGTTTTTCTTTCATTTTCCACCGACTGCAGCCGTCAAAGTAACACATCGGCGAGGTAAAGCCGACATCTATTTGCGAAAATGTGCTTTGATGCGTTCGCTTGATAACTTGTGGTTAAAGCGCGACTCAGCGGTCAAAAGCTGCAAATGCACTTTGCAGACGCGGCGGCGGCGGTGCCTACGGCGGTAAAAAGCACACTTTGGTTGGCCACCTACTGTACATTAAGTCATTGTGTGATTAAGTAAATGAACTAGTGAACTGAACCAGTTCATTGAAAATAACCGTCTGAAAGAACTGCATTTCCACGCTGCCTGAGGATCTGGATTACCGTTAATAATGTTGTAAATAATGTTCAGTTTCTTGTACAGACAGACTGTTTCATTTCATAAGACCTCATTATATTGTCAGGAGCCACGGGTATTCATTTTGTGTTTTCTTATATGCTTTATTTTTATTCCCAAAAACGTGCAGCCGTTAACTTGCTTGGTTATCAATCACCAAGTAGCAGTTTCAGCTAAAAACAAATTATTTGAATAAATTAAATTAAATTTTTTAATTTTTGTCTGAAATCCTTGTGAGACTGACTGCTAATATACCGCATTATTTCATATTTGGGCTCTTCATGGTCAAATTCTTCATGCAGGCAAATAAAAATCAATTTTATCAGCTTTGAAGATAACTTGATCCAATTTTTAAAAAGTTGAAATGTTAGTGAAGTTTTGAATTGTTGGTGGCTCTAGTGTTGTTTGACAGCTTAATATACACTCCTCTCCAAAAGTATTGGAACAGTGAGGCCAATTCTTTTATTTTTACCGTAGACTGAAAACATTTGGGTTTGACATCAAAAGATGAATATGAGACAATAGATGAACATTTCAGCTTTTATTTCCATCTGGATCTGATACACAACTTAGACGATAGCACCTTTTATTTGAACTCACCCATTGCTCATGTGACCAAAAGTATTGGAACATGTGATTGACAGGTGTGTTTTATTGCCCTGGTGTATTCTATTACATTGATTATTCAAACAATAAATTGACTGAATGTCTACGCTCAGTTTCAGATTTGGGTTTTGCCTGTTCAGACTGCATTTATAGTTAGACGTGTAACCAACATGAAAACCAGAGAGCTTTCTATGGGTGAAAAACAAGCAATTATGAAGCTGAGAGAAGATGGGAAATCAATTAGAGCCATTACACAAACATTGGTCATAGACAGTACAACTATTTAGAATGTCCTGAGAAAGAAAGAAAACACTGGTGTACTAAGAAACAGACCTCAAACAGGACCAAGGGAAACATCGGCAGTTGACGACAGAAACATTGTGAGAGCTGTAAAGAAAGACCCTAAAACAAATGTTAGTGACATCAGCAACAACCTCCAGAGAGCAGGAGTGAAGGTATCACAATCTACTGTTCGCAGAAGACTTCATGAACAAAAGTACAGAGGCTACACCAGAAGATGCAAACCACTCATTAGCAAGAAGAATAGGAAGGCCAGGCTGGAATTTGTCAAAAAGTACAGAGACAAGCCTCGAAAATTCTGGGACAAAGTTTTATGGACTGATGAGACTAAGATTAACCTTTACCAAAGTGATGGAAAGGCTAAGGTTTGGAGAAAAAAGGATCTGCTCATGATCCCAAACAAACAAGCTCATCTGTGAAACACAGTGGAGGTAATGTCATGGCTTGGGCTTGCATGGCTTCTTCTGTTACGGGCTCATTAATCTTCATTGATGATGTAACCCGTAATGGCAGCAACAAAATGAACTCAGAAGTCTACAGAAACATTTTGTCTGCCAATTTACAGAAAGATGCAGCCAAATTGATTGGGAGATCCTTCATCATGCAGCAAGATAATGACCCAAAACATAGTGCCAAAACAACAAAGGAGTTCATCAGGGGCAAGAAGTGGAAGGTTTTAGACCTCCAGACTTAAATCCTATAGAGCATGCATTTTACCTGCTAAAAAAGAGACTAAAGGGAGTAACCCCCTAAAACAAACTACAACTGAAAGAGGCTGCAGTGAAAGCCTGGAAAAGCATCGCAAAAGAAGAATGCAAAAGTTTGATAATATCAGTGGGTCACAGGCTTGATTCAGTTATTGCCAGCAAAGGATTTGCAACTAAATATTAAGTCTCATTCACTTTAATCTAGTTTAAGTCAATCTGTTCCAATACTTTTGGTCACATGAGCAGTGGGTGGGTTCAAACAAAAGGTGCTATCTTCTAAGTTGTGTCTCAGATCAAAGTAAATACCTCGAAATAATTCAGTCTACAGCAAAAACAATGGAATTGGCCTCACTGTTCCAATACTTATGGAGGAGAGTGTATCTTCCAGTTGAAAGAGCTCAGAGAAATGATTCCTAAGAGATTTCCAGAGCTGAAAGCTATTTGTAAGCGGCGTCTCTTTCAAAAGAAAATGATCAGATGGGAGTTTGAGTGATGATTTTATAATAAGACACTCATGAAATGTTTCTCTGTGAGTCTCGTGTCACAGCAGGATCTGCTCAAGTCCACTATGATCCTGTTCTTCTAGATCTGTGTTACCTGCAGGAACTGGATGTGATCCTGTGTGTGTGAAAGCTGCTCCAGCTCAGCGTCTCTCCTCCTCAGATCATTGATCTCCTGCTCCAGTCGCTCCAGTCGTCCTTCAGCTCGACTCACTGCTTGCTTTTCTTGATCTCTGATCAGCCGTATCAGCTCAGAGCGGCTTCTCTCAATGGAGCGGATGAGCTCAGTTAAGATCCTCTCACTGTCCTCCACTGCTGTCTGTGCAGAGCGCTGTTAGGACACACAGTGATTCAGGCTTCAGTGAGTCTGAACTGAGACTGAGACAAACTTCTCTTCTTCTCCAGACTCACCTTATGAGACTCCACAGCCTCTCTCAGCTGCTGAAGATCTTTCTCTCTCTGCTGGATTCTCTGCTGGAGCGTCTTCTGTGTCTCCTTCAGCTGATTCTGCAGGACAAACGGATGATAGTAAATGTCACAGAAAACTACTGGCACTAAATCATGTGAAGAGATGAATCCAGTAAAAGTGAAACTGATAACTAATGGCTGTAGGTTCAAAATCTGGGAAGGATGATTGATTATTTACCAATATTGTACATGAATTAATATAAAGATTCAGGCCTGTTTCACACTACAAGTGTAAGTATTATCAAAGTGAATCTGACATAGAGCTTCAAATTGAAAGTTTCTGCATCATTAATCTGAGGCTCTACACAGAAGATAAACAAACTATTGGATAACTACACTGAGTATTAACTTGATTGCTAGTTTTAAATACCTGTTTCTCTGTCCTCTGTGCTGCAGCTGATACAGTGTTGTGGTTTTTATGTTCATATTTTGTACAGAGCACACAAATGCATTGTTGGTCAGTAATGCAGTACATTTCCAGATGTTTCTCATGTTTCTGGCAGATCATCTCCTGCAGTTGTCCAGTGGCATCGATCACTTTGTGTGGCTTACGTGAATGAAGTTCCTCATGACGGTCAAAATGATGTTGACAGTAAGATTCCTGACACACCAGACAGGACTTGATGGCTTTGTATTTTCTTTCAGTACAGACGTCACACTGCACATCTCCAGCTCCAGTGTAACAGCCAGCAGGAAGTTTGGTCTTCTTCAGTTTCTCCACCAGTTCAGCCAGCATGGTGTTTGTAGCTAAAGCAGGCCTTAGACTGAAGGTCTGTCTGCACTGAGGGCAGCTGTAGACTCTCATCTGATCCTCCTGATCCCAGCAGCCTGTAATACAGCTCTTACAGTAACTGTGTCCACACTGGATGCTCACTGGATCCTTCAGGAGATCCAGACACACTGGACACGTCAACTCATCCTGAGAAAATCTGGCTTCTGCCATTTTACTGCATGAATACAGAGACACAAACACAAAACAACTACACTCTCAGTTTCTCTTTCCCTTAAGTCATGTGTTTCCTGTTTCCTGGTTCTGTGTTTGAGTGACGTGTGTAAACAAGTGTGTCTGTGAGTCTGTAAATCATGAAATGTCTACTAGATGTCAGTGTCAGAGAAACACTCAAAATATACAAGTTACAGAGAAGCAGGCAACAGCCTTAAAAAAGGCCGTAATACTGCATCCTAGTTACTACAGGATTACTGCAGGTCATGTCACCAGCCACCATCCACTGTTACTTAGGCAGTGCTGTGTAGATTACTAACAAATTGTAGTCTCTTACTGATTACATTGATGATTATATGATGAAAACTGTAGTTATCAATGTAATTTAGGTTAATCATTTTAGGTTTGTTACAGCTGTGCTTTATACAAATGCACTAGGAGGATGATGAAAGTTTCAAAAGTCTTTAATCCAAAACAGGTAATCCAAGCACAAGGTAGGTCGAGCACAACACTGAAGTAACATAGACAAGACTGGACAACTAGAACTGAAAACACAGGAACTTAAATACACAGGATAACGAGGTGACACAGCTGAACATAATAGCAAATCAAATCAGTAACCATAGTGACAAATGTGGGCAGGATAATGGTGCAAACGAAAACAAAATCCAAACTGAACTAAAACCGTGACAGTACACACCCTCCCGGAAAGGCGCCACCTTGTGCCAATGGATGGAGTAGGGTTCAGTGGAGGACTGAAATCCGGGAGAGGTGAAAACAGAGGAAACCAAGGTGGTGAAGATGATTTAGTGAGCCAAAAAAAGGTCAGGAGCAGGGGGAGCCAGATGTTGGTCAAGGCCACATCCAGGACAGCGATCCACGGCAGCATTGCTGGAAAGAGGAGCCATTGTGACTCCTATAGGACTTGATAGAACAATCCCTTAAAATAATCAACATTTTCTTGGTATCTTGAGTGGGTTTAGGGGTAATCACTTCACTGGGGTCTTCAGGTGGGCACCCTCCTTCCTTGGTGTTTCGCTGATAGGTCCACAACACCCCCAAAGGCCTCAACAGCAACACCTGGCATCCCAGGTGTGCCCCCCTCTGCTTTTACCTTTGTTGATCATTTTGCAGGCCAACTGGTATCCTTCCAATTTAGCCAGAGGTAATTGCTGCTTCACTTAGCAGCTTCTGACAGTGACCTAACGGCTTATCGGAAGGCCTGTCCTCTGATCCCAACCCCTTCAGTAGCCTGGTTCTTGCTGTAGCTACAAAACCTCTGCGACCAACCTCTAACCTGTGTTTGCCAACCCCGTTGTACTGCTTCGGCTGCTAGATCTGAATATTTCAGCCTTTTACATTCATTCGCTTAACCAACTGTATTCTCCCATAGCACAGTTAATTCCACTATGAACAGGGACTTTTGCAAGGTTCACCACAGGATTAGGTCCAGTCTGAGGTTGTGATTATCTCATGCAGAAAACTGAGCTTCCAGTCTAAATCAACCTGCATTTTCCAGTATCATCCAACAGAGTAGATTACATTTTTGTAATTGCCTTTATTGGAAGTTGTCCTGCTCTTATGAAAGTGGTGAATTTTAAGACTCCAGGCTTTGGAGGACAGAGGGCATTGGTGGTGGTTCTCCTTCCTTCTGGGATAATCGCCAGTTGTCTCAGGACCTGATTGTGCCTTCAGGTGTAACACCCTTGGGAAAGACTGGTTTTGCAGCCGAGAAGGGTTTGACAGTGAGGACATGATGGATCTTCTCCAATCCACTGGTTTAGGATTTTTGGTGTGGGAAGAACATTGTAGGTGGCTCTGATGATGAAACTTCCCTCCATCTCCCAAAGATCCTTCCAGGTGAGCTTACGTTTCTCTAGTTTTTCTCAGTTACTCCATTGTCCTTGTCTGGACTGCGAGACTGGATTTGTGCATCTCTCTGCCTCCTCTTGCTTCCGGACCTTGGCTACTAAAAGCTTTTTTCTCTGGGCAGATGTTGCCTTGAACCATCTGAGTCGACTCATCCTGAGTCCAAAACCCACTCTTCCCTGCTGCTCCTGCCCTACGTCTCCATGCCTGAGAGTGGATTTTGCTTGCTGTATGACCTCAGTTGCAGTCCATTTTTCAGTTAACACAAACAGAGGTTGAGAAAAGCACAGAAACATATGGATACTCAACAGGACACACACACACACTGATCTTACTGTCTATATAAGTATTTTATTAAATACATTTATTCAGACATCTTATTTCACTGACAGAAGTTCAGCTGTCAAAGCATTATGGGTAGAAACTCTCGTCAGTCTATTCTGATTCATCGACACAGTTTCACTGATGATCCAGAACCAACACCAAACCCAGGATAGAGCGGCTGAGTGAATGTGGTCTGGACTGTGTGGATGAGGCTCATTGTGTCAGAGACGCTGTAGAAGGACAGAGTTCCTGCACTGTGATCCACAAACACTCCTATTGTACTGCTGATGGGCTTTACATGGAGATCAGTCCGTATGTTATTGTGTATGAATGAGTATCTGAAGGGAGAGCAGAACAAAGACCAGGACTGATCATTGAATCCAAACAAACACTCAAAACCCCGTCCATTCCTGCTGATGCTCTTATATGACACTGATATACGCACACCATAATAACCTCCACTCCACTGCAGCTCCCAGTAACAGCGTTCACACACACTCTCTCTACACAACACCTGACGACACACATCATATCTGTCTGGATGATCAGGATACGACTGCTCTGTGACAGTGTTAGTAATCACTCTGTTGCTCTCAGAAAGATGGAGGTGTTTATTCACTGTGTTCAGATCCAGAGTGAGCTGATGGGAATCTGATGGAGATAAAACATCAGAATCAGGAATTATGAATCTGTTTGATCTTTTCATGTTCTGAACTCTTCATGTTCAGTGTATCATCAGTGTCTCAGTACAGATGACCAGATATCTGTGCTAATCATCATTTACACCATCAGTTATAAAACTCTTTTTTCAGCTTCTACAGAAGAACATGAAGACACTCAGTGAGTTTTTCTGCTTGTTTTCTTACTGACTTACATTGTAGAAAGTCGTTCCTGGTCCTGGGAACAATGTTGGTGAATGTGACTGTGGAAATCAACAGACATGAACAGTGTGATTCTCATGATCCTGCATCCATTCCAAAGACATTTCTAATATGATGTTCTCCGTGATATGAGATGATGATGAACTCGTTTCTGAGAGCAGATGAATCTTCAGGACTTTACCTCTGTCTGAGATCTTCTTGAGCTCCTCTTTGCAGAAATCCTCCAGTTTGTCTCTGAACTGATGGACAGATTCTCTCAGGTCATCAGAAGAGATGAGAGAAATGAAGGGATCAACATTTACGTCTGTAGATTCAGGTGGTGTTGAGAGAGACTGGAAACTCTACAGAAAACAGAAATCAAAACTCATCAGCTCCAAACGGGGACACTGCTTATACAAGTGATTTAAAAGGAAAGAAAAGTTCTGACATAAGAGTCATTTGAGGAACGGACAGGGTAATAATTTATAATATTTCCAAGTAATCTCTCCCAATCATTCATTCGCAACCTACACATCTATTTTCTTTTCAATCTGTTGGTTTCTAAAACAAGTGAGAGAGATGCAAACGATCAAACTTATTGTTTTCATTTTCAGTTTCAGCACATGAGACGAAATTAACATTTCTAGACTAGAGCTTTAATGAAACCTACTATTAAACTAGTATATGTATACTGAATATAATGTGTACTGAGGTGAGTATTTGCTAGTCCCCATAATATCTGATCAGTAGCCAACATTAGATTATTTTACTGGATATTCAATTTTTAAATATTTCTAGTGAATGCAATCACTAATTATCACTTTAAAAAACTAAGACAATATTACACAATAGATAATACAATTGTTAAATTGTAAAAACATTAAATAATTTGACTGATTAGATACTGATTCAGAGAGAATATGCAAACTATTGTGTCTCATTTATGTATTTTCAGTAAAGCAGAATTTTGAGAATTTCTATGCTGGTGTGACCATTGACAAACATAATTTCAGCAATTATGCTCAAGGTAATTATACTCTTACTGTCACTGACACCAATTACATCAATACGTCATGATTATTGTGGAGTTTTCACTACAAAACACAAAAAATGCTGCAAAAATCGCCACAGTTTTTGAGAAAACCTGCAACAAATTCAGTCATTTTATGCTGCAAAAATCTGAAAAAAAAAGTCCAGTGATATCCTGTTGGGACTGATTGCTAATATACAGCCTCACTTCATGTTTTGGGTCTTCTTGGTTAAATTTATGTTACAGGTAAATAAATTCAATTTTATCAGGTCTGAGGATCACCTAACTCGATTTTCATTAACATTACTCAGAATCGGTACTAAGTTCACTGATTTCACTATGACATAATAAATCAGAAGGAAAAATTATGTAAAACGTTGAAAAGTTAGTGAAGTTTTGAACTGTTTGGTGGCGCTAGTGGTGTTTGACAGATAAATATATCTTCCAGAAGAAACTGCTCAGAGAAATGATTCTTAAGAGATTTCCAGAGCTGAAAGCCATTTGTAAGCGGCGTCTCTTTCAAAAGAAGATGATAAGATGAGAGTCTGACTGATGTTTATATAATAAGACACTCATGAAATGTTTCTCTGTGAGTCTCGTGTCACAGCAGGATCTGCTCAAGTCCACTATGATCCTGTTCTTCTAGATCTGTGTTACCTGCAGGAACTGGATGTGATCCTGTGTGTGTGAAAGCTGCTCCAGCTCAGCGTCTCTCCTCCTCAGATCATTGATCTCCTGCTCCAGTCGCTCCAGTCGTCCTTCAGCTCGACTCACTGCTTGCTTTTCCTGATCTCTGATCAGCCGTATCAGCTCAGAGCGGCTTCTCTCAATGGAGCGGATGAGCTCAGTAAAGATCCTCTCACTGTCCTCCACTGCTGTCTGTGCAGAGCGCTGTTAGGACACACAGTGATTCAGGCTTCAGTGAGTCTGAACTGAGACTGAGACAAACTTCTCTTCTTCTCCAGACTCACCTTATGAGACTCCACAGTCTCTCTCAGCTGCTGAAGATCTTTCTCTCTCTGCTGGATTCTCTGCTGGAGCGTCTTCTGCATCTCCTTCAGCTGCTTCTGCAGGACAAACAGATGATAGTAAATCTCACAGAAACCCACTGGCACTAAATCATCACTTGAACAGATGAATCCAGTAAAAGTGAAACTGATAACTAATGGGCTGTAGATTTAATCTCTAGAATTGATGATCTCCGGTTACAATCATTGTACATGAATTCACATGAATTGTAAGGCCTGTTTCACACTACAAGTGTAAGTATTATAAATGTTAAACTGACACAGATGTAGAGCTTTAAATTGAAAGTGTTTCTGTGTTTTGTGTAATTAAGATGTGACTTTCAGAAAACAAACAGATTATTGAATCACTACGCTGAGTATTAACTTGATCACTAGATTTAAATACCTGTTTCTCTGTCCTCTGTGCTGCAGCTGATACAGTGTTGTGGTTTTTATGTTCATCCATTGTACACAGCACACATATACATTTCTGATCAGTGCGACAGAAAACCTCAAGGAGTTTCTCATGTTTCTGGCAGATCATCTCCTGCAGTCGTCCAGTGGCATCAATCAAATTGTGTCTCTTTCCTTTAAAGAAACTCTCATGTTGTTCAAGGTGATTCTGACAGTAAGAGTTCAGACACACCAGACAGGATTTGACGGCTTTGTATTTTCTTCCAGTACAGACATCACACTGAACATCTCCAGCTCCAGCGTAACAGTCATCATAGAGTTTGTTCTTCTTCATTTTCTCCACCAGTTCAGCCAGCATGGTGTTTGTAGCTAAAGCAGGTCTTGGACTGAAGGTCTGTCTGCACTGAGGGCAGCTGTAGACTCTCATCTGATCCTCCTGATCCCAGAAGCCTGTAATACAGCTCTTACAGTAACTGTGTCCACACTGGATGCTCACTGGATCCTTCAGGAGATCCAGACACACTGGACACGTCAACTCATCCTGAGAAAATCTGGCTTCTGCCATTTTACTGCATGAATACAGAGACACAAACACACTACAGCTCAACTACACTTCAGATTCTCTTTCCCTGAACTCATGTGATTCCTGGTTCCTGGTTCCGTGTTTGAGTGACATGTGTAAAGCAGGCATGTCTGCAAGTCTGTAAAGCATGAAATGTTTACTAGATGTCAATCTCAGCAAACACACAAAGAATTAAAGTTACAGAGAAGCAGGACAACAGCCTTAAAAACTGCAGTAATACTGCATCCTAATTACTACACTTGTACTGCAGGACTGAAAACTGTGTACAGTTCCTTCATGATCACACTGATGGATCTGTTTTCTAAAAGGAATATGGGTTCAATCTTCAGCTGGCTGGCAGGAGCCGCTACTGCTGTGTCACATGACCTGCCACCATCCAATGATAGTCAGTGCTGGGTAGATTACTAACAAATTGTAGTTTGTTACTGATTACAGATTACATGATGAAAACTCTAGTTAGTAACGTAGTTTAGGTTACTCGTTTTAGATAATGTATTCTGACTACTTTTTAGATTAGGTTTAGATTACTCTTTATCAAATTTGTTTTAAACTTGGAATTAAACGTACCATATTAATATAAAAAAGCAAAGAGAATAATATATTCCATTTTTTTACCAGTTTGTCTCTGAGCTGATGGACAGATTCTCTCAGGCCATCAAAAGAGACGAGAGAACTGAAGGGCTCTTCATTTACATCTGTAGATTCAGGAGGTGTTGAGAGAGACTGGAAACTCTACAGAAAACAGAAATCAAAACTCATCAGCTCCAAACGGGGACGCTGCTTATACAAGTGGGAAAGAGGGAAAGAAAAGTTCTGACATGAGAGCCATTTGAGCAATGGACAGAGTAATAATATTTCATATTTCCAAGTAATCTCTCCCAATCATTCATTCAAGACCTACATGTCTATTGTCTTTTCAACCTGTTAGTTTCTGAAGCGAGTGAGAGAGTTATGGCTGTGCAAACGGTCAAATGTCTCCTTTATATTTCCGTGTTCAGCATGAAATGAGCGTTTCTAGGCTAGAGCTTTAATGAAGGATACTATTAAAATACTGTATGAATACTGAATATAATATATATTGGGGCGAATATTTGCTAGTCCCTTATAATACCTGATTTCACCAGTAGTCCAGACAGACTGGTCACATCAACTCTTTCTGATCCACTGAAATTCTGGTCTCTGCCATTTTACTGCCTGAAGGTAGAGAGAGAAACACACAACAGCTCAACTACATTTAAGTTTCTCTTTCCTTCTTTCCCTGAATTAGGGTGATTCCTCTTTCCTGATTCTGAGTGTGTAAAACAGGTTTATCTGCGAGTTTGTAAAGTAGGTTCCTCATTCCTGCTCCTGTAGAGCCTCATTCCTGCTGAGTTTAGTTTCAACACGCACCTTCCTGTGGAAGGATATTCAAGACTACTTTCGAAAGGAATCACAAATTGTATTTTCAGTTGCATTTTCCATATGTGGATGGTGGCTGTAAACTCTTAGAGATCTTGTGGCAGCCATGAGGCTTAGGTGCCATGGGATTAAAATAGCTGAATAAAATATACGGTAAGGTGGCAAAGAGGTAAATAAGTGCAGATTTGTCTGATGGCTTATGTGCATCAATCAGTAAAAATGTAAAACAGTAAAAGATCACTACATTTGGGGCACCAAGATCAGCACAGGGGCTGACCGAATGGGCATGCAAGAATTGAGCCTGGTGTCAGGGTCCTCCCTGATCCTGACAGCTTAAGAGTTCTGGAGAATTCTAATATCCAGAGTTCACCAGCTGGGGGAACATACCAGAAGAGAAGACATGGCGTTCACTTCCCCTGTTTGGAGGGGAATGGCGCTGCAAGCGAAACACCAAGCAGGTCTTTGTGCCATTTACCTGGTAGTACCCAACACATGGGAAGAACCGGCTCAACCTGGAGATTGTAGAAACTTGCAAAGTATAGGTGTTGCCCAGCCCACAGCTCTACAGATGTCCACTAGAGAGGTGCTGCATGCAAAAGCCCAGGAGGAGCCTTATGTCTGGTACGCAAAGGAGTTGGTGATGGCAATGACAGAGACAGCCTTTGACTTGTGCTGACATCCAAAGCAGACAAGAGCTGTTCAGAGACTCTTAAGCTCTGTGTGCGGTCCAGGCAAATGCACAAGGCACAGTTGGGACACAGCAACACCAGGGCTGGGTCTGCCTCCTCCAAGGGCAGCGATTGCAAGTTCACCGCCTGGTCCCAGAACTGAGTGGTGGGAATTTTAGGAACATATCAACACCAGGGTCTCAGGACCACGTGAGAGAAGGCCGGCCCAAACTGAAGTCACATTTTGCTGACCGAAATGCCTACAGATCCCTTCCTCCTTGATGTAAGACAGTGTGGTCTGGAGAAAGACAGGATTTTAAGTTTGACTGACTCACAAGAAACTCTCTGCAATCAGTAGAAAGGACTACATAGAGATCTAAGTAAGAGGATGAGGCGCATGGCCCAGGAGGATTTACCTTTGCAGGTGCCTCCCAGGAATCTGGTAACCAGGTCGTGCTTGTGTCCTCCCTCCATGTCCTCCCTGATCTTGAGCAGGGTGTGTGCAAGGAGGCTCATTTGGGGAATACACATACTTGTGTAAGTCCTGGGGCCAGCTGTGTGTCAGCATGCCCGTGTCAAGTGGCCTCTCAGTCAGGGAAGATAGCGGACAGTAGAAGAACTCACGGGAAGCAAGCAGGTCTACCTCAGAATAGAGGTCTCCATGGGTCCACTTGGATCTGAAAACCCGAGGTCCGCCCCGAGACCCAAGCGGGTTCGGGTCCAAAACTTCTATGAGTGCCTCGGACACGGGTCGGGTTTGGTATTAGCAGCCTCGGGTCTCGGGTACTTAAAAACAAATGTGCTTTTTCTGAATCATTGATTCAGCTATGTCAGGACAAAGGCATCTTTGTTTGCCACTGAGGGAAACAGGACAAAGCTGAACCTTGCGGACACCTGGCAAACTGAATCGTGTTTCTGAGAATTTTTAATTTTTTTTTTGTTTTTCTCAGTGTAGCATATAGATGAACCTAAAACCATAGACATGAACTACAACACACAACTCACGATTTGCTTTCATCTGGTCTGCATATATTAATATGTTGGTTATGTATGTGTGTGTTTGTAAATATACAGTGCAGGTGTGTGCAGTGAGTCTCACAGCTGCTGTTTCATTGAACAGATCCAGGGAAGGAGAGCATCTGATTTATGGCCTGCTTCACTCATCAGGAACTGATGTTCTGTTCTGTTCTGTTCTCTAATGGCCCAACCCTAAGCTTCTGATCTCTTCCTGCCTGGCTCAACAGTTTATAAACACCCTCATGCATTAGACAGACCTGTTACTGAAAGACAGAAAACAACATCAGCTCAATAGGAAGGACAGAACCAGTGTTGCCAATTTAGCAATTTTGTAGCTAGATTTAGGGACTTCCCCACCCCTTTTGAGACTTTTTTTCAAAAGTTTAGGGACAAATATAGCAACTTCTTGGACAAACCTTATGTAAGTTCTCATCTTGCCCACTGATCTATATTCATTTTTATATAGATCAGTGAATTTGCTATTATAATGTCATCTAGTGACATTTAGCTACCAGTTTTAGCTACTTTCAATTGAAAGCAGTTGGCAACACTGGACAGAACATTCGGTAAGTCTGACTGTGTTCCTTCCTTCGGTTCTGGACTGAGTTTGTTAAGACAAGCCCTCATTAGTGAACAAACTCATCAGTGCAGTCATCAGCGTCAAGTTGTGCTGATTGATTTGAGGGTGTTTGAATTGATATGGCCATTAATGCTCTTCGCTCCTGATGCGGTGACGTCTCTGATCTGTCAGGAAAAAGTAATTTCATCAGGCCTGGATGCAATCGATCGATATTGACACTTGTGATTTCCAGCTTAGTGAGAGAAGAGAAAGCAGGAATAAAGCGCCTGAGGTCATTTTCAACATGTTCCAATGAAACACATGATGGGATCTCAAAGAGATTCTGCCCAGAGGAAAATATTATTGCGCATAAGTTCCTCCTTCAGTGCTCAGGACAAAACATTTTTGGGTCAATTTATAAATAAATACATATATAGAATATATTAATTATATTAAAATGTAAAGTACAAAGAACAAAAAACAAAAAATTATATTACTTATTAGTAAATAAATTTTATTTATGTCTTCGTATATATAATTAGTGATTAAAAATGTATTAGTATTTTTTATATTAATCACAATGTAAAAATGTAAAAAATAAAGACATCTTGTTAGGCTGGCCACAATAAAAAGCCACTCTAAAATGTGCAGTTTTACTGTATTGGGGGGTCCAGGGGGGGTCCGAAAACCAGTCAGTCTCTGGTGTGACCACCATTTGCCTCACGCAGTGCAGCACATCTCCTTCTCATAGAGTTGATCAGGTTGTTGATTGTGGCCTGTGGAGTGTTGGTCCACTCCTCTTCAATGGCTGTGTGAAGTTGCTGGATATTGGCAGGAACTGGAACACGCTGTCGTATACTCCGATCCAGAGCATCCCAAACATGCTCAGTGGGTGACATGTCCGGTGAGTATGCTGGCCATGCAAGAACTGGGATGTTTTCAGCTTCCAGGAATTGTGAACAGATCCTTGTAACGTGGGGCCGTGCATTATCATGCTGCAACATGAGGTGATGGTCGTGGATGAATGGCACAACAACGGGCCTCAGGATCTCGTCACGCTATCTCTGTGCATTCAAAATGCCATCAATAAAATGCACCTGTGTTCGTTGTCTATAACATACACCTGCCCATACCATAACCCCACCGCCACCATGGGCCACTCGATCCACAACGTTGACATCAGCAAACCGCTCACCCACACGACGCCATACACGCTGTCTGCCATCTGCCCTGTACAGTGAAAACCAGGATTCATCCGTGAAGAGAACACCTCTCCAAAGTGCCAGACGCCATCGAATGTGAGCATCTGCCCACTCAAGTCGGTTACGATGATGAACTGCAGTCAGGTCAAGACCCCGATGAGGACGACGAGCATGCAGATGAGCTTCCCTGAGACGGTTTCTGACAGTTTGTGCAGAAATTCTTTGGTTATGCAAACCGATTGTTGCAGCAGCTGTCCGGGTGGCTGGTCTCAGACGATCTTGGAGGTGAAGATGCTGGATGTGGAGGTCCTGGGCTGGTGTGGTTACACGTGGTCTGCGGTTGTGAGGCCGGTTGGATGTACTGCCAAATTCTCTGAAACGCCTTTGGAGACGGCTTATGGTAGAGAAATGAACATTCAATTCACGGGCAACAGCTCTGGTGGACATTCCTGCAATCAGCATGCCAACTGCACGCTCCCTCAAAACTTGCAACATCTGTGGCATTGTGCTGTGTGATAAAACTGCACATTTTAGAGTGGCCTTTTATTGTGGCCAGCCTAAGACACACCTGTGCAATAATCATGCTGTCTAATCAGCATCTTGATATGCCACACCTGTGAGGTGGATGGAGTATCTCGGCAAAGGAGAAGTGCTCACTAACACAGATTTAGACAGATTTGTGAACAATATTTGAGAGAAATAGGCCTTTTGTGTACATAGAAAAAGTCTTAGATCTTTGAGTTCAGCTCATGAAAAATGGGGGCAAAAACAAAAGTGTTGCGTTTATAATTTTGTTCAGTGTATAGACACACACACACACAGTACTAAACTATTAATTATATTAAAAATATAAAACAAAGACATTTTGGTAAATAGATGTATTTATTCTTAGTGATTATTAAGAAATGAAAAATTAATTATACAAAAATTTGTGTGTATTTAATGTATTAATTATATTAAAATACATATCACAATATTTTAAAAAAATATATATATAGAAAGTCAATAGACTAGTTAATAAATGTTTTGGAATTTAAGTATCTTTAAAAAAATCTATAAAAGAGCTATAAAATGAACATGAATAGCAGCTCAGATCATTTTGATGAGAAATGTTCATACTGATATCTCTGAGTTTTGATTTTTGACTCACTGATGTTAGCGTTTAAATATTTGGTGTCAGTTTAAATCACTATGAGCACTATCTAGTGGTGATGACTGACTTAAACACTATTAAACAGAATATTTAAGGAAAATCATAACAGCGTCTTGTTGGCATTCTGTGAAAAAACTCACTAGTTGGCTGGAGAAACACTAAGATCTTCAGCTGGATTTTTTCTGGATTACACTTGTTTGAATAAACACCTCGCAGGCGTCTGAAACCACACATTTAAGACTGTTTAGGACGGTTCTTTTGCTTTGGGTGCGTTTCTTCTCTGAGGTTTCTGATTAAAACAGATGCTATCTGAGAAGTAGTTTCCCTCCAGAGACGCTTCCTAATGGATTTCTTTGTACGACGGATCGCTGAAATCAAAGTCAAGGTCATTAAGTGATGGTGCTCCATCAATTAGTGCAAGATTTCCAAACAGATAAACAAGGCAATTAAACTTTAATTATTTGATAGTGGCTTTGTGCAAACAAAGTGTAGATCACATTTCCTCTTCTGGGCTGTTTTCCGTGTTATGTGTGAAATAATATCATCCACTTACATTTGAAATAAAACCCATTTAATCAGGCTGATGTTTAAATCTAATAGAATTTCTCCAGTGTTATTGGCTTTGTACTGAAATAAAGAGTCTTGATTTGTTGAATGCTCTTGAGCAAAATTAATCAGAATGTGTTTCTGTATGAATTCATTACAGCGATGCTCATTTAAAACATTTCATTTTCACAAACATGACAAACACCAGCAGAGAGGAAAGATAAAGAACAGCAGACATGCAAGTTTGTAACAACATGAGGGCGAATAAATGATGTATGATTTACATGTTTGGCTGAAATAACCGCAGGAAAATAATATGAGAGAAAGAAGAGACCTGTAGAGCTCACAGACAGAGCAGATGTTCAAAGACGGTTGTCATGGCAACAGGGCAGCTGGGCACTTAGGGTCAAAGGTCAAAGTTCAGTACAAAAACTCTCCAGCTGTGCGAGTGTGAAGTTCACATTAAAACACAAAGAAACTTCACTAGCAGATTCATATACTTAACTATATCAGCTATGATTTTGGTGTAAGTTACTATTTTTTATTTTAATGTTTTTAATTAATTAATTAATTTTTTTTTTTTTTTGGAGAGATTAATGAGTTTTGAGAGGAAATCTAATGATTTTTTGGAGAAAATTTAAAAGACAGTTTTAAATAAATAAAGAAATGGATAAATAAATAAATAAATAAATAAAGTGGAGCAACAAATGTATAAAAAGTAGTAAAGTGATTTTTTAATGAAATCTGAACACAAAAAATATACAAATTTAAAAAATTTCAACAAGTTTTAAAAATAAATAAATATTATATATTTATTCATAAATGTTTCAAATGCATGCCTCAGTTGTTAACATTAACATGCCGTGATGTGACATCCAATTTTATTAACATAATTTGAAAAAATTTAAATCTGATTTGAAAAATAGAAGAAAATTGAATATCAATGTAATAAATAAAATAAACAAAAGGTATAAAACAAAAAGATAAACTAAAATTAAGGAAATAATATATTTATTTTTAAATGTTTCAAATAAATGCCATAGCTGTTTACATCCAATTTTACTAATATAATAAAAATTATATGAAATCTAATTTTAAAAAATGTCAATGTTTTAAGAAATAAAAAATACATTCATGAATGTATAAATAAATAGTAATATTTATTTTTTTAAATTTTGCAAATAAGTGTGCCTCAGCTGATGCCTTGCAGTTTACATATTTATTCATAAATGTTTCAAATGCATCCCTCAGTTGTTAATATGAACATGCTGTGATGTTCACATCCAATTTTACTAACATAATCTGAAAAATTATGTCTTTTATGAAATCTGATTTAAACATGTCAATAGTTTAAATAGTTTGGTTTTGATTGCTTCTATTGTTCTCATTTGTAAGTCGTTTTGGATAAAAGCGTCTGCTAAATGACTAAATGTAAATGTAGTCTAAATACATGTAAAAATGGTATACAATTAAGTAAAACCATATATTTATTCATAAATATTTCAAATAAGTGCCTCAGCTATTAATATTAACATGCCATGCAGTTTACATCCCATTTTACTAACATAATCTGAAAAAAGGATATTCAACAACCATGAAACAAAGCGATTATGTCGGGAATGAACTGAAGATCTTAATGAGCGCGTCTGAAGCTCATCAGCCTCCTCGCAAGACTTTAACACTCACTAATCGTTGTCTCCAATGAGCTGCTCAAAACATAAATTGGTCATTTTTTCCTCATCATCATTTCTGCTCCTCTCACGTGAACCTGAGGAGATACAGCATACCCGCGAAACACAAGCGCTTAATTAATTAACGGCCTGAAATGAGTCTCATGCATAATTAATGCAGCTTTGTTAAAATGAACAAAGTGAAGTCATGGGTATCACCGTCATAAATGATGGAGGACGGTGTTTCTGGAGGGGAATGATCTGGGCGTCTGCGGATGATCTGGAGTTTCTTCACTGTAAGGAACAGATTTATAAAGACTGTTTCTATTTGTCCTGACCTTTAAATCAGCAACTTCAAAATGTGAACTTGAGCTCTAGAGTGAGTCTGCAAAGCTAGAAACTGAAACATTTTTATTTTGAGTTTGACTAATGTTTAACATATTCTGCTCAAGACCCGCCCACCATCTGATTGACATATAAAGTGACCAACCACAGTCCACTTTGTTTTTACTTGGCATTTAGGGGCGGGGTTTATCTGAAATAGTTTGTAGCACAATAATAGACCATCATAAATAAGTCAAATGCAACCAACTGTACAAAACACATTTACATTCTGTTCAAGTTTTTTTTTTTTTTTTAAGAACTTGATATTTTTATTCATCAAAGATGCATTAAATTGATCAAAAGTGCCAGTATAGACATTTATAATGTTACAAAAGATTTCTATTTCAAATAAATGCTGTTCTTTTGAGTTTTCTATTCATCTGTGAATCCTGACAAATAAAATGTATCACGGATTCCACAAAAATATTGTGCAGCACAACTGTTTCAACATTGATAATAATCAGAAATGTTTCTTGAGCAGCAAATCAGCATATTAGAATGATTTCTGAAGAATCATGTGACACTGAAGACTGGAGTAATGATGCTGAAAATTCAGCTGCGCATCACAGAAATAAATTACAGTTTAACAGATAGTCGCATAGAAAATGGTTATTTTAAATTGTAAAAATATTTCACATTTTTTACTGTATTTTTGATCAAATTAATGCAGCCTTGGTGAACAGAAGAGACTCATTCAAATACATCTTTGAACGCTAGTGTTACTGTTATAACTAGTTTACTTGCTACTAAGTGCTTTAAAACTCTGAATATCTGTCAAAGTTGTGTAAATCCAGCCAATCAGATTCAAGCTTGACTAATGAAGAACGTTTCCATTCAGCTGTTCGATAAGCATCAGTTAGACAGTCGTCTGAGCCTGAGACTAATTGGTCCCTGAGATAAATGAACTCTTTCTCACTAAACCTCACCATCATCATCATCATCATCAGGAGTGCTGCTTCACTGGATTGTGGGAGTCTGATAAGACTAACAAATGAATTTGACTGCTTGTCGATACACAAACAGACACTCAGAGAGAGATCGATCACAGACTGACATCGTGCTGATGTTTGAGACGAGCATCACGACATCTGTCTATACCCTCACCAGTCAGCCTTTACATTGCAGTACACACTATAAAGTATTCAAAACCTGTTGTGTAAACGCATGAATAAATCATTTACAAAGCTTTCTGCGTCCCCTAGTCTAAAGTGTAAGCTACTCATCAGTTGTAAATGTTTTACTCATCATTCGTAGATCTTTCACCCCAGTGTGTACACACACACAACCTGTAACCGGCAGGTTTGTAAAACATTTACAACTGATGAGTAGCTTACACTTTAGACTAGGGGACGCAGAAAGCTTTGTAAATGATTTATTCATGCATAATAGTACAGTGTTGACATTTCAATGATTTATAAGTGATTAATAATATATTAATTAGTAACTTAACTAGTAACTATACTGAAAAAAAAGGATTCATTGAATTTAATAATTTTTTTAAGATAAGTGCAATCAATTTATTTTAGCTATGTTTAAATAAACAAATTTAGTTGACTAACTTTCAATATTTTTTTTTTTATTTAAACGTAGCTAAAATGTATTGTTTGCAACCACTTACCTTAAAAAAATGTAGTATCATTTTTTTCAGTGTATTAACCTTTTACTAAGGATCTGTTTATTTATTATTTCATGATGCTATTTTTTAAGATAACTTACGAGATTTGTAAATTGTTAGCATATTAATAATCATTTGTGAATGTATAGTCATGTTTTGTAAATGATTAGTTAATCATCATCTAATCACTTGTAAATTATTTATAACAATCTACAAAACAGATAAAAATATTAACATCCCTTATTAATCGTTTATGAACGCATAGTCATGTTTTGTAAATGATTAATTCATCATTACATTTACATTTATGCATTTAGCAGACGCTTTTATCCAAAGCGACTTACATTGCATTCAAGTTACAGTTTTACATTTTATCAGCTCTTGCTTTCCCTGGGAATCGAACCCATGATCTTGGCGTTGCTAGTGCCATGCTCTACTATTTGAGCTACAGGAAAGCATTAACTAATCACTTGTAAATGACTTGTAAATGAATTAAGAAAAACATACAAAAATTGTTAGTATATAACTTATTAATTGCTTATGAATGTTTTGTAAATGATTAATCAATCATTAACTAATCAATTATAAATTACTTACAACTGAACTTTATTATAAAGTGATTATAAATTATTAATTATAAATTATAAAATTAATTCATGTTGGAAAAATATCTTTATTTTTCTATAAAAATATTTTTATTTTTGATACTGTTTTTATTAATATTTTGAATTAGATTGTATTTTTATGTTTTCAGTTTTAATATTTTGTTGTGTTTTTGTCATTTTTAGTTTTTTTTTTCAAATATATCTATATAGTTTTTATTTATTTTTATAAATTTTAATTTTAGTGCATCAGGTTAAACTAAATGATAATGAGAAACGTGGCTGAAATAAAATAAAAGTTTTTTTTTTTTTTTGTTTCAGTTAAAGTTTATTTTATTTCAAGTAACAATCATTTTTATAGTTTTAGTTATAGACAACTATAATAAACCTGCTTACTGGTTCTCAAATGAGGTTATACTTGTAATGTTTGTGAAGCAGATCTACATTTCAAGGTGCTTTAAACAACAAGGAGAATCTCATCCAACAACAGGAGAACTCTATTTAAGAAACAACTAATTAACTCCTGCACTGCCTCCTCATTTAACTGGGTAAATATAGAGCTGAACAGGATTGTTTTCTTGATTGCAATGAAAGTTTCTACAAAATCACCTGACCAAAAAATAAAATAAATAAATAAATAAATCAAACAAAGAGCTGAACATCTTACAAATGAATTATATATACATAATTTATATATATATATATATATATATATATATATATATATATATATATATATATATTTAACTTTTTTTTAAATAATTAAGTTAAAATATAAAAAATATAATAAATTAAGTACAATTTTAGGAAATATAGGATTTAGGATATCAATGAAATGTCAATGTTTTAAATAAATAAACAAACAAATAAACTTAAGGGGCATGTTAAGTATATATATTCACAATACTTTTCACAGCTGATTAACAATTTTGGAGGGAATCGGATGAAATTCCAATGAAATTATGAAATACGTTGGGTTTTATATATATATATATATATATATATATATATAAAGTATCATTTTATCTGGAAATAAAATGTGGAAAATAAAATTTAATTAACAAAACATGTCAATATTTTACATACATAAATCAAGTGAGGGGATAAAATAAGTGTATAAAAATAAGGTGAAATTAGATATTTTATATAATAATTATGTAATATTTAAAATAAGTGCCTCATTTGTTAAAGTCAATATGCCATGCTGTACATATCCCATTTAACTAACATAATCTGAAAAAGAGTATATTTCATGAAAATAAAACAGGTTTATTTTATCCATTTATTGAAATTGATAGGATTTTGAGATGGTGAAAGTGCCACAATACTAAGTTGGTTGATAAATAAAAAAGATTAATGATGTTAATAGAGAAGATAAGTCAATTTTATACTATATGTTGGCAGGTTATTACATTTGATGAAAGCTTATGAAAACAAACGTCTATTTCTTTAGAGTAACAGCACTGATAAATCATTCACAATATGACCAGTGAATTAAACGAAAGAGAATCAAAGTCTGTCATGATGCATCTTCACATATGCAACGTGAATACTAGATTGCAAAAAAAAACAAAAAAAAAAACAGATGGTTTGTTATATAGCACATGAATCATATGGACTACAGTTATGATAGTTCAAGTGATGTTGACAGATTCGGCAGCACATCTGCTGTTGATTTCTACAGAATAAAAAGTCATACAAGTCTAAAAAGACATGAAGGAGACTAAATAAAGTAAATCATTGATTACCAAGTGAATAATTGTTTTCACAAGCTTACATTTCTTCTCGACTCACTCTCAGATCTTGAGAATCCGTCAGTCTTTTCCACCGGAGCTAACGTTCATCTGCTGGAATATCAATAAATATCAATGAGTGGCTGCTGTGAACAAAGCCCTTCACTAAATGCTCTGACATTTCCCAAGGATGCCTCTTTGTTTCTTACAAGACAATGGAGGTGTTTCTGTCGATACTGTGATGCATCTTGAGCGGATAAAAAGACAGACCAGCATCCAGAGATGAAGAACGTGCTTCAACGCCACGAACATCAATAATGTCACAGTGTTTTCTGTAAAACACCGGATTGGTTCATGCACACAGAAAGACATCTTTCTCCAACACGGAACTTATTTCATGAACGTGGGCCTGAAAAAATACAGATTTTACTTTTTGTGTCTCTTTAGATCACAACCTTTCAGTTTTTAGAGGTAAGGATGGGAATGAGTACAGAATTAGTCATTTTATAGCCTAGGAATGGTATATCATAATATATATCATGTAATTTTTCTCTTGGAAGTCTAACTGATCAGTGAGGGAAAAAAAACTTTTATGAAAAAAAACAAAACAAAAATACAGTCAAACTAATATTATAAATGTTCAGAGTTTAAATTGTGGATGATACACTTTCAGATTCACTGTAAAATAAATGAAATAGACTCAACATTAATCAGTTTTAAACAAAAACGTTTAAAACTATTTTTAGTATTTGAAATAAAGTTGAAATAAAATATTAGATTAAAATCTTCAGGTCATGCCAAAACTGAAATAAAAATAAAACTTTATTTTATTTTTTTCTGTTTTTAGTCATTTTAGTGCTTCATCTAAAATTTTTTGGTTTAAAATAAATGGCCATGTTATAAATACACTAATAAACAAATTTAAGGGATAAACTACTGTAAATGTATATATGTATATATGTATATATAAAAAAAAAATCTGCATTGTTATGGAAAATGAGACATGATTTAAAATGTTTGATATAAATATCTGTTGGAACATGAAGATATTCAATTCAGTGAAATGAAAGTATTTAAAAAATAAGTAAAACTAATTATATTAGAAAATTAAATATTTTTGGAGAATATAATAATACTGCTTTATTTTAAAGGTTGAATGCATTTCTAAGTTCAAACAGTTCAGTTTCAGTGTTTCATAACGACAGAAATGCCTAGAAGATTTGTATGGAAAATACAAAACACTTTAAAATATTATATATATAAATATCTGTTGCATTTCTCTTTGAGTTCAAGAGAACATGAAGATCTTCAATTCAATGGTGACTTCAAAGCATCAGGATCTTGTTTTGTGATCTGATGTTCTTTGAAAATCTCTCTCAGATAAATAATCTCATCAAACACGCTGATGCTAATAATAATGCCACGCATTTGTAAACATGTCAGTCTGCATTTGTTGCTGGAAAAACAACATTGGTTACAAATTAATTGATAATTCAAACTCATAGTGATTAACATGAAAGTAATTTATGAATAAAGCGTTTTGAAAAAGAAAAATGAACTAGACCACAGAGATGATGATGAACTTTCTATTCATCTGTGAATCGTGAAAAACAAAATGTATCCCGGTTTCCACAAAAATATTGTGCAGCACAACTGTTTTCAACATTGATAATAATCAGAAATGTTTCTTGAGCAGCAAATCAGCATATTAGAATGATTTCTGAAGGATCATGTGACTCTGAAGACTGGAGTAATGATGCTGAAAATTCAGCTTTGATCACAGAAATAAATTACATTTTAACAGATATTCACACAGAAAACAGTTATTTTAAATTGTAATAATATTTCACATTTTTACTGTGTTTTTGATCAAATTAATGCAGTGTTAGTGAGGAGACTAAAAACCTTTTCTTACCAAACTCATGGCAGATTTGGTCTCCAGTGTCACCAACATTTATGCTTCTGCTGCTGAAAGAAAAATGCAACCAAATATTGTATGCTTATGCCATAATAAAGGAAAACTACATGATGAAACCTCCCAAACTCAAGTCATGCGGATTTATTTATGAGCTTATTATTTATAGATATTGTATAAGAGAAGCATCTCAAAACACCCTAAACACATTCATGCCCTCGAGAAACTTTGTTGAAGTTCACAAAGTCAAGGATTGTGTGCGATATAAACAGGTTGAGGAGCTCATGATCGTCCTGCTCTTATGCATCTGCATTATTTATGCGTACAGTTGCAATACATGCGGTTTGCGGAGAACATGACTTGTACTTTTCCTCTGTAAGTTGTGAAGGACTTGATTTCCCAGGAGAGCTGTTTCGTCTCTGCTTCTGCGTTTGCTTGTTGAGGAAAAGGCTTGGGGAGAAATGGTTATCTGCCTCCATAAAACGCACATATTGTTATTTTCTCTTGAAGGCTATTAAAATAGACGCCGTTTCAAAACTGTAATTACAGTGCAGTAATTGACTACTGTGCATTTAAAGCAGCTCTTTGCTCGTAAAAATCATTTTAGCTGCTGTTTCGCAGCAGGAATAATATTTGGCCTTCGAATTGGTTCCTGAAAGTGTAAATCCAGGCTGATTAAAGGCTAAGTGAGTGTTTTGATCGGTTTTATTAAAAAAAAAAAAAAAAAAGGTAAAATTTGAAATAACAAAGTGAAAAAGATGCCCCTAAAAAGTCATAAGTAATAATGAGATAAAAATCTAATTTTTGACAAAAATCATAATTATAGGATAAAACTAAATTATTAAGTCATCTAAGTCATAATTATGAGACAAAAAGGCAATTATCATATTAAGTTATAATTATGAGATAAAAAGTCTAAATTATGAGATCAAATTATAAAACAAAAATCACACTTCAGTAAATCAGGATTATGAGAATTAAAAGTTGAATTATGAAATAAAAAGTCAAAATGATGACACTAAAATGTCATAATTAAGAGATAACTCAAAATTATGACAAAGCATCATAGGTATCACACATACTAAGTCATAATTATGAGATTAAAAAAATCTAATTTCAAAATTGCTTTTATCTGAAGATTTAGACATTTAGTTTTAATTATTATAAGAAAAAAATTTACAGTTGTGACAGTCATGATTGAGAAAATGATTATGAAATAAAAAGTCAAAATTATGACATAAATATTTGAAATTACATTAAAACTGACGGTTTATCTCATAATTGTCTCATTCAATTTTGACTAATATCTGACTTATTTTGACTGTAATCTCATAATTCATAATTTTCATGTCATAATTATGACACAGAATCAAAAGTGTGACACACTAAGTCATAATTATGGGATAAAAAGTAGAAATTATGACATAAGATAATTATTACATAAGTTTAAATTATTACGTAAATCATTTTGACACTTCAAATTTGTGATATAAAAAATCAGTTGACATAATTATGAGATAAAAAGTCAAATTGGTTACAAAAGTCAAAATAATGACAAAAAGTCAAAAGTAAGGACATACCAATTGTCATAAGACATAATTATGAGATAAATAGTCAAAATAAACTACAACAAAAAATTAACATTTTATTTCAGAATTTCATATTTTTTTCCCTCATAATTATGTCTAGTAATAATGACTGTCATAATTTATGGCATAAATAGTCTTAAGTATGACATACTAAGTCATAATTATGAGATTAAAAAGTCATTTATTAAATAAAAAGTCTAAATCATTATCATTTTGACATTTTAAATTAAATTTGTCATACAAAGTCAATTGACATACTAAGGCGTAATTATGAGAAAAGTTTCTTTAATATAATTGAAGATATATTAAAATATTAATGAAGCCAATTTTTTATATAAATAAATTTAAGACATTTTTAGACTTTTTTAGGGTCTGCAGGTGTCCTGAATCGGCTCACTGTATCTTCTGAAGTGTTTGTCTCTCCTTCATTAACACAAGCTCTATCAGTGTGAAAACATAAACCTGCTCTCAGATAAACTCACACTCTTCTTTACTCAACGTGTTAATGATGCATGTAGGGTCATCATCTCAAAGAAGGTCTGGAGGACGAACAGCCCTTCAGAGACTCACTGTTACTGATGATTTCAAACACACAGCACAAAAGCAATCAAATGGCTGAGATCATTAAGGGCTGTTAGGATGGACGTAAATTAGTCTAATTAGTTCATTAGTACAACAGGCATGTGATCATCAGGCAGTTCGGTTGAGCTCCTCTCTGAGCTGCTGTCCATTAGTCAGCGGTGTAAACTCTACACAAACTCAACATCAGATGATTCACAACATAATTCATAACGCACTCCATTCTCAGCTTCTCCACTAGAGGTGCTAGAGGAAATTAACTTTAAAAAAACGTCTTCGACACGTCTGTTTTCTCTTTCAGATCAGTTACTGCATTTCAATTCTGTTATCAGTTACATCTTTTTTCAATTCTGTTTTATCAGATTGTTATAATATCCAAATGAACCAAAATTTTATTTCATAAAAATGATGAATGAAATTGTCAAAATTATAAAAAAAGTTGAAATTATAACAAAACAGACTTTTTATCTCATAATTATCTCTTCAATTTTGACTTCTCATAATTATGACCTAGTATGTTACAATTCACTTTAGTCTCATAAAAACAAATACAAAAAATTACAACTATAAATAAAAACAATAAATGAATACATAATTTTTGAAGTAAAAGAAAGAAGGAATGAATGAATGAATGAATGTATGAATAAATTAATGAATAAATTAATTAATTAATAACAAGAAAATTAGAGAGACTTGATTTTATCCTTTAGGAATGAATTGGATGAAGTGAAGTAAATTAATGACTGAACTAAAGAAATTTAAAATAAAAATTTATAAATATATAATTATATATTTTATTTTATTATATATATAGGTCTATAACATAAAATAAATATATAAATCTAAAAATATATATATTTTAATATATAAACTAATAAAAAATAATTATAAACAATAATAAAATCATAAAAAATAATAATTAGAGGGATTTGATTTCAAATTGGTTAACAACTGTTTAACATTATTGAGCAGCAACATTTCAATTAAAGATTAAGATTTTTTTTTTTTTTTTAAACATGCGCTGATGAATCATTCAAAATAAGAGCAGAAGCACTAATTAAGAAAGCAAATGGAGTCAGTTCTTTATATAAGGACTGTCAGCAGATGTTTGTATGCAGTGCTGGTTTGATGCTGTTCAGTTTGTTTGTAACCTGCAGAATCGAGCCGCTCTCCTGAATGCACTCTCTCTCATTGTACACATCTTAAACATGTTATGTAAGCCACACATCTGCGTTATATAACCAATATGAATAATAACACGGCGAGGTGAGGGGGTACAGAAAATGCAAATAATGTCTGCAGTGACACTGCTGGAGTCTGAATGTAAAGCTGCTCCTCTAAAACGCTCTTCACATGAGAAACACTTAGACTGCCGTCAAACGGTGGAGAAAATATCATACAGGTTTCAAGAGGGTAAAAATATGTTAAAATATTGGTAAACACTTTACAAAAGGTCCCATAGTTAATGCTTCATCCAACATGAACTAACAATGAAATATCATAATTATGATTTTTGTGTCATAATTTATCAGGATTTTGTCATAATTGTCAAACTAAGTCAAATTAATTACATAAATTACATAAAAAAATCATTTTGACAAGTCAATATATTACAACAAGTCAACTGACATCTACTTCATAATTATGAAAGGAAAAAGTCACAATTACAAATTAAAATTATGGCAAAAATTGACTTTTTAATTTTTTTATGAATATTTATTTATTTATTTAAATGTCATAATTTGTATATTTTATTTTTATGTCATATTTATATATTTTCTGATATTTATTAACTTTAATATAATATAATACAATATAATAATATACTTATAAACATTAGTTATTATTAAATATATTAATTTTAAAAATTAGAAATGTATTGATTGTTTATTAGTTAAATTAAACAAATTACAATGTTAACAAATTGAACCATCATGTAAAGTGTAAAATGTAAAAAATATATGAAACTATCAGTGATTTATTTGCAGATCTACAAGAAGAAAATAAGGAAAATTAGATAAGTATTAGTAAACGTTGAGATAATAAATATGTCCGGTTAAAGAAACTTCAGCGTCTGTCATGCATGTATTGTTTCTGCTGTTGATGACAAATGTTCTTCACACTGAAAGCTTTCCTCGTTTCATAACTCATGACTGGAAAGAAGCTCCACACACCGACAGCAGAGCTTGTTAAAGTTTCAGAGCGTTTGTGTCTGTAAACATTCATCATTGATGTACAGTACAGTATGTGGGAGGAACAGACGCAGAATATCTGCAAATCTGCTTCACATTCACATTAGAGATCTGCAAGCCCGTCGGGTCCCGACACGATGAGTCCATTCGGGCCGGGCTCGGGGCTTTTTTTTTTTTTTTACAGATCGGGCTCAGGTCGGACTCGGGCTCATTTAGCTTCTCTCCTTTTATTGTGCCCATATACACGCAGAGCAGATATAGACTGCTGTATGAAATATTGTTATATTGATTATATTATAGGCTAAATATTATACATAGCCTACGCAATATGCAACGCATATTTGCACAGAGCATCAGGGAGAAGTTGGGAGCGTGGGGAGTTACTAAAAGTTCTCAGTGCTTCGGGAAAAGCTGCATTTTAGATCATCCTGAATCGCCATCTCCTCATTGGATGCGCCTTTAGAGAGAAATGCATCTTTAGGGATTTTATAATGAAAGAGATTTTGTTTTCAATTTGAATTATTTTGTTTAATGTAGTAATTCAAAGCTTTCTATAGATATATTTATCAAGTCAGTGAGGCAAGTATTCGCTGTGTTTCGGTTTATCAGAAGCGCTCCTGCTCAAAACCGAAACTGAAAGCGCATCCTGTTTTTTATTCTTTATTTTATAAAAGCACGTTTTGTTGATATTGTGAGTGCACACAAATAAAAGCAGACCCTTTACAGTTCTGACCAATGTATTACTCTTACCTTTATGAGCAGAAATGACGGCGTATTTTGAAATGTTTCCAATGCAAGTGATCGCGCTGGCGCCTCCATGTCCTGTAAAGCGTGCTTCAGCTTCACTCTCCGCACAAACGATTGGATATGTGTCAGCGCACATTTATCTAGGTTAAGTGTTTAAACTAACATTGTGGAGCTGTTTTATAACTATAGATTTCATTTTAGACAAGTCGTGATGATTTGAGAAGGCTAAATTGATCAAACGTAGGCTCAACTCACTGTCTGCCGCTGGCTGCTTGGTCGTTACTTTAAAAAACAAAAACTTACATTTAATGAATAAAAAAATGCCCCAAACATTTTTCTAAATTAACTTAATAAAAATAACAAAAACGAAATACAATCACTTTGCCATTTCATACAAAACTGAACTATTTTAATAGCTGAAACAGTAGTAGGCTATAAGCTGTTTTGGGAGAAGGGGAAAAAAAGACAGGCCAGGGCCGGGCTAGGGCCTAGACTTTAGGCCCGTGCAGGGCTCTAATTCACATAATGAGCAACTCAAACTCAATCTACAACAACAAATAATGTTCATGTGTGACCTTATAAACGCTCGGTCTCCTCCTCATCAGTCTGGAAGGTTCAGAACCTTTCACTCACTTTCCAATATGTTACATAGAGTCAGATTTAGATTCATATATGATGCATGCAGGAGCACAGAGAGAGGATCACAGATGAACTCTGATGGAGTGAATGAAGCAGGCGATCAGAAGATTTACACCCAGAATTCTCCACACAGTCATGGCTTTAACACACTAAGAGCTTGTTATATGACAGAAGTGTCAGGTGTATATCAGTCAGAGTCGAGGTGCCTGACAGATGAGGGGCTTTAATGAAGTGAATGAAAGTGCTATAGTCATTATTAAAGAAGACGCTGTTTCTCGTCTGACATGTCAAGACTAACCTCACTCTACTGTCAGAACTTGAAGAGCAAAAATGTTTTTGTTTTTTTTTTTTAAATACATACTCGTGGTAGATTTCAATTAACATGAACTTATTAAAAACTGCAAGTGTAGTATTGTAACTGTAATATGTATATATGTATATATATGTATGTGTATATATGTATGTATATATATATATATATATATATATATATATATATATATATATATATATATGTATGTGTGTATATATATATATATATACACACACACACTTTTATAATCATTATTAATTCTAATTATATATTTTACTTTAATATTCTTAAACATTATATGTACATATGTATAAATGTAATTATAAAAAGTTACACACACACACATATAGTAATATTGCTATAATAGTAATATTATAGTAATATATTTATATCACTTTATCAATTATATATATTTACTTTTATAATAAGTATTAATTGTAATTTTACAGGTTTACTTTTATAGATTTAAAATGATTACAAAATCATAAAAATTCTTATATATTAACATTTTATATATTTAAATATTAATACAATTCTATATACATATTATTATTCAAAATAACACGAAATATTATATAAAATATAAAACAATACACAATGTATTTAAGTATTTAAAAGTACCCTTTTACTTTAAAAGAATTTTGATTTGCTAATTTTCTTTAACGATTCATTATAATGCTTTTTAAATATTGTTTTATATTTAGATTTTTCATTATTTATTTTATTTTTTTTTTTTTTTATCCGTTTTATATACTTAAATATATATTGTATGTGGCCAGTTTTGCATAAGACCTTTATTGCTTAGGACCTTTATTTATATGAAATAATATATATCCATATGCAATACCATATTTTTTCTTACCAACTGAAATTACTATTAAAAAAGCACAAAATGCATCTGAAAACATTTGGAAAAGATGCAGAAATGGTGTCTGGTCAGTCTTCACGAAGGTCTCACGTAACTCTGTGTGGTCAAACTGTCCTTTTGTCCTCAAGTTTTATGGCTGTTTTTATCGCCATGTTTTTTAACGAGTTACATTACAGTGTCCGTTAATATAAAGATCACGCATGCAAAATTTCATGCGAAAGGTGTGTGCGTTTCAAAGCTGGTTATTAAGATTTCATGTGGAAATATAAAACAACTTCCCTGTCACCGGACCAAAGGCCCAGACTATGAATATTCACGCTTTCCCAGCGTTATTAATGAGGAAGACGAGCGCTGACCTTTATCATCTGACAACCTCATGATGGAAAGATCAATTCTGTGTTTTAATGTCATTCAGTAGCAGAAACATAATATACATGCAGGTATTATTTACTTACAGAAATCAGGTCTAGATGTAAAGCTGCTGTTCAGCATTAGAGAACTAGTTAATGTTACTCTGGCTCTCTGCTGCTCTTCTAATGCATTAACAGGTCATTCAAAAGCAATTACCTTTTTCATCTGAACTTTAGAATGAAATGTCAGGATCTCATTGTACATTAGGCTAATGCTCACATACTGCTGCCTTCATTATAATCCAATCCCTGATCCTGATGGGAAAATACAAGTCACAACTTTAACCGGTTTGACCTGTAACACATCGGAAACACTCAGAACTGTTCGTATGAGACCACCAGCGATAAACCTGAACAACTGCACATAAATAGCTAAATGTAAAAATGTAGAAAAACATTTATTTGCATTAATATGCATTTATTTGATCCAAAGTCCAGCAAAACAGTAAAATGTTGAAATATTTTTACTATTTAAAATAACTGTTTTCTATTTGAATATATTTTAAAATGTAATTTATTCCTGTGATTTCAAAGCTGAAAAATCAAAGCTGTAATTTATCGCATCATTACTCCAGAAATCATTCTAATATTCTGATTTGCTGCTCAAAAAACATTAAAGTATCATTGCTAAATAAAAGTATTAATTTCTATAATTTCTTTCCAAAAAAAAAAAAAAAAAACGGACTCCAAGCTTGGTATAGTGTATAATGTTACAAAAGCTTTTTATTTCAGATCAAAGGATGCTGAAAAAAAATTACTGAATTGTTTTAAATATTGATAATAATAATAATAATAATAATAATAAATAATGTTTCTTGAGCAGCAAATCAGCATATTAGAATGATTTCTGAAGGATCATGTGACACTGAAGACTGGAGTAATGATGCTGAAAATTCAGCTGCGCATCACAGAAATAAATTACAGTTTAACAGATATTCACATAGAAAACAGCTATGTTAAATAATACAAATATTTCAAAAATTTACTGTTTTTCTGTACTTTGGATCAAATAAATGCAGGCTTGGTGAGCAGAAGAGACTTCTTTAAAAACATTAAAAATTTTACTGTTCAAAAACTTTTGACTGGTAGTGTTCTGGAAGAAAAAAGGGTGATATGAGTTTGGACCAGCATAAATAATGAGCTGTTGTCAATTTCCTCAGTGATGCAGCAGTGACATGAAAGTTTAATGCTGCAAACGTCCGGCACAAATACTGCGGTGAAAAAAGCTGTGCAATCTTGTGAAAATTTAATGCCAATCTCCTCCTGACAATCCAGACACAATGTGACTTTAGCCGTTTGGCTTTCTGCTCACCTTCCTCATGTCCTTGAGTTTCCTTCTGTAGCTGAAAGACACAGAAAAGTCCTCCATTCATTCATTCATTCATTCATTCATTCATTCATTCATTCATTCAGATCATCAATGACAAACCACAGGTGTTTGACAGAAGAAGCTGCTGACAGAAAAAAATGCCACTACACTCCTCCAATTAGTAAAAATAATTATATTTTATATTAAAATAATATATGAAACTATATTTTTCTTAACAAACATTAATATTTTTAGCTAAGATTATTTTAATGACATTTAAGCACCCTCACTTTGTTTGGGCCCACCTAATTCCCTTTACTGCAATGTGAAAAAATTTAAAATGATAAACTATTTTCATTGTTACATAATAATACTTCATAAATATGTATACACACACTTTTATATACTTATAAATTTAATATTGCATATACTTACTGCTTATATAAGACATCATATATTGCATACTGACAGTTTTAAATAGGACCTTTAATATTTGCTGATTTTATTATTATAGTTTAAATATTTCATTATTGTATAGAGAAAGTAAATCATACTGATAGAATAAATTGTAATATATTTAAAATTTTAGATTTTTTTACTTTTTAATTTAAATTTTTCAACTAATAACTAAATAAATAACTATATATATAGTCAGAATAAACTTCAATACGCCTCGTCTGTGGATTGTGGGATGGAAAAGACAGAAAGGAGACCTGTGGACACTATAATGATGCACAAAACTAAGTGAAAACATAGTGAAGAACTGATAAGGCAAACCTCAGACCCTCCGATCTCCAGAGATAAAGCACAACATGGGAAGGACAGATCATGGAGGACATCAGTATCTGAGGCGGTCTGCACTCACACACTCCATAGATCATCATGATGAAATCACGTGAGCCTGTAAATCAGCCCATAAACACGTCTGATCTCGTCCCAATCATCTCTGTCCTCTGAGGAGCAGAGCGTCTTCCTCAAGGTCACAAATCGCTATAGTAGTCTAAGTGGTTGCTTTGGCACCAGTACTAGTAACGATTGACTAGTAAACACCACTAATACACATAACACTAAGGGCCAGTTTTACTAAACGGGGCAAATTAGTAGGAGAGCACAAATTAAACATGTTCCAAAAGAGCTCCGATGGGTGTGGAAATTTCTGCGGGTGATTTTCTAACAATGCGCAAATTAAAGAACACAACATCTCATTTACATATCGACCAACGCAATACACCAAGTGCAGCACAAATTAGAGCATAGTCACAAATAAAGAAATAAAGAAGCCACTGTACATTGAAAAGAACCAGAAGCCAAAAAAATGAAGGGTTGCAAGAAGTTTTGATAGAGCTGGTCAGTGTTGGGTGTAACTAGCTACTACGTAATTAGTTGCTGTAATTTAATTACTTTTCCCTTGAAAAAGTAAAGTAAGGGATTACTCTTATTTTTTCTGTAATTTAATTACAGTTACTTTTTATGTAATTGAACTTAATACTGTGTATAAACTGTAGAACATTTATATACAATACAATAGTGGATTTAACAAATCTAACCTTAAAATGCATGCTTTTAATGTACTCTTCTCACTTTAAATACTTTGGTGAGTTAATAAGAATATTGGTAACACTTTAGTGTCCAATTCTCACTATTAACTAGTTGGTTATTAGCATGAATATTACTGGGATATTAGCTGTTTATTATTATTTAAAAAGCACATATTAATGTCTTATTCTGCAAGACCTTATTCTAAATCTTTAATCCTACCCAATCCCTTAACATCTACTTTACTGCGTATTAATAAGCAGTAATTAGGAGTATATTGAGGCAAAAGTCATAGTTAATAGTTAGTTAATAGTGAGAATTGTACCCTAATCTAAAGTGTGAGCAGAATAATGTATGTAGTTATCTGTTATTTATTTGAAATAATTAAAAGAACTGTTTCATGTCTATCCTTGAATCATTAGCTTGTCGAGGTTGATATGGGATTTAGAAAGTAATTAGTAATTACTTTTTGGAGAGAGTAATTTGTACAGTAATCTAATTACACTGTTGAAGATGTAATTAGTAACTAGTAATTAATTAATTTTTTAGAGTAACTTACCCAACGCTGGAACTGGTATTGCGTGAGGATTCCAAGTCGTCTTTTATTTCCTGAAGCAAATATAAATAACATGGCTTGGCAAATGATATGTTCAGATAATGTGCTCTTCTGGCATTCCAAATAAATTAATACATGTGGAAGAAATCCTCTCCTTCTCGCACGCGCTCTGTGTTCTCTGTGGTGCCTCCTCTAGCAACAATAACTGCAGCCATTTTAATCACAAAATAGTTTAAGACATGCTTTTTTGGGTTTTAAATACTGGCTCAAATACCAGTAATTTGACGAGCACAAATGTTCGTAAATCTCGTTCTATGATTCATTTGAATACTCTCCTCCCATAAATTTCTAAAAGTCTGAAAGGGAAACTCCTACAAATGCATATTCAACAAGGTCAGGCGCAAAAATAACTGTGTCCACGCCTGTTCAGCGCTAATTCATCACTGCGCGTCTTTAGTAAATCCTGACAGTACTATTTCAATGCCAAAAGTCGGTTTGCTCATATATGAGCACAGTCTTCAGTCTCACACACACTTTCTGCACTAAACGGTCATTCTGGGTAACAGCAGCGGCTCATGTGTGGTAATGGTGTCATCAGTCATGGAAGTCTTTCTGCTCATGTAGAGAGCCAGACGAGAAGGTTAAGGGGTCGTCTTAATTGTCCTAAAGTGCTGGTGACTGACCTGCTATGATTTGGAGCGGGTGAAGCGAGGTAATGACGCAGCGGTCTGCAGCCATTCGTCATGTTAGTCCTCAGATCACCCTAACAGGAGACGCTGATCTGTCCTGATGGATGTTTGTTCCTCCATCACAGACACAGGTCTTTCTAGAGGCCATGACAGCAAAGACACTTGTGTCCAAACATGAAGACAAAAGAAAAGGAGATTTGTGCACTTAAAGGAGCAGCTGAACCAAACAATGACAATTCTGTCACTATGTCATTCTTCCCCTTTGTGAAACATAAAAGCAGATGTTTAGCAGAATGTTCACACTGTTCTTTTATATAGAAGTCCTGTAGATCCAACAGTAGTGCATGTCAAAGGTCATGGGTTTGATTCCCAGTGAATGCATGAACTGATAATTATACACTGAATGCAATGCAAGTCACTTTGGACAAATTTGTCTGCCAAATGCATCAATGCAAATATAAAATGCAAGTAAATGAGAACAAATACTGTTAAGTGCTTTAAAAATGTCGTAATAATCCTCTGTAGTGAATGGGTGCCGTCAGAATGAGAGTCCAAACAGCTGATAAAAACATCACAATAATCCACAAGTAATCCACACCACTCCAGTCCATCAGATAACATCTGGAGAAAACAAAAGCTGAAACAAATCCATCAAGACATTTTTAACTTCAAAATGTTAATTAATATTAATGTAAACAAATCACTCACTGGTAAAGTATATTTAATACTAAATTTTAATACTGAAATATGAATCAAGTGCTATTTAATTATTTAATTTTCATTTGATTATTTATAATTTAATGTTAAATAATCAATGTTGACATATTAAATAAAATTATTAGTAATTGTTAATTAATAATACTATTAAATAATACTATTAGTCATTTTGTAATATTAATTCATCATTATCATTTATTTAATTATTAATTAATATTGCTGTCAAAATCATACACTTGCAGTATCTTAAAGTATTTTAATATTAAATATTAATGTTAAAATATTAAGTAAATATGTTGCACTATTAATTAATATTAATGCCAAAAATTGCTCACTGGTTAAGCATCTTTTATACTAAATATTAATGTTAAAATATTAATCAATTAGTATACTAATTAATCAATTAGTATTAATCAATTAATATAAAATGTAAAAAAAAACAAAAAACAAATAAAAATCACCCACTGGTAAAGCATATCTAATATTAAACTATTCATATTTATGATTAAATTTCTAATGATGTACTTGTGGCTGATTTTTGAGCCAAACTCTCAAAATCCTCATCCTGCAGCACTCAGTCATCACACATTAAACTCAACTGATCTGATTTTCATGTGTTCTCGTGTCTACAGTAGAATCTCAGTCCACTTCTATTTCCTCTTACTCCTGCCAACAGTGGCGATAAACAAACAGCAGCAGTGTTTCAGTGTCTCAGCGTGAGCGTTTGGCTCTCAGACAAGAGAGAGAGAAAGAGTGAAAACACTGTTGAGATGAGTCAGAGATCTGCTGCAGGTCTGTGTGTGTTACTGGGCCAAAACACAAACTAATCTGAGTGTGTGTGTGTCTGTGAGAAACAATCTCACAACATTAGCTAACATTTTCTCAAAGTTATGTACAAACAATTACCAGTAACGTTTCTATAAAGTGATCTGTTCTTTCTTGAAACGTTAGAACAAAAACATAATTTATACAATGTTCATGGTACTTTTTCTTCATTTTTTTTTTTTTTACATTCAAAAGTAACATTTCCATATTGAATGTAAAATGATGCAATGGAATTTTTCCCTTAATATTATATAACCAACAAATGGAAGCAGCTTGTTGCAATGCATTCTGGGATTACCTTTCCATGAAAGACACATGCAATGCTGCGCCTTTGATTCTTTAAAACATATAATTCCTTAAAACAATACAAACAGCTACAAATCAGTCATTAGTCATCATACAGTAATAGCACTATGAGTGCTATAGAATGAATGTGGAGTGGCTCAGATTATTTGATATTGTCAGAATCTGATCAGAAATACATTGAGAAGCTGGAGAAAATTCATCTGCTCTGCATTTAATTTGGCTGCTGTTTAGGAGACACAGTTGAGACATTAAAGACGTGGGTTTTTTCTAATAAACCTGGAAAGCCATTTTTCTGGCTCTCTTCTGCTTCAAAGCTGAAGTTCAGTCAACTCGATCTGAATTCCTGTCACGAATCTGTGCTTTTCTTCACTGTTTACAGCAGTAAAGCATAAGACTGAATCTGTCAAACACGTCTACAATATAAAGCATGAGTTCCTGCAGTCGCTTTCTTTCTTCTTTACGTCTCACTCGCTTTTTTCCTGCCTCTCAATTTTTCTCGAGGCATTATTCAGAATCATGAATAATATTTTAAACTCTTTAAACTTTAAACACGAATAAGCATGAAATGTAACTTAAGGAAGCATTTAAGGGTTTAATGTTCATAAATCAGCTCTGGTCAAGTTTAATCATTATAACTTGATTATTTAAAGTAAGCCATGAGCAGGATGTGAATGACGAGCTAAAGCTCAGTGAGGATTTCAACATGAAGATCATATTTTAATCATCTTTTGTTCACATCTCTCTTCCATACATTGCTGTAATCCAGCACTAGCTGCTCTGATAGGATAATAAGAGTGGAATCACACGCTGGTTTCTCTGGACGGAGGTTATGTGATGGAGTGAAGGAGTAACACAGGCTGATGTGTGTGAGAGTGAGTCATGATGAGTATTTATATCTCTCTGTGAGGTCCTGACCGACTCTGAACCTCAGACTCTTCTGCATCAGTGAATCTGGAGCATCACAGCCATCTGATGAAGATGGCACACTGTATCCACTCTGTATACTTATAGACACACAGTAATAACTCTGCATAGAAATAGACAGTTCTGGGCAGTAACTGATTACATGTAATCTGGATTACATTATCAGATTCCTAGTAATTGTAATTAGATTATTAGGGCCCAAGCCCAAAGGGGTGAAGGGCCCTATTGTTTTCCTTAGGAATATTTGTTATTATTTTTTGTCAAGGCTTTTGAGGGTTTTAGGGCTGTTAACATGCTCCAAAACTCTTGAAAATTGGCACACACGTTGGAACGCCGGGCAGAGACTGGTACACGAGCGTGGCACAGCGGCTCTACAGCACCCCCTGGAATACGGAGGGCCATATATCATACATACTTGCACATATTCACATGAAACTCGGTACACATATAAATCTCACTGAGCCGAACATCATAGGCTCTGCCCAACAGGAAGTGAGCTATTCAGGGCTGTGTGAAAAGCAAATGCTCTGAAATTTGATATACTCCTCTGAGGATTTCCAACCGATCGGCACCAAACTCGATGAACATGATCTCAAGACATTGGGGATGTAAAACTGCCAAGGGATTTTTGATATCTCGAACGGTTTGCTCGTGGCGAGGCGATGAACTTATGGCGAGAAATGAGAAACAGGAAGTGTCTAATAACATCCACATACATTGTCTGAATTTGATCAAACGTCAGTTGTTTCTTCGTTGTATGATGATTGCATAGATGTGACTATAAGGAGTCAAAGTTATAGCGCCACCAACTGGCAGCAGGAAGTGTGTCATTTTCAAAATGCTTTGAATTCAGCATCTTATTTTTACTCAATTTCCTTCAAACTTCATCAGACTAGTGTCCAAACACAGCCGATGTAAAACTGTTGAGGGAACATTGATATCTAAAATACTGTTGCCATGGCAATGTGTCAAACTTGAATATTCTTTTCCGGTGATTTTGAGTGAGATAACATGCTTAGAATTTCAAGAAACTCAACACACATATCAGTATTAATGATAGATAGACACTGGCAAAAGCTCATAAAAGGGCGTGGAAGAGGCATTGTATAGCGCCACCTTTTGACAAAACTTGGGGGGTTAGTTTTAGCTACAGTCACCAAACTTGGTATATATATTGGTCTCATCAAGCCGGACAACTTTTCAATTTACAGTCATTAGCTACGACCAACAGGAAGTCAGCTATTTTGATTTGAATGTGGATTTTTGGAAAAACATGGCTGTGAATCAATGCACACTAGTCCTATGAAAATCATAGAATTCACACCAAACTTTGTCAACATAATGCTAAGATACTGAAGATGCTAAATTGCAAACGGATTTTGGATATGTTTAACAGTGTTGCCATGGCGATTTATTAAATAACAGTAAAAAAGGTAACAGTAATTTTCTTATATCTTTAAAGTTCATTATCCTAACTCTTCAAAACTTTTTTACATATGGAGAACAAGTCATTCTTAAGAAACATACTTAATTTCATAACTTTATCATGCTCAGGGGCCACCAAAAAATTAAAACTATCACACATTACTAGTCACAGGTGAAGACTGCAATACCAAGGATGACCGCCTGATGGAGTCAAAGGATTAAAAAAATCATTTAATCCTTTAATCCTGATCAGCTAATTATCTGTGTATCAGAATGAAAAATAATACATAGAATCAGTTGAAATGTACTATACTGCCAGTATACTTTTAAATAATTATTGTAGAAATGCTTTTAGAGCATTAAAATCATTAAAAAAAATTGTATTACTACTTTACTACTTTTATATATCTTAACCTCTCTCACTGATAAGATAAGAAATCTTTTAAGTCTGACACTTTACTGCTCAGTTCAATTAATTAGAATAAGAAACAAATACATAAAAAATAACTTAATATGTACTTTACTTGTAATATATTTTTATATAATTATTTCACAAGTGCTTCTAGATTATTAAAATAATTTTTTAAAATGTTTATAGATCAGAAAAAGTGTTGGTAACAATTTGCAATAAGGTAGCTGGTAATTTTAATAATGTTTTAGTTTTGAACTTAACATTAACATTAAAAATGTTTATATAATTATTGTTCATGTTAATTAATATAGTTAATGTTAATAACTGAAACCTTATTGTGAAGTGTTACCTAAGTTTTATATATTGTTCTCTGTGTGTGTGTGTGTGTGTGTGTGTGTGTGTGTGTGTGTGTGTTTCACAGGCTTGAGGGTTTGGATTAACCCTTTCATTGCTGTATCCCTTAAAACCAGACTGCCAGAGGGATACTGTAAATGCATGTGCCCGCTGGGCACAGTTTTCCTGATGCCACCAGGGTGGCGTTTGCACTGATGGCTTGGGCCCGCCATCGCTGCTTGCAGCTATATTATTACACTTTAAATTGCTTGTAATCAGATTATAGTTACTTTATTATGGATTACATCATGTGACACTGAAGATTGGAGTAACAATACTAAAAATTCAGCTTTGAAATCAGGAATAAATTACATTTTAAAATATATTTAAATAGAAAAGTTATTTTAAATAGTAAAAATATTTCAAAATTGTACTGTTTTTGTTGCACTTTGGATCAAATAAATGCAGGCTTGGTGAGCAGAAGAGACTTTAAAAAAACATTAAAACTCTTACTGTCCAAAAACTTTTGACTGGTAGCATACATGATTACAGTATTTTATTCATAATTTACTGATTCTCCTCTCATTCTCTCATCTCTCTCAGTCAATTATATAAGATGTATAATTAAGCAAGTAAATATTTTACTCACGCAAATATTTCCCCCTATGATTTAAAGTTAATATTTCAATAATTAAACAACATATTCGCATGTAATGTCTAATGCATTTCATGATATTGATAAAGAATGGAATATATTTGATTTCTATTTGTTGTTGTTGTTTTAAATACTAAACATTCAAAACAAGGTAGGTCATAAGTAATCTAAAAGTAATCCAAAAGTAGTCAGAATGCATTACCTAAAATGAGTAATCTAGATTACATTACTAATTCCAGTTTTTATCATGTAATCTGCAATCAGTAAGAGACTACAATTTGAAAGTAACCAACCAGCAGTGGAAATTAAACGGATAGTATGCTAATTATATTTATAGTATTATATTATAGTAATTAGTTACTTAATACTACATTACAACACTGCTTGACTTAAAGTAAAAATATTTAAATATTTAAAGTAAAAATCATTTTTATTTAGTTTAACTTGATGTACTAAAATAACTAAAACTAAAAGTGAAATATACTGAATGTATATATATTGGTCACATTGAAATGCAGGTAAACAAATAAAATATTTCATATGTAAACATTTAATTTCATTTTACATTTTTAATTATTAGCTTTTCATCAGCTTATAAACCCTCTGCAGTTCTTTCATTTACCCCAGTTTGGGAAACCCTAGTGTAATGTTTAATGCATTTAATGATATTGATAACAAAGAATGGAATATATTTGATTTCTCAGTTTTTGTTTTTAATAATAACACTCACTCAAAAGCAAGATAAGTCATAAGTAATCTAAAAGTAATCCAAAAGTAGTCAGAATACATTACTTAAAATGAGTAATCTAGATTACAATACTGATTCCAATTTTCATCATATAATCTATAATCAGTAACAGACTACAATTTGTAAGTAATTTATCCAGCAGTGGAAATAGAACAGATAAGAGATTGGAAATACATTTTTCTGCAAATATGCCATTTTTTTTTTTTTTAGTTTTTCAAGACATATATGCATAAGTCATCTTCTCCCTTCATAAAGCAGCGGCTGCTTCTGTGAGTATGTAAGTGTTGCAGAAAATAGTGCACGTCCTTGCGTTTCCCAATTATGCATTCCCAGATCAATTAAAGTGTCAGGTCTGATTTTATCAGGATGCATTAGCATGTCAGGCGTGCTGGAGACGGGACAGAGTGCCATTCTGGATAAATCAGTGTCAGCATCACGCTGACGCCGCACATTGTATTGTCATAGTGTCAGACTGAAGAATAATGCAGCAGAGAGAGGAACGCTTCATTCTGAGTGAGAAAAACACACGACTGAAACATGTTCAACTGCTTCACTTACTCTCTTTCTCTAAAGTTTCAGAATCGACAGTGAATTCAATTTCTACTGGATTTGCTGCAGCAGGGAAACCCTGAGAAACTCTTCAAATCCGGCTGATGCACCTGAAGGAGGCTCAGATAGCCAATTATTAAACAATTCACCCTTGAAATTGCCCTGTTGACTTTCTAGTGTGAGTTTCTATTGCACAGCAGATGCATTACAGTAATAATGCACCCTAAAATGATCGCTCACTCTTGCATTGTTCCAAACATGTATGGATATCCCGAATGCATACTGTAGTATGGAAATATGCAGGCTTAATTAACACACCTGACTCCTCAGTACATTCTCCATGGCTGTGTTCTCAATACTTCTACACTACTCTTACTATTGCTGCAGTATGCATATTCCCCCGGTTTCACAGACAAGGCTTAAGGCTAGTCCCAGACTAAAATGTCTAAAAGTCTGAACTGTTTCAACTGAAATAAACTTGCACTGACTGATCTTAAAATATATCAGTGCCTTTGTTTTGTCTCAAGATACACACAGTAATGTTTTTTTCTAAAGCATGTTTATAAAAATTACTTAAATGTCCTAACTGAACTATGGCCTGTGAAACCAGGCCATTGTGTGCAGTATACAAGGATAGCTGGATTATCCAACATTTTGCATTTAGTTTAACTTTAATGTACTAAAATATCTAAAACCATAAAAAATGTTCATTGACATCCATGTTGAGTAAGTTATTCTAAAAAAGTAATTCATTACTAGTTATTAATTGCATCTTCAAAAATGTAATTAGATTAATGTACTAATTACTCTCTCTAAAAAGTATTGCATTACTTCTTACTAAATTGCATATTAACCTTTAGTTGAACAATACAACTAAAAGTAAAATAAAAATGTACAAAAACCTAACCAATTCTTTTTAATTTTTATTATATATAAACTATATATAAACTATGTAGACATATTTGAAAAAAAAAACTAATATAAATATAAAATATCTAAATTACAAAAATACACAAAATTACTAAAACTAACTAAATTAAAATAAAAAAAAAATTAAAATAAAACAAATTCTAAATATTAATATTAAAACCTATAATAATATCTTAATGATGCTAAAATAACATGATCTCTATTATCTCGATCAGGCTACCATGATGTTATAATTTTTATTTTATTTTTTCCCCAGGTAAAGTCTATTTTATTTCAAGTAAAGTTTTTTTCTCCCCTTTGTTTTGGTTTTAACTATAAATAATCTTGGCCACAAAACTAGATTTCCCTAAAATCTGATGTGCTTTCAGAGCAAAGCTCATAAATTAGCAGCAGAAGTGTATGTGCAGATCAAATTAAGATGCATATTAATCAAATGAAACGAACCTGACTGTATCTCCACAGGATCGACTGAGATGATGTAACTTCACACAATAAAGCAGCAGATTTTCCAGCAGCTCGACGGATATGAATGAAATATATCTCACTAACGAGCCGCTGGCAGAGAATATAGAGCACTTCCTGCGGCGAGAGGAAACGCTCTCATCTCAACATACCGTGTGCTGGATGATCAGAAACTCCTGTTCAGTCACGATGAGGTAATGAAGAGGACAGATACTGCTCTTCCTAAACAGCAGAAGAACAAATGATAGTCAAATGAGGCTGAAAGCTTGTGCTGTTACTGTATGTTTACATAAAAGACTTACGCCAAAAACTGAGCATTATACTGAAAGAGTCAGAAAGAGAGTGAATATTGTTAAATAATCTCTAGATCAGTGCTTCGTAACCAGAGCACAATACCAAGGGCTCTCAAGATGACTTCAAATAAGAAAAAATGAGCTTTAGAATAAGTTAAAACAAGATGTAAGCTGACATTTAAATATGTGTGTGTGTGTGTGTGTATATATATATATATATATATATTTAAATTTGAATTTCTCTCAACAATTATCATTTTTATTTATCAAACAAAGTGAGATTTCTAGACCAGGAAAAGTTATGGAAATTAATAAAATCTTAATCTTAAAGTCACTAAAATTTTTACAATGAATATACGTTTTTCTAGTTATGTCAAGTTCTAAAATATTGTTTTGGGTAGAAATAGCTTAAAAATTGCAGTAAAGACATTTATAATGTCACAAAAGCTTTCTATTTGAAATTAATGTTGTTCTTTTGAAATAAATGCTCATCTGTGAATTCTGAAAAATAAAATGTATCACAGTTTCCACAGAAATATTGTGCAGCACAACTGTTTTCAACATTGATAATAATCAGAAATGTTTCTTGAGCAGCAAATCAGTATATTAGAATGATTTCTGAAGGATCATGTGACACTGAAGACTGGAGTAATGATGCTGAAAATTCAGCTTTGATCACAGAAATAAATTACATTTTAATATATATTCACATAGAAAACAACTATTTTAAATTCTAATAATATTTCACAATTTTACTGTATTTTTTGTTAAATAAATGCAGCCTTGGTGAGCAGAAGAGACTTGACATCCCAAAGATTCAGATGATTGTGTGTTCAAATGAATGTGAACAAAAATAAAATGTATTGACCTGGAAGCCACAATAGAGAAAAGAATAAAGAGATGTCAAGTTTAACTCCAGCTTACATCAAACCAACTCTACAGAAGCACACTGACCTCTGACTGTTAAAGGCCAGTTTTCTGCTTCAGATCACAGTTTTAAACACGAGTTTGTGTTTGTGAAAGGTCAGCCAGAACAAAGAACACACAAGATGAAAATAAGAGATTTTTAGTAGAAACACGGAGACTTACGCTTGAGAAAATCAAGACTCAATTATTGTATAACCAAGAATCAATTACTGGATGTTTCTGATGAAGTTTAGTGTTTTTTCATTCAATATTCTTATTAAAAGATCTCGCAAAAGACAAACACATCACTTTACTCTTATTTAATGCAGTGATTTACCTGTAATCATCAGCAGTCAGTGTTTAAGATGAATAACTGTCAGTTTCCCAAGATCACGTCCAAAATCTGACCTGAATCAACAACATGAAACACAGACACCAGAACACTTTAAATATCATATAACTGCACATTTGAGGATGAAGAAATCAAACCAATAAACCCAGCAACAGGAACCCTTCTCAGAATGTTTTCTCAAAGTTATGAACAAACGTTCTTCCAATAACGTTAATAGAACGTTTGTTCAAATTTATCTGGTCTCTAATAACGTTCTCAAGCACAAAAACATTATTTATACATCGTTCATGGAATGTATTCTCTCAAATGTTTTAGTTGAACATTCAATTAACATTTTTAAATGTTACTTTTTTTTTTTTTTTTAGAATGTTCAGAGAAGATTCAAAGTAATGTTCCCATAATGTTTGCAAAATTAAATGGAATGTTGCCTCAGTGTTCGTATACCCAAGAAAAATGGTTTAAAAAAAAAAAAATTATGTTTTGAGTATAATTAGAAATAATGTTTTCATAACAAGCAAACATAAGCAAAATATTCTTAGAACATTGTCAACTGTGTCACTGCAAACAGTATTTCTGTCTTCTTTTCCACTAAAGATCTAAACATTTTTCAATCAAAATACAAATGACAAAATAAGTCTTATTTTCTCAAAAATACACCAAACTTAAGTGAGTATTTGCTTAAAATAATAAGAAAAAAAAAATCTGCCAGTGAGGTCAAGAAAATAATCCAGTGGCAGATATTTGTTCTTGTTTTAAGTGAAATGCACTTTTTATTTATTTATTATTTTTCATTTTAGGAAAAAGGGCATTTTGCATCTCAAGTAAATGTTTCTTGATTTAAGAACAATTAGATATTTGTACGGAAAACAAGAGAAATACCAAGATAAAAAAAAAAAAAAAAATCAGTTTTTGCAGTGTGCAGTTAACACTAGAAAAATAGTTCATAAATAGACAGAAACGTACAGAAACTTTGTTTTGAAGAAAATCTTGGACCTGAATTTACTAGCAATTTCTGAGTGAAAACAGTTTCAAAGTAAACCCTACATCAGTTTTTTCAGTCTGTATGTTGCTGCTGCTCAGCTGGTTTCTTCATGATCATGTTATTATCGTGTTGAGTCTAAAATCACCTCCTGCTCCAGAAAAACAGCTCCTCCATTAAACTCACACGCTCTCAGACATTAAAGAGAGAGCAGCTCAGCGTGAGGCAGATTGACTCGGACACGGAGAACAGCATCAGTAAACTCAATCAGAGGTTTTCCATCAGCGTCAGGCTTTCATAGCTTTCACAAATCATAGTGTTTGTCCACACAATCACACACATATCTGAGCGATTCTGCTGAGAGTGACTGATCTAATTAAACTAAAAACAAAACCATACAAATATTTTTACTTTAAAAAAAAATTACTTTACTTTTAATTTATAATATTATAAAATATTTTTATAATATTTACTTGAAATAAATGTTAACTGGAATAAAACAAAATATATGTATAAAAAAACTTACATTTATTTATTTCAGCTAGTTGCAAGGCAACATTTCTCACTTTTGTTAAGTTTAACTTTACTAAACTAAGACTAATAAACATTTTTATTATATTTAAAAAAAATTAAATACTTAGACCTTTTAAAGAAAAACTAATGAGACATTTAAAAAAAAACCTAATAAAAATGCTAAAAAATACAATAAAATCACTAAAGCTTAAGTACAATTTAAATGAAAACAAAAAATACAAAAAAAATCTAATTCAAAATATTAACAAAAAAATATATCAATAAATAGTAATCAAATAGTATATCAATGATACTAAAAAAACACTGTACCTTCGAAATTTAGTTAGATTTTTTTTTTTAACAAAATTAACATTTTTAGCAAGAATGCATTAAATTAATCAAAAGTGACAGTAAAGATGTTTATAATGCTACAGAAGATTTAGATATTTCTAAACTCCTACAATGCAAGTCTAATGGCAAAAGATAAATATTACAATACATACGGCTTCAAAAGAATCAATAGGACAAACATAAACACTTTTAGACTCTACCATAATTTTGCATTTTTAATATTTTCAATGCATTTGTCCCAAACCAGTTAAGCACAAACCTTTCTGGACAGGTGATTGCGTGATTGGGAAAAAATGACATGCAATTTAGTTTGTTTTTGCAGTTTCCAGAGGTAATGGAGAGATGCTTCAGGTGTTTTGATGCTGTAGATAAGTTAAACTGATGGCAACAGCATTAATCTGGCTGTAAACGCTGAAATCTTCAGCAGATCTCTGTGGCCCTGAGCACTGCGGGACAGCCTGCGATTAGACTCATATCGGTTTGACCCCTGTTGAACGGACCATCTGTGTCCCTCCATTCATGTCAGGACAGACCATCCAAATATTCATCTGCAAACATAAACACATAATTAAACTAATGATCAGCAGAACCGCAAAAAAACTGTTTGCTGGTCATTGCCGCCTGCCGCACATCAGTCAGACTCACGGTTCAGAGGTTTAGTGCAATGTATGTCAGTCAAATCTCCATACTGCAAACATGCATAAAGAAAATACTGATGTCTGATATGATTTCAAGACATACGTTCCTCCTCTAAACCAAGATTATTATCAATAACTAAAACTAAAACCATAAAAAAATTACTTAAAGTCTTTATGAATAATGCATCATAAAGGTATCCACCATATAAATTTTAATGCAATATCTATTCAAAAATAATTGTAACCAAAGTTAAAATGCATTAAAATATTTGTTTCTTTGTTACATCTGAAACATCTTGTGATGTTATTTAATGCAATATACTTTATGAAGGTGAAAACACATGATAAAGTGAACAATGATAAAGTATTACAATGCATTACAACTGTGGTTATTATTCATTAAATCGTACATGCATTTATAAGGTGCATTAAAAGTCATAATTAATGCCCAAGAATGCTTTTATAATGCATTTTATGTAAAGGCTTCATGTAAATTGTTAGCAAAATTTCATTAATTGAATTCAAATAAAATCTAAATTTATTTCATTTCAGCTTACTAAAATAAATTAAACCAAAAACAAAACAAAACGAAAAAAACCTAAAAATAAAAATTATACTTATGGAAGGCTATTTCTGCCACAAGAAAAAAAAAAAAAAAAGATAACTGTAACTTTATTTTTTTTCCGGTCACGAAAAATTAAAATAAAAATAAAAAATGCAGTTGCAACTTTTTATCTCACAATTCTGACATTCTTCTTACAATTGCAAGCTTATATCTCACAGTTCTGACTTTTCCCAGAATTTCAAGAAAAAAAAGTTTGAATTGCGAGACACAAAGTCGCAATTTCGTTTATTTATTTTTTATCCCATGGTGGAAACAAGCTTCCATACTACACACACACAAAAACCCTAAATTAAAAAAAAAAAAAGAAAAAAAAAAAGACAAAAACTTAAAAATTAAAATAAAAACAAAATTAAACAAAAATAAGAAAAAAATCCTCAAAATATTAACAAAAATTGTAATACTGTATCACTGCTCTGACGGTACAGGAGGGTTTTTCAGAGTCAAACAGCAGCACAGCGTTCAGTCCGAGTGTGTTTGATCTGAGATCTTCAGACAGATGAGCTTGTCACCATTGTTTTCCATCTTTGAATTTCAGCATCTGTGTTTGTGCGGCGCATGTTGTTTTACATGAATATATGCCAGCACACACGTCAAAATCACAGCAGCTCCGAGCCTCAATAAATTCTGTCCAGAAACATTCACCGTTTGTGAGAATCCATTAGAAGCTGAGTGTGTGTTTAAAGGAGGAATTAATATATGGCCTAAATAATGAAGCATTATTGGTTAATTTGCTCAGTGCATACAGCAGCAGGGTTTCATCAGTGTAGATTGAGACCGGTCTGATTGGACTGATTTTTATTTGTTGAATGCACAGAGAGCTCAAGTGCATCACATGATCTTCTGGAGCTTCAAAAGTCCAGAATCAACTGGACTAGATGCTATTTTACAGATTAAAGATTGTGTCATCTTTACTTGATAACGTAACGTAAGTTTCTCCTCTGAAGTAAAGTTGGCAGTGATTGATCACTGTAGCAGCTATATTTGGGATCTTTGTTGCTATGGATACTGATTATTAATAGCGCAGTGATCACATTTATCACAAATGACTGTCTAACGTGCCAAAGCAGTCAGAGACATTTTTAGCTCTTTTATACTCCAGAAACCTCAAATACTAAACATTCTTACTACTGATCATAGTAAAATTAGTGATTAGGTTTTGTTTTTTTCGTGTCTACTTTTATTAAATTTTATTTCTTTTTTATTTATTTCTTTTTTTTTTCCATTTTTTGTTATTCTAGTACACAAAGTTATACTAAATGAAAATGAGAAATGTTTCCTTGGCAACTAGTAAGTTTATATTATATATATATATATATATATATATATATATATATATATATATATATATATATATATATATATATATATATATATATATATTTTTTTTTTTTTTTTTTTTTTTTTTTTTTTTCCATTTTAGTTAAAGGTTTATTTTATTTAAATTAACAAAAAGTTTTTTTTTTTTTTTTTAATGGTTTTAGTTTGTTAACTACAATAACCCTGCTTCTAAAATGTGATAAAGTATTTCTTTATGTGAGTATTTAAATTGCTCTATTATTGTATATATTACACATATATACACTATGGTTCAAAGGTTAGTAGTTATGATGTGGGTTTTATTAAAAAAATAAATAAATAAAAATTATACTTTTATTCATCAGGGATGCATTAAATTGATGAAAAGTGCCAGTAAAGACATTTATAATGTTACGAAAGATTTCTATTTCAAAGTTGTTTTGAACTTTCTATTGATCTGTGAATGTTGAAAAATAAAATGTTTGACATTTCCACAAAAATATTAAGTAGCACAACTGTTTTCAGAATGAATTAATGTACTCTAATGTGAGCTGGAATATAACAAACATTAGAGCTGAACTCAGATGTGTCGCTGAGGCCTTGAAGAAGGATATTCGAGTGTTTTCAGTGTGAAGGTTTATCTTCAGCCGCTTTGACCACTGAATGCACTCATGAAGATCAGTGACGTCAGAGAAACTCACCTGAATCACAGCAGAACATCAGAAGCTCATTCAGACTCAAGATCCTGCAGAAACAAACCAGCATGAATCAGAACCATGCGTTTCATCAAACGACCCTCAGAACCACAATATCTGATCTACTGAACCAGAATAAACGTTTCTGACCAAGACAATGGCAAAACCTGAAGAAAACAGCATTTACCTGAGGCTGATGGGCTGTTCTGCTGAGCATCACTATTATCACTAGTGCACACACATGCACAGATAAATCCACACAAACACACATGTAAACAGGTCTTTATTATGAAACTGAGTCCCTTTACAGAAGATCTGGTCCTTTGTCATGAATATGTGCATCTGATTAGATGATTGAAGTGTTTATCTAGACAGAATGAAGGTTTATTAATGCATTAAACCATCTGGATTCATATTAAAACCACATGAACTTAACATCCTCATGCGTTCATTTGATTTCTGTTGTTGTTGAACGTCAAATGCAGATTTCAAACTTCAAATGCTGCGGTTATTCAACAAAATGAACTGGTAACAATTTAAAATAAGCATTAAACAATCATAATGTAATTTTTTATTTCTATTTAATGTGTTAATGTATTACGACAAAAGGATTCACTGCGTTTTTTATTTTAATAGTCTGGCAAAATAACATTTTAATAATTATAAAATATGCCTTTTAAAATATGATTCAAAGGAATCATCTCAAAACTCAAATGATGATCATTAACACTTTACGACAAGCATTAATTAATAATAATTGACAAATATTAATACGCATTATTATTTATGTTTTGAGATATTTGTTTTTATTCTTAGTCACACATTTAATTAAATGTTTAATTTGTATTTAATGCATTGTTACAAAAAAATGACTCGCTGCTTATTATTATCTTACTAGTCTGGCATACTTAATTTATTACATCACTTTGATTTTATAAACATTTAATATAGTATTACTTTTAAAACACTATTTTAAAATGATTCAAAGGTATCATCTCAAACTTCAAATGCTGTCATTAGATTAAAAAAAATCAGAATGAACGAATTAAAAAAAGAATTTAGTCACACATTCAATTAAATGTTTAATTTGTAGTTAATGTGTTAATGCATTACTACAAAAAACAGTCCTTTATTTATTATATAACTACTAAATAATTTTAGTAAAAAAAATAATTAGAAAATCTGACTTTTAAATGATGATTTAAAAACTATTTAAAGGAATTATCTATAGATGTGTTGCATGAATATGATGCATTAGTAACAGCAGCTGTATCTGTGTTTGTTTGTATGAACAGATCAGATTTTCTCAGCGTCTCAGAGCAGATTGAGTGATTTCTGATGATCTTTGAGAAGCTGAGCCTCCAGCGCTGCATATCTGATCATCAGCGGCCCATAAACCTGCAACAACACGTCAATGAACAGCTCAAAACACACCTAAACATCAGCTTTCATTATCTGCACTTTCAATATCACAGAATAAAAGATCAATTCATCTGCATGTTCACCAAACACATTGATAATTGATAATTACATTTATTTTTATTATTGCTATTATAACCATTATTGCCATTATATCATTATTTATTTATTCATATTATATTTATCTTTAATGTTGATGATTTTGTAATTATTATTCTATTCATGTTCAATGATTATTTATGTTTAATGATTATTTATTATTATTATTATTATTACTACTACTACTGTTTTATTTTTCATAATAATTATTATTAAATTATATTTGTTTAATTAGATTATTATTATTATTCTATCAATTATTTTTATATTACTTTTATGTTAGATGAGTATTATTATTGCTATATAATAGTCCATCTTACAACAATTATTATTTTGTAATAATAATAGAACTGATTTATTAGTTTAGCTTTTTTTTTTTTTTTTTTTTGAAGGGGACCAGCATACATCACAAAAAAAGCAGAAAACTCCAGAAAAACTATCTATTTTCCAGTCACAAGTTTAAATTGTAAAGCGGCGTATAAATCCTTTGAAATGATAGTGTTGTAAATCCACTGCACTGGGTGAGATGTGTCGCCTGCTGGCTGAAATCAATCCACAATAAGACATTAATTTTAAAAGAAAGAGTAAATAACGATGGTAAATAACATTAAAACTGACAAGTAAGCCTGAGGAAGCAATGAGATCTGAGAAACCAAAGCCAAAAGAAGAAACGTGGTCAAAAGTTGAATAAGAACCCTAGTGAGTCGCCTACCTAGACATCATATGCATAAGGTTATCATTATCAACTATAAAAATAATATATATATATATATATATATATATATATATATATATATATATATATATATATATATATATATTATTTTTAATAAATATATTTCCGGTTATCATTTTAACTTTAGTTTAAGTTAGTTATTTTATGTGCCTTTGTCATTTTTATTAGTTTATGCATTCCTATCTAGCTTTATTTTAATTTTAGTACTCAAACTTATTTATTCCTGTTAGTTAACATAGAAAAATTTAAAGTTTAAAGTTTACATTTTTTCCACAAATATTCTGTACGACTCTGCTGTTAAATAAAATGAGCAGTGAATGTCATTTCATGTTGACTTTAAAATGACATCGAGTCGCTCCATCTAATGCACTAGAATGCAAACAGAAGAAAGCAGAGAACAAAGAGAAAATAAACTCCAGCTCTTCTTGAAGGGAATGAGACACATAAAGGACATTAGGATAACGAGATTTAATCAGAGTCTGGTTTGAATGCAGCAGCTGGAGGTCATTGTGTGCTTATAATAAAGCAGTGGCCTGCGTATGACACAGTCATATCATCAAAAGCACATCTCGAATTTATGAAGCACAAGTCAGAGGTACACACTACACCTCCTGCCCTCAGCGGCTCATTGATATGTATGAATCCCACTAATAATGCAACTCTACATCACAGACGAGCAGCACTTCTACTGTATGAACGCATCAGTTTCCAGGAGTTTCAGACAGAACAGCGTTAAATTCCCTTCAGACGCTCTGGAAGATTTCAGCAAAGTCAGAATTATGAGATAAAGAGTAAAAATTATGACATCCAATTATGACATACTGAGTCATAATTACAAGTTGAAATTATGACAGTCGTCATCAAGTCAATTTTAACATAAAAATATAAATATGAGATAAAAAAATTAAGAGATTAAAAATTAACAGATTATTATGAAAAATTATTAAAATTAAATAAATATTATTATTAAATGCCAAAATTCATAAGATTAAAAATCATAATTGAGATAAAAAGTCAATAATTTATACTAGTCAAAATATGACATATTTGACTAGTAACATACTAGTCAAAATATGACATAAAAAGTAAAAAATTATGACATTATTAAATTAATAAAACATCAAATATGAAAATAATATGAAATAAATTCAAATACAAATAAATAAATAAATATATTCAAATGCATGTAAATAAATGTAAATGCAAATAAATGTATTCATGAATTAATTTAAATGCAAATAAAAAAAAACAAACCATTTCCACAAAAATAAGAAACGACCAAAAGCACGTATGTGTTTGATGTTGCCTTTAAAATCATAATTAAATCATAAATCATAATTGCGAGGTAAAATGTCAAAAATGTCACTTAAAAGGTACAAAATAGCAGCATAAAAGATTTCAACATTTTATGTCATAATTTCAACATTATATCCTAATTATGCCTAAGTATGTCATAATTCTGGGTGTTTATCTCATAGTTTTGACTTATTCATAACTATGGTTTACCAAAGCATGATGTGTTGGAAATCGTCTTCCACACATTTCACACGCAAACATGACTAACTGATATGTGTTGGATGAGGACTTCATAGAGAGACATAATGCAATATTTCATCTAAAAATTATCCTTTTGTCATCATTTATTCACTCCATGACTTTATTACTTCTGTGGAAAAACATGTCAAGCTCCAGATCATCCAAGGCCTCAGAGCCTCAAATACAAACTACATCTTCAACATTCAGAAAAACCTGATCATAAAGTTTACTGTGGAGCCGTCAAAGCCAAACTCATGCATTGTAATAAGGTTCACAGAGCATGATGGGAATTTTCCTTCAATTTGCCTTTTGCTAAATGGAGCCGTCAGTCTTTCAGCTGTGATCGGAAATGTAGTTAAAACGATCCTGACAAGTAAACTGGACCGCCAGAAAACAAAACGTAATATAAACAGTTTGTAATAACAAATCATACTTGCATTTGGTATATTAATGTCCAGAAACAAACAAAAATCTAAATTTCCATAAAAAAGTTCATTGCACTATGCAACATACTCAAACTTTCAGAACTTAAAACTTCATCCACAGCCAGGTTTCTCAAACTGGGCTTTGTGAATTGATGAAAAGCCAAAATTAATTAAATCATAGAAATAAAAATAAAGAAATATGATAAATCATTTTAAAACATTCAAAATAGGTGAGAACACAGGAGGAAACCGGTTCGACACGTAGGCTATAAACCTAGCGAACGTGTTGCGAGTTGCCCAACCCGCAGCTTTACAGATGTCTGCTAGCGAGGCACCACGAGCCAGTGCCCAGGACGATGCGACACCCATAGTGGAGTGAGCACGCAACCTGAGCGGGCAGGGCACACCTTGTGCTTCATTGGCCAAGGTGATGGCATCAACTATCCAGTGGGTCATCCTCTGCTTGGAGACAGCTTTCCCCTTCTGCTGTCCTCCGTAACAGACAAAAAGCTGTTCTGAGGTTCTAAAGCTCTGAGTCCCCCACCCTCTTGATCGAGGCCAACGCAGTCAGGAGTAGGGTTTTCACAGAGAGAAACTTCAACTCGACTGACCGCAACGGCTCAAAGGGGGCAGTTTGTAGGGCTCTTAGCACCAGTGCCAAATCCCAAGAGGGTAGGGAGGGAGGCCTAGGAGGATTTAACCTTCTGGCCCCCCTAAGAAACCTGACGACCAGATCGTGCTTCCTCACTGACCTCCCCTCTATGGGGTCGTGGTGGGCAGAAATAGCAGCAACGTACACCTTAAGGGTGGAGGGGGACAGCCTACGCTCCAACCCTTGTTGCAAAAAGGAAAGCACAGCTCTGATCGAACATCTCCGGGGGTCCTCATGGTAAGAGGAACACCATTCGATGAACAGTTTCCACTTCAGCGCATAGGCCCGTCTTGTGGACGGTGCTCGTGCTAAAGCGATAGTGAGAGCTACCTCCTGGGGCAGGTCAACTAAAACCTCCACGTCCCGTCCAGGGACCACACATGGAGTTTCCACAAGTCTGGACGTGGGTGCCAGAGGCTGCCCCGTCTCTGAAAAAGCAGACCCTTCCTCAGAGGAATCGGCCAGGGAGGGGCTGTCGCGAGGAGCATGAGTTCCGGGAACCAGGTCCTGTTGGGCCAATATGGAGCCACTAGCAGGACCTGCTCCTCATCCTCCCTGATCTTGCACAGTGTCTGTGCTAGCAGGCTCACTGGGGGAAAAGCACATTTGCGCAGGCCCTGGGGCCAGCTGTGTGCCAGTGCATCCGTGCCGAGCATTGCCTCGGATAGGGAGTAGAACCACTGGCAGTGGGCGGTTTCCGGAGATGCAAACAGGTCTACCTGAGCAACTCCGAACCGACTCCAAATCAGCTGAACCACCTGGGGATGGAGTCTCCACTCCCCAGGAAGTGCCGCTCGAGACAGCTTGTCAGCTGCCTGATTGAACACTCCTGGGATGTGGATGGCACGAAGGGACCTCAGATGCTTCTGACTCCAGAGGAGGAGGTGGCGGGCGAGTTGCGACATGCGACGGGAGCGTAAACCGCCTTGCCAGTTGATATATATGCAACAGTTGCAGTGTTGTCCGTACGGACCAGAACGTCCCTGCCCCGAAGGCGCCCTCTGAGGCGGCTCAGGGCAAGGCGTACTGCCAGCAACTCGAGGCAATTGATATGCCAACGCAGTTGGGGACCCATCCAAACCCCTGATACTGCGTACCCGTTGTACGTGGCGCCTCAGCCGGTGGCCAAGGCATCCGTGAATACCACAGCATGCCTGGATACCTGCTCCAGGGGCACTCCTGCCCGAAGGAATGAAGGATCTGACCACGGGCTGAAGGTTTTGCGGCAGGCCGGTGTAATCTGAACCTGGTGAGTACCGTATTTCCACGCCCACCTCGAGATTCGGCCATGGAGCCAGTGCTGAAGCGGTCTCATATGGAGCAGACCGAGCGGAACTATGACCGCAGCTGCAGCCATATGTCCCAGGAGCCTCTGAAAGAGTTTCAGTGGGACCGCTGTCCTGCCTGATAAAGTCTTGAGGCAGTTCAGCACCGACTGAGCACGTTCCTGGGTAAGGCATGCTTTCTGATTGACCGAATTCAACTCCATGCCGAAAAAAGTGATCCTCTGCGTTGGCACGAGTTTGCTCTTTTCCCAATTGACCCAAAGGCCCAATTGGCTGAGGTGTCTGAGCACCAGGTCCCTGTGTGCGCACAACTGCTCTCGAGACTGTGCGAGTATGAGCCAGTCGTCGAGGATGCGCACGCCCCGTTCTCTCAGGGGAACAAGGGCTGCCTCTGCGACTTTGGTGAAGACGCGAGGCGAAAGGGACAGTTCGAAGGGCAGGACCTTGTACTGATATGCCCTACCCTCGAACGCAAATCGCAGGAAAGGCCTGTGTCGCGGGAGAATCGAGACATGAAAGTACGCGTCCTTCAGGTCGATCGCTGCAAACCAATCTAGGGGATGGACGCACCCAAAAATGCGTTTCTGCGTCAATATCTTGAACGGCATCTTGTGAAGTGCACGGTTCAAAACTCGCAGATCCAAGATCGGTCATAACCCACCACTTTTCTTGGGCACAATGAAGTAAGGGCTGTAAAACCCCGACCTCATATCGGCTGGAAGGACCGGCTCTATCGCGTCCTTCGCCAGCAGGACTGCAATTTCCGCACGCAAGACAGGGGCATCGACGGCCTTGACTGAAGTGAACCGGATGCCCCTGAACTTGGGGGGGGACGCCGGGCAGACTGAATCGCGTAACCGAGTCTGATGGTCCGCAGGAGCCACCGAGACGAACTGGGGAGAGCTAGCCAGGCTCCGAGAGACCGTACCAGCAGGACCAACGGGGCCACCGACATACCCGCGGTGGGGCAGCGAGGTGGAAACACAGGGACCAGCCCCGGGGCCTGTGACGGCGGGGGGCGGGGTCTGGGTGTGTAGTGTAACACTCACCTGATTCCTCCTCGTGTGGGAGGAGACACAGGAACCCGGCTTGAGGCTTGTGACAGCCCGGCGTGTGACGACTTGAACCAGGGACTGGAGTACTACCGCCCTTATCTGGTTCCACAAATGGTGCTCTTGGGCAACCACCCGCTGCCTGGTGGCGAGAGAGGAGGAGGGAAGTGATCCAGTGATGCACGGATCACCACTCTCCTCCTCTTGAGACCCAGAGACTGAGGAGACCGCTCTTTATTGATGTTTTGTGTACCAAAATGAAAAAAAAAAAGATTCTCCACCCGGCCCTCCTACAGGGGAGGGAGTGGTGCAGTCACCATTTCCCGACGAGCAGTCTCCTCCATTTCTGGGTCGCCTGTCCCAGGGCTTCTTGCACTTGCTCTTGCCGCCAGGTTTGGAGGGGGCCTGGACGAGCTGGGCGTCCGGCCTGCGACCGGCTCCACGACGCTGCCTGGTGGAAGGCTGCTGCGGCTGCGCGGGAGCAGGGGCAGCCGCAGGGGGGCGCCCACGGCGACGAGCAGGCTGAGGGGCTGCGGCCGGAGTGGAAGCAGCAGGTTTCCTCCGGCGTTTGATCGCCTCAGTCTGCTTCTGGGCTGCCGAGAACTGCTGGCAAAGTTCTCGACAGCGTCGCCGAAAAGGCCGGTCTGCGACACAGGAGCATTCAGGAACTGTACCTTCTCCTGCTCCTTCATGTCAGCGAGACACAGCCAGAGATGGCGCTCCTGGACCACTAGCGTGGACATCACACGACCCAGAGACTGTGCGGTCACCTTCGTTGCTTGAAGTGCGAGGTCCGTCGCAGCACGAAGCTCATGTAGAACCGCCAGGTCGTGACCACCCTCGTGCAGGTCTTTCAGGGCTTTGGCCTGGTGGACCTGCAGTAACGCCATGGCGTGGAGGGCAGAAGCCGCCTCCCCACAGGCTCTATAAGCACTGCCAGTTAGACCTGACGAATACTTACAGGCCCGTGAGGAGAGACATGGGTCACCCCGCAGAGTGGTAGAGTCTGTTGGACACAGTTGCATGGCCACAGACAGCTCCACCGAGGGGATGCCCATATACCCCATAGCGGCCCCACCATCGAGGGTGGTGAGAGCGGAGGAGCCACAAGATTTGTTTCGGGCAGTGAAAAGTGCCTTCCCCGATCTTGTAAGCTCCTCAAGCACTTCCGGAAAGAATGACACCGGAGGGGGGCGCTGAGAACCAGCGCGACCCCCACCGAGAAACCACTCGTCCAGCCTCGAAGGATCGGGACGCGGTGGAGGATTCCACACAATCCCGACATTCTCGGCGGCCCGAGAAAGCATAGCCGTCATCTCTGGGTATGGCTCAGACAACGCTACCACACCCGAAGGGGGCAACGCAGCCAGGTCGTCATCCCCTGAGAGAGAGGGCACGCCCTCCGATGCAGTGACCGACATCTGGTTGTCAGAGGGGGCACCGAAGGAAACGCGTGGTGCACCCCGTTCAGCAGAGGGCCCAGCACGCTCCGCTGCTTCGGCCGCTCCACCGGCTGCGGAGTGCTTGAGGGGTGAGGAGGTCCACTTGGGGAAGCCCTCACCGTAATCCTTAAATCACCTCTGACTCCACCGGATCCAGCGGCAGAGAGACTCCGCCATGTTTGACATAGCGGAGTCTATTACGCAACTCCGAGATGGTCATGTCCCCACAAGAAGAACATGAACCATCCACGAAAGCCTCCTCAGCGTGCTGAATGCCCAGACACGTGAGGCAGCGATCGTGACCGTCCTGAGGCGCCAGGAAACGACCACACCCAGAAACACATGGGTGATAATACATCTTTAAAAAGACGCGATCACCCATGTTACTCTTTTAGAGAAATTGCTCTTTTAGTACTGAAGCACACAGGGGAGCTGGCCACCGCACACTCCTAGTGTGGCTGTCAGCAGGAAGACGATCTCTCTCTCCCGGACACCGTGACCACCGCTGCTGCGCCGTATCTCCCGCACTCGTCTAGCAGAACACTCTCTAGGAAAGGGAGAGCAGTAGCTTTAACCACTACCACTCGGTTCCGAAGCGAAAGGATAAATTAATGCGGTGCACCAGCTGCCTCTTATGCTCACGCTGTGATCAGCGGCAGCTGGATGCAATAATCGCATGCCAGTGTCCATTGGCTCATTTAGTTACACTTGAAGTGGATTGGTCTCTCGGGTGAGATCCTAATTTCATCGGTCATCCGAAGTGACTCGGAGTGACCGACTGAAAGGGGAACTTAATTTCTTTGCGACTGAAGAAAGAGAGACATGAACATCTTGGATGACATGGAGGTGAGTAAATTATCAGGAATTTTTTATTCTGAAAGTGAAGTCATTCTTTTAAAAACTGTTGTGGTCATGTACTCTGTACTGTAGCATGCAAGATACGTATTTAGTTGTGTGTGTTGTGTTCGCTCCGCGCAGCTTGTAGGTAACCATCTAACCGGCTATTAGCAATATCTGTTTGCTTGTAATTGTCTAGAAATGTTTCAATGAATAGTGAATGTTTGTCGTTGTTATTACTTGGAGTTCTGATAAAGAATAGAGCAATACATTGATGCACAAACTGCAGTGCTTTATCAGTACGTTTCTGCGTTGGGTTAACGCATATACCATGGTTGTTTGGGTGTTTAATGTAGTGGTGATGGGCGTTCACAACAGACTGGGTCATTGGACCAATCACCGTAGTTTAGCGTCAAGCAAAGGAGGACTTTGGAGAAATGAATCATTGAGTGAACCGTTTGGGAGTCACTGAGGAAAAAGAAAAAAATAAATGCATATTATAAAGACTATGAAAGTGTTTTTTGCAAAATATGAACCTTTCATTACCTATAATAGGGGCACTTTAAAACCATATAATTCTTATAATATTACTACTCCTGACCTCAGCCATTAAAGACCATGTTAGCATGATATAGATGCATCAGTTTCATATTTTCTGTCAGGTATGGATGCATTACTTTCATCCTGAAGGTTCATGAGGTCTGACTGTGTTTGTAAAGCTTTAGATGATCCAGTCAATGAAAGAGGCCTTGTCTAAATCCAGTGGCATTCGGCTCGTCCCGGACTGACCCCACGTCTGTACTTTCCTTCACAAAGCGTCTCTCTGGAGGGGTTAAGCGTTTAATGAAGACGCAGCAACTCATGAAGCAGGTCAGACGCCGATCACGATCAAGGTCAGAGCGACTGCTGTTACACTAGAGAACGCGATCAGTCAGATATATCAATAACTCGGCTTATATTTCTAGACTGAAGTCAACAGTAAAGAGATCTGATGGCCACAAAGACGCTGTTACTACATACATTCATTTAACATCTATATGGATTTAAATCAGCAGAATTCAATGCACAAAACTGGTCTTAACTGAATCATTCCCAGATCAGGATCCCAATGTTGAGTTCAGAACTAAATGAATATTAAAACTGTTTAATGAAAATTAATATTTTGGTTCTAAATAGCTACAGTATGTGTCCTGAGTTGAACATAAAAAAATAAATAAATAAATAAATAAATAAAAATAAACAAAAATCAGCTTTTGTCCTTTTTAGAAATTTTAAAATCAGTCTAATGTGATTTAAATGTTATGGAACAGGACAGCTCAGACAAATAAAATAAAATAAACTTATCAATTGTTCTATTTTTTGTCATTTTTAGAGATTTTTACCATAAAATCACAATTAATATTATTAAAATAAAACTAAATAAATAAATAAAAAATGCATCAAATTTTATGGTGCTTTTTTGTTCTTTTCAGAGATTTTAAATCACAATCTAATCTGATTTTAATGTTATGGAATATAGCAGCTCAGAAAAATAAAAAAATAAAATAAAATAAAATAAAATAAAGAATAAATAAATGAATACTAGGGATTATATAGTATTATAATACTAGTCGTTTAAACGGATGTTTTGTATCCGACTAGTTGACTAGTCTAAAAGCTAGAAACCCCCAAAAAATGGCAAAAGAAAAAAAGCTGTGTGTGTCTATATAACAGCCTACACTTGAAATACTTAATCTTTGAATCACACTGTCAAATCCCTCAATGAATTCTGCTAAAAATAGGTCACGATTATGCCATATGCTTGCCTCGTGTTATCATCATTTAATTTTAGGCAGTCGTTAAACAGAAAAAAAGAGAAGAGCATACACTCAACATAAACCAGTGTATAGCTTATTTATTCAGATCAGCTGGAGCAATGCAGAAATGGAAAATCAATCAATAGACTGACAGAATTCTTCATCTTCATATAACGTCAGCCAACATATTAATACACAAGTCAAAAACAATAGGAAAGTTTATCAAGGAATAGCATTGAAACGGCTTTTAAAAATGTACTTCATGTTGGCTATATTGTCTAAAAACAAAACAATCCTCGTTTTACTTACTCAGACCATGCACATTTGTTAAGTGAATTTAACGTTAACGTGGTCTGGTGAAAGACGGCACTAGAGGCGATTCTGCACCTGAAAAAAAAACAGTTTCGAAAAGAGCCTGGAAATCCCGCACCACCACCGAAGTGGGTCTTCGTTTAGAGGAATAGACGCGCAGATGGGATCGCAGACTGCAGCGGCGGAGGGTTGTAGTGTATGACATGATTGACATTTGCTGGCTTTAGCTAGCCTCCAAGCTAACGCATACATGCCTGTATTGAATATGATTACGCATCGCTCCAGTAGAGTTATTGTAAGCCAGTTTGACATTACACAGTTTGCACAATTTTTCCGTTTCCTTCTAATTCAATATAATCCCACACCTTGCTGGTTCTTCGCGTGGTCATTTTGAGCTCGCTGCAACCAACACGAAGAAAACACATGCGAGGTCTGAGGTAAAAATGTAGTTTCCACCCAGATACGCTTTTAAAAATATTTAAATATTTTGATATGTATTCTTTTTCAAAACTTTTATTTTAACTTGTTATTTAAAATGTTTTAAATGTAACGTTAAAATAATGGTAATTTGAATGATAAAATCAACGGGTTTTTTTTCTGTCGTGTAATAGACTATTGTTTTAGTTTAGTCGACTAGACCTGCACATCCCTAATTAAATACATTTATCAGCTGTTGTTTTTTTGTCCATATTACCATAAATCACAATTAATATTAATAAAATAAAACAAAAACAAAAATAAATAAATAAATAAAATAAATAAATAAATAAACTTCTATGGTGCATTTTTTTGTCCTTTTTTGAGATTTTGCAAATGACATTTTATGAAATAGAGCAGCTCAGACAAATAAAAAATAAAATATTAGTACTGTTTAATAACATTGCAAATTATATTTTAGTTCTGAATAACTGTTTAACTATGAATCACAGCTACAACAAACTGAAGTAAAACAAATTAAATTACAGTAAATACCCAACTTAATGAAACTCAAAAGAAACGTAATGAACTGCAATTACGTTCCTACATAAAAATGAATGTCAGTTATGAAATCAAGGAATCACTGAATCATTTTATAACTGATTCTTTGAAATGATTCTCAAACTTTCCGTAACTCCAGTGTCACAATTTAATTTGCGAAGGATTTATCTTTGACGTTATGCACAATAACGTCACCAGTGTAAGATTCAGTCAGAATTGAGCTTTGTGATGGTCTTGAATTAAACAGGACTATTCTATTCTATAAATGTGATTCAGTGACAGTATGTGTGTTTGTACCTCTTGAGCTCCTGGCTTTGGTCTGACGGCCAGCTGCGGTTCTGGAGCGTTTCTGAGCGTCTCTGTGAAAGATGCTCCTGTTTCTGCCAGCAGACCTGCAGAAACACACATTCATAAAGAGTCACTGATTAAACACTGATGCAGTTCGATTCAGGAGTCAAGTACAGGATCACAGCTCTGCTACATATTAAAATTATAGTTCTTTGTGTATTAAAAGAGTTTCAGGGAATATTTTAGCCAACAAATTAAAATTCTGTCATCATTGCCAAATGCCATGGTTTTTCATGTGTCAGGTCACTTTTATCATACTTTTATGGTGCTTATTTTGTCATTTTTAGAGAATCGGAATCCAAGTTTCATTTTATGGAATAGAGCAGCTCAGACAAAATAAATAAATCTTTTATGTTGTTTAATTAGAGCTTTTAATTATAAATCACAATCTAAATTCCATTTAAAGAATAGAGCAGCTTAGATTAATAAAATGAATTTAAAAATAAAATACAAAAAAATTATATAAAATATAATTAAGAGTTTTATTTTTTTTTTTTTATAAATCATTTTATTATTAATCCTTCTTAGAGTTTTAACTATAAATGCCAATAATTTTATGGAACAGAGCAGCTCAGACAAACAAAATTACTTAAGTCAATGAAATTATTTAATAAATAATAAATAAAATAGATATTTAATAAATAAAATACATACATAAATAAATACAATTATTTAAATACATTCATTAGTTTAAAAAAACAAAGCATTTATGGTGTAAATTTTAACTGTAAATTTCATTTCATGAAATAAAGCAGCTCAGATAAAAAATCTAAATAAATAATACATAAAACTTTTATGGTGCTTTTTTTTGTCTTTTTTTTTTTTTATTTTTTTTTTTTTAGATGTTTTATTAAGAATATCTTCTACTTTTCAACTGGGAACCTTGATATAAAGGAAAAGCGCTTTATATCTGAAACCGAAGTACTTTATGAACCCAAAAACTTCTTCTGTGAAGTTTAAAAGCTTCTTCTGTGAAGTTTAATTAGCATTTAAAACTGGTAAAAATCAAGGTTCAGAGCAGCAGTGATCTGATATCTCATCTTCTACACAATGTTCAAATGAACCGTGAAACAAACAGCAGTGAAATCCAGCGGATGCATTATAGCAGTGAAAAGCAGCAGAATAATAAGAAGCAGCGCTGAAGGTCAGCATGAGAAGACACTGCGGCTGAAAGCCTTATTGAACGCAGCAACTGAAATAAAAGCGGTTTCCTTATGAGAGGATGCAATGAAAAGCTGCGGTCACTGCAATGGCTCTCTGCCTTATTAAATCATAGACAAAAGCAAACAGGTTTCAAAATAAAGGTGAATAAAGGCCTTATAAAACACACTCTGCCATCGCTGACCTTTCATAGGAGTATAATAAACATGAACTCAGTGCACCTGAATCACACGGACGGACGGGTCAGCGTGTTAAAAGAAAAGTGTGTTACAGATTCACTGAAGTTGCTTCATCTCATGTGAAAGACTAATGAGGTTTTACAGCAACTACAGCAGTTTCTCCTGCAGCTCGTGGCCGTCGCATCATCCTCTGAGAAACTGTTCGTCCACTCAGTGGACAGCATTGAGTTCAGATTGCAGAATAAGAACCAGAAGAGAAGAGATGTGCATCTGAATTTCTGATACAGACGCTCAAGTGATTAAGCATCAAATACAACATAATAATGTGACTACAACAATGTAAACATAATATGCACATATATGCACATATACATACATATATATATATATACACATACATACATACATACATACATACATACATACATATATATATATATAATTTAAATAAATAAATAATATTATTTTTAATATTATGTATGCATAATATTTACAAAAATAGCAAATAGTTAAAAATATACATGGTTTTATATAAATTGTTAAAGTATTTCAATCTCTGAATTGTCTGTAATAAATATTATTATTATTATTATTATTACTTAACTATAATAACTATGGTGTTTGGTGATGAGTTTTTGGCTCAAGATCTGCATTTAAAGTCACACCAGAGGTGTTCAGCTTGGATTAGGACTTGGCTTTCTGCAGACCAGTCAAGTTCTTCCACACTGACTAAATCAATCATTTCTTTTTGAACCTTGTCTTATACACAGAGGCATTGTCATGTTAGAATAGAAAAGGGTCCTGTCCAAACTGTTGCTGTAAAATTAGAAGCACACAATTCCCAAGAATATCATTATATGCTTAAACATTAAGATTTGTACTCATGGAAATTACTAAAGTAGTCATTGGGGTGACCCAATACTTTTGGCAATATAGTGTAAAATATATATTATATATATATATATATATATATATATATATATATATATATATATATATATATATATATATATATATACAGTGGGTACGGAAAGTATTCAGACCCCCTTAAATTTTTCACTCTTTGTTATATTGCAGCCATTTGCTAAAATCATTTAAGTTCATTTTTTTTCCTCATTAATGTACACACAGCACCTCATATTGACAGAAAAACACAGAATTGTTGACATTTTTGCAGATTTATTAAAAAAGAAAAACTGAAATATCACATGGTCCTAAGTATTCAGACCCTTTGCTGTGACACTCATATATTTAACTCAGGTGCTGTCCATTTCTTCTGATCATCCTTGAGATGGTTCTACACCTTCATTTGAGTCCAGCTGTGTTTGATTATACTGATTGGACTTGATTAGGAAAGCCACACACCTGTCTATATAAGACCTTACAGCTCACAGTGCATGTCAGAGCAAATGAGAATCATGAGGTCAAAGGAACTGCCTGAAGAGCTCAGAGACAGAATTGTGGCAAGGCACAGATCTGGCCAAGGTTACAAAAAAATTTCTGCTGCACTTAAGGTTCCTAAGAGCACAGTGGCCTCCATAATCCTTAAATGGAAGACGTTTGGGACGACCAGAACCCTTCCTAGAGCTGGCCGTCCGGCCAAACTGAGCTATCGGGGGAGAAGAGCCTTGGTGAGAGAGGTAAAGAAGAACCCAAAGATCACTGTGGTTGAGCTCCAGAAATGCAGTCGGGAGATGGGAGAAAGTTGTAGAAAGCCAACCATCACTGCAGCCCTCCACCAGTCGGGGCTTTATGGCAGAGTGGCCCGACGGAAGCCTCTCCTCAGTGCAAGACACATGAAAGCCCGCATGAAGGACTCCAAGATGGTGAGAAATAAGATTCTCTGGTCTGATGAGACCAAGATAGAACTTTTTGGCCTTAATTCTAAGCGGTATGTGTGGGGAAACCAGGCACTGCTCATCACCTGTCCAATACAGTCCCAACAGTGAAGCATGGTGGTGGCAGCATCATGCTGTGGGGGTGTTTTTCAGCTGCAGGGACAGGACGACTGGTTGCAATCGAGGGAAAGATGAATGCGGCCAAGTACAGGGATATCCTGGACGAAAACCTTCTCCAGAGTGCTCAGGACCTCAGACTGGGCCGAAGGTTTACCTTCCAACAAGACAATGACCCTAAGCACACAGCTAAAATAACGAAGGAGTGGCTTCACAACAACTCCGTGACTGTTCTTGAATGGCCCAGCCAGAGCCCTGACTTAAACCCAATTGAGCATCTCTGGAGAGACCTAAAAATGGCTGTCCACCAACGTTTACCATCCAACCTGACAGAACTGGAGAGGATCTGCAAGGAGGAATGGCAGAGGATCCCCAAATCCAGGTGTGAAAAACTTGTTGCATCTTTCCCAAAAAGACTCATGACTGTATTAGATCAAAAGGGTGCTTCTACTAAATACTGAGCAAAGGGTCTGAATACTTAGGACCATGTGATATTTCAGTTTTTTTTTTTAATAAATCTGCAAAAACGTCAACAATTCTGTGTTTATCTGTCAATATGGGGTGCTGTGTGTACATTAATGAGGAAAAAAATGAACTTAAATGATTTTAGCAAATGGCTAAAATGAAAAATTTAAGGGGGTCTGAATACTTTCCGTACCCACTGTATATATATATATATTAGTCATTATATTATATTATATTTTTAAAAAAGTTTAAAGTATACACATAACATTATATATATATATATATATATATATATATATATATATATATATATATATATATATATATATATATATATATATATATATATATATATATATATATATATATATATATATATATATATATATATTATAATTTTCTTAAGATTTTCAAAGATTTTTATATTTTTTTAATGTTTTTTTGTGATCCTCCTCCACACTGTTTTCTGCGGGTCAGTGTTGCTGTATCGTCCGTCTCTATGGAAACGCGTGGCATTTCAAGCAAAGGGATGCAGCCAATCTAAGGGTCTGTTCTCCCAATTAACAGCAGCTCATCATCAGGACTAATGCACAATAAGAATCATTTGTAAACCCTTCAGAAAGTCACTCTCCACGTTTGTTAAAGAAAGGGCCCTGGCTGTTAATTAATGCTGATATGGAGCAGAAAGTCCCCATCAGACTGTGATTAAAGCCTTATCCACGTGTTTGAGTCTGATGGGACGCTTCAGATTCAGCACTGCTGTTAAACGACCCTCTCCATCATATTATCCTGATCAGACTGATGCATCTCACAGCAAACACATCATTAGTGCTTCATCTGTATGATCGGATCGATGCGGATCAAGCAGGACGGTAAATAAGTATTGCCAAATAGAGTGCCAAATATAAAATAAAGTCAACAAAACAGCTCTATTTTGCCAGATTTACCTAAATAATTTTTTGTCTGTTTTTTTCATGCATTATATTAATTATACACTGCATATAATAAAATTAATAAATATAAACCTTAAATAGTTTTTTGTCCAAATGTAAATCTAATTATAACTCAAAATATAAAATAGAAACAAAAATCTTTAAGCAAATGTAAGCCAAATTATTCCAGATTTTCCTAAATATTTTTCCTAAATAGGGTTTCCTAAATATACATCATAAATAAAGCAAAACAAAAAATTAAACTATTACATATAAATCTTAAGTCAATTTTTTGTCCAAATGTAAATATTAAATCTAACTTTCAATCAAAATGTTAAATCTAAACAAAAATCTTCAAATCTTTAAACCAAACATCTTAATAAACAAAATAAAATTTTAAAAAATATAAATCAAATATATTACATCGATATGCAGTGTTGACCAACACAGATTTACAACATATTTAACATTTAAATGAAAATGCAAATTACATACATATTAAATATTCTAATAGTTTATTTAGTTATTAAATTATATAAAAATTAGACACCTGAAATTGCATTAACTTATTAAATGTGAATCTGACTTATCTAGTGGTGTCATGCAAATGAAGGTTAATAGTTGGTCTCTATGGGATGACAGGACCAGAATTATCTGATAATATAATTATTATTATTACCATGTAAGGCTCTGTAAGCGCAGCCCAGACAGGCCGAGTTTGTCACGTCGATGGTGTAAACCGGAGCGTTGAAGACGTCAGACAGAACCTGAAGCGATGAGAAGACACATCTCATCTTGAACAAGCGTTACAGCAACATAATCAAGACACATTTTAAAATCATTTGGTTGCTGGAGAAGCAAGCAAGTTTGTTGTTTTTTTCTAAAAACATAAATTTAAAAAAAAAAAAAAAAACATAAAAAATGCTAATGTCCCATTTTTCACTTACATTTAAATACTTAATTTTATACTTAATTTATTTTATAATATAGTAAACATTTTTTCCAAATGTAAATGTAAATATTAAATCTTTAAAATAAAAATAAAATACATTTTCATTTAAATATAAATCTTGAATCATTTTTTCCCAAATATAAATGCAAATATTAAATCTTTAAAATAAAAATAAAATAAGTTTACATATAAGTATAAATCTTTAATCTAACATGTAAATATTAAACCTTTAAGATTTTTTTTTTAGATTTAAATTAAAATATAAATTGCATTTTTAGGTTAGAGTTAGGGGTTTTTTTTATATTTAAATTTGTAAAAAAAATTACACATTTGAAACAGCATTATTTCATAAAATTAAAATCTGGCAAATCTCAGTGTTGTTTTTGTAAATTATCACCTGTAAAATGTCCTTGTTGGATGACGCTCCTCCTGTGGCCAGCACTCGTGTACCCTGAACTACAAAAGAGAGTAATTCATGTTATATATCATCCTAACCCACACTTACTAAGCTGTGACAACTAGCCCCGCTCTACCCTAGAATAACAGAAGAGCTGTGAGCTGGTTTTCTCTTTGCATGTGTTTGCATGATCTGAAGCCAGACATCAAACATGTTAACGCTGCCATCACAGGCCGCAATGAGACATAAAACATTATGTTATGCTAATTAAAACATAATTCAGGCTGCATGAAGCATAAAAACAAATGTTATGCAATAAAATGGCACATAAAAAGGAAAATCACTGCAGACCAAAAAGCATAAAATTACTGCTCTTGTAAAATTCACCATGAGCAACAGATCTGAGATCAGTAAACAGCATCTTAATAATGAACATGAACCTGATAATCAGGCATATATTATATATATAAAATATAAAAACACTTGAAATGATCAGTAAACGCATGCAGTTGTAGTGGACAGCACATTCCAGGGCCCAGCTTATGGCGGGGCCCCTCCCTGACCACTATAGTGGACAAAGGTTTGCTACATTTTGATTGGATCTTGGTGAACTAACATAAGCAAACTGTCCAACGCCATCAGATAAAGATGCCAGGACAACAGCCAGACACCTCTTAGAGGGCAAGAAGATCTTTGGAACAAAGCCCAGAAAGGACAGGACTTCTCATTGGTCAAAATGCGGTTTCTGCCCTTCACCCACCAACAGACTGGTTCCTCAGGTTTTGGCCTGTGACTGTCATAAAAATGCCTTAGGACCTCTGGATGCAGCAGCAGTGGGTGAAACAAAGAGAGAGTTCACAGAGTTCCATCCAAATCCATTCATAACTATGTTCTCAAACCTTAAACTGATGCAAACTACAACACACACATCTCATACTTATTCAGAGAAATAAGTATTCTCAGTGACAGCGATGTGTAGTGCAACATCTTACACAAACTCAGCTGTTAATGGACAAATGAATGCATGCATGACAGTTCAATCTTCTTCCGTCATGTTTGGACTTAATGTGTTCGTAACAGTGCCAAAGGTATTCTGGTTGTGGTTTGGTAAGTGAATGATGCATTGGTAAAACTTTAGTGACACTTTTCTAAATGTGTGTTTGGACTATTCAAATAAGTACCACAGGAGGAAAGAAGGGTGGGCCACACCGTGTCCCCTCTCTGATGGAAATAGCCAATCACAGCCTGGAAATGGAGAAGCGCCAGATTGCAATCATCTCCTCATCGGAAAGAGATAAAGGTACCTTCCCAAAAGGCACTCCTCATTCTGAGTCTGAGCCCCGTAAGGAAAGCGACAGTAACAGACACATTCGTTCTGAGTCTGAGTCCTGTAACTGGGAAGGCAGCAACAGAAAAAACCCGTTCTGAGTCTGAGTCCCGAAAGGGAAAGATGTTAACAGATAAACCAGTTCTGAGTCTAAGCCCTGCAAGAGAGAAACACCGAAACCTCTGGCCGTGAGGGAAGAGGCAACAACAGATACCAAGTCCTGAGTCTGCAGCTTTGAGGCAGCAACAGATATGACCATGTTCTGAGCCTCCAGCCTGCAAGGAAAGAGATAATCTACGTTCAGACTTCATTCAGAGTCTTCGTCCAGCGAGACAACAACAGATGCAGCACGTCCTGAGTCTCCATCCTAGAGAGACAAAGCAGATCGACCAAATTCTGAGTCTCTGGCCCAGAGAGGCAGAAGACACACAGACATCTGTAACAATATTAAGCTCCGGCGAGCAAACCTTCACTCCAAGGTACCTTCGCTTGCGTGTTCCAGGCTAAGGACCTTCTGCACCTACTTCAGGGCCACATCTGCGTGTTCCAGATTTTAGGACCCTTTGGTGCTCCAGGAGATCAGCATCCTCCAGCGCTTCGTGTTCAAGGCTGTCGAAACGGATTCCTGCTCCTTTCCCCACTGCATTGTTACCAGCACAACCAGTGGATGAAGTCACTGCCACCGGACTGCTCACTCAACCACAGAGAACGTAACTATCACCTATCCAAACCTCTTCCAGAGACCTTGGCATTGTTGTGTATTATCAGTATATAATTTTTCTAATTGACATTAGATGTTATATAGCTGATTGCAGTTGATAACAAATAATCTTTCAGGTATTTGTTTGATGCATAATAAGGTTCTTCACCTTACTTGTTTCAGAGTAGAGACAGTTTATCTTTCCAGATAACGTAGCTCTGACATAGCAACATCCAACATAATCACTTGCATTTTATGCATCTTATGCACTTTATTCCTTTTTCATTCATGGTATTCATTTAGTGGTTGTTGATTAGTCTTGTCTATCTTTTGTTAATAAAATTTATTTTATTACACTTGTGTCTTCCTTGTGTTGATAATGCAGTAAGGTTCTACAAGTTAGGTATCCCACCAATCTTTCTTATGTGATGTACTCCTAACCACACCTTAAGTGACACGTGATCCAAAAATCATAACGTCACCTGTGACGTGAATACACATCACTACACTGTTTCATCCCCTTTGGTTGGCGAAAGCAAAATTCACTACACAGTCAACACAACACAACAGCCTTGAGCTGGAGAGCCTCTGGTTGTGTTTATTCCCAGCATTCCTGCAATTCCTCTGCATAAAAAGACTGATGGAATGATTAAGATCAGCCTCATTTGCATTCATTAAATATTCATGAGGCTGGTTTCTCTTCATGCGCACACACACACACACACACGACTATCAGCAGATACTGTGATCACTCCTAGACATCAACACAACAGCAGTCCTGACACAGAGAAAGAAAGAATTAAACAAAGATATATAAAAAAAATATATATATATATATATATATATATATATATATATATATATATATATATATATATATATATATATATATATAAATATAATTGTTTTTTTTTTTATTTAAATTTTTTATATTCGTTCCCAAATTTAAATATAAATGAATTTAAATAAAATCCCATGCATGCAAAAAGCAAGCAAGAAAAAGAAAGAAAGAAAGAAAGAAAGAAAGAAAGAAAGAAAGAAAGAAAGAAAGAAAGGGATACTTTCTTTAAGATACGACCCTTTAAGATACTAACAGTGACACTTCAGAGCTACAAACGCTACAAATTATCCATTCATGTGAAAACACACATGCCTCTGCATAATCATGAGTGAATATTAAACATGATAAAAGCATGATTGACTGATCTTCCCCAAATATATCCACTAACGGCATGATATATCCACATAACAGCAGGCTGATGTGAGTTTAATTAAAGTGGACTTCATAAATGAAAACAGAGCCGAACGCATTCAAACACAACACAAACTCATACAGCAGTTAAAGGTAATAAAGATGAGTGACCCGTGGAAACAGCACTAAAGACTGAGACATGAGACACTCACTGATCTTGTAGCCCAGTTTTTCTGCATGAACTCGTTTGGCCAGGAACTGTCCTTCAATCAGAGCTCGGATTTCCACCTCGTGCTCAAACGAAGCGACCTGAGCGAAAGCCAACACAAAGACGGGCTTCAGTAACCGAAGATTAATCCATAAAGCATTCTCTGAGTCTGACCGCAGATGAACTCGACTGACACTGCGAGCAAACTACAGAGAACCAATGAAGAAATCATCAAGAGCATTTCTACAGAAGCATAAAACTCAAGAAGCCCACATAAATGAATCTCATGAAGCTGTCCGGGTCATAATTCACCTCAAAATCAGAGTAATAATAAATATATTATAAATGTAGCATTAACAAAATGATGTGTGTTTTTAAGACCATTGGGATTTTTGGACTCTGACATTAATTTCATGATAATTACACGCACAACCCCCCAAACTCGCATTACTGTAATGCAATAAAAACAAAAAAGAAATAGTTATGAACTATCGGAGTATTTTAAATAAAAATAAATAATTTAAAATAAATAAATAAATGTAATTGCAATTATAATTTATTAATATTTTTATTAGATTTTATTTAGAGATTTAAATTAAAAACAATTGTAATAAAAATTATTTGTAATGTAAAGACAAAAATATATTATTGAAAAAAATCAGACAAATAAATGGAGAATTAAATAATTGTATAAAATACACACACACACACACACACACACATAAATATAAATATAATATATATATATATATATATATATATATATATATATATATATATATATATATATATAATGTACTTTTTTATTTATATTTCTATTATATTATTATACAAAATAAATTAAGTAAAACATGAACAGTGACAAGAGTGAGATTTTGTTGCATTACATATATACTTGTACTTAATGGACTTAATTGTCAGTAATGTAAAAATTCATAATGAATGTTTTGTAAATAAACCTAAAAAAAAAATCCTAAATTTTTTTTTAATTTAATATTTTTTTTTTTTTTTAAATCACTAAAGAACTTTATTCATGACACTACAATTAGGCAATTTTTTAATACTCTTTTCTTTAATTGTTATTGCTATATTCAGTCTGCGCTGTTGTTCTGAGTAAAAATGCTGTAAATATGACAGAAAGAGCGAGATCACTGGCGCTGGATCTGCTGGAGGGTTAATGAGCATCTTATGGCAGGTGAACCAAACTGTGACCCAATTAGCACAAATTAAGCAATTATCTGATCAGAGGCAATATTTGCAAACCTGTTCAGCCGCAGTAAATGAAGCTGAAAAGGGCAAATCAATCAGCAGCGAGTCGTGCATCTTGTTTACAGCGACTCACCCTTCGACCTTCAGCGTTAAACCTGAGAATGCCAGCAGCAGGAGGAGTGATCTCCATCACGTCAAAATACACGCCTGAAAACACACACACACACACACACATCAGGATTCACTGATTAATACATGAGATGTCTCACATTAAACACAAACACGCCATTGGTTGACTTATTTACACTATATTCGTATTTTCAGTTTTATTTTAATTTTAGTTAAACTTTTAGCAATTTTGTTGACTTTCTCATTTGCATTAGTTTTTTTTGTTTTTAAATATATATATATATATATATAAAATATCCATAGTTCCATTTCAGTTTTAGTCATTTTAGTACATCAAGTTAAACTACATGAAATGAAAATAAGTTTCTTTTTTATATTTTATTTCAGTTAACGTTTATTTTATTTCAGGTAGCTTAATGTTTTTTATGGTTTTAGTAGATTTGTTATGCATTTTTGTTTTTGCTTCTTTTTTTAATATCTACATAATTTTTCCAGTTATTTTTAGTATTAGTTTTATTTTTAGTATTTTAGTACATCACGTTTAATTTTTTATATTTATTTTATTTTAATTTCATGCGTTTTAGTTCAGATAACGAAAACATTTTTGTATGGTTTTAGTCTTTTTTTAATGTCTTTCTGTAATTTTTTTTTATTTGTTTTTTTTTTTTAAATATGTCTATAGTTTTTATTCATTTTCATTTCAGTTTCAGTTAAACAAAACAAATTTTTTTTTCCATTTTATTTTATTATTTCATTTCAGTTCAATATCTTTTTACAGCCAACAAAAACATTTTTATGGTTTTTTGTAATTTTGTTTTTGTCATTTTATTTGTTTTTTATGTTTATACATTTTTTTAATAATTTTTATTTCAGTTTTAGTTTTAGTTATTTTAGTACATAAAGTTATAATAAAATGAAAATCATAAATGTTGCTTTGGGAAGCAGGCAAAATAAAATAAGTTACATTTTTTTATTTCAATATTTATTTTATTTCAAGTAGTGAAAATGTTTTTTTTTTATTTTTCTAGTAATTTTGTTGTGTTTCTGTCATTTTTTTTTATACATTTTTATTTCATTTTTAGTTATTTTAGCACATTAAGGGGACCTAAACAAAAAATGATAAATGTTGCTTTGGCAACTAATTGAAATAGAATAAGTTTAAGGTTTTTTTTAAGTAGCGAAAAATGCTTTTTATGGTTTTAGTTTTAGGTAAATATAATATTCCTGCAATATTTAATCACCTAAATTTCCATTGTTTCCCATCGGCGTGGATCTCAAAGCGCTGGAGAAACGTTCCCATGATCCTCCAGCACATTCATCACGGATCCGCTCTCGTGTGAAAGAGCCGTTTTTAAAGCTGAGAGAGAAAAACAGAAGAGTCTGAGTTTATGAAAAAACAGACAGTCAAACAACCAGCGATGCTCTTCACTTTAACACTTCAGACTCAAACTCCTGTCTTTCCTCTTCAAGGTCAATCTTCATTTCATCTCAAGTGTTTTAAATGCAAACAGAAGAAATGCAGCCCTTACGCGACTGGCTTTCCTTCAACTCAATTAATCAAGTTTTACAAGTGCATCACCAAAATCACTCTTTACACAGCTAGCCTTGACAGGTAAAGCACTGCTCTCACGTAAAGAAAAACACTGAAACATCTCTTAAAAATTCAACAAGGTCAGTTGAGAGTCTCAAAAAGAGCACAATATTTACACTGACTCTCTCTTTTCTTTCTCTAACTCTAAAGTGAAGAAAGAGACACGAGTGACAGACTGTGAGACGCGGATCTGAGGAGCCAATCGCTTGAGTTTCACCTCAAGAGCTGAAGAAAACCACACAGAAATCACTGAATTATGACACAACACCAAACACTTAACTTAACAGAATCCTCTAGTTGGCAGAATCTCACAGAGAAATGTCATATTTAACCCCAAAATCTAGACAAAAAAAAAAGTAATATAAAAATTATGGTACAAAAAAAAAAAAAAAAAAAACAACTTAATTTTATTATATAAATATATTGGTAACACTTTACAATAAGGTTCATTAGTTAACTACTTTAGTTAACATGAACTAAAAATGAACAATACTTCTACAGCATTTATTTTTCTTAGTTAATGTTAATTTCAACATTTACTAACACATTATTAAAATCAAAAGTTGTGTTTGTTAACATTAGTTAATGCACTGTGAATGAACATGAACTAACAATGAACAACTGTATTTCCATTAATATTAACAAAGATTAATAAATTCTGTAATAAATGTATTGTTCATTGTTTATTCATGTTGGTTAATACATTAACTAACATTAACTAATGGAACCTTATTTACCAATATATTTTACATAAAGAAATTAAAGCCTCTTTTTAGGACCATTAAAAATATTTACCCCTAATTTCCCATTACTGTAATGAAACCAGATGCTTTACTTTTTAATTTTTTGTAATTCTTTAATTTTAAATTAAATTCAAATAAATCAAAGTTAGTACAACAAACAATTTACAAACATTTACATATTTAAGATTTTCTGTTTTTATTACCTTAATTTTTCTCAATATACATGAGCGCAAGATCAAACAATGAATTTATTTACTATTTACTCTATCATGTATACAATGATTTTTATTTAAATCAGAATATTAAATGCAATACAACAAATTTTTGTTTACATTATGAAAATAAAAGAGCATAAGAGTGCAATCTGTACTTGCATTTCAAATCAAAATAAAAAGAAAAAAAAATTAATAAAATAATTTTAATATAAATTTTGCATAATTTTCAGACCATTAAGATTTATTGCCCTCAATTTCTTATTCGTTTTTCATGATTTTATTTTCTATTTACTATTACAATTCAAATTAATATACAATTTTATATTTAAATCAGAATAAATTAAATGCAGTACAACCAAAGGAGGAAAATTACCACAATCTTCTTTACATAACAATTTTGACTGTTTTAATTACATGCAATACAACTCATTTTATTTATTTTTTGTTTTCATTGTTAATAAGAAAGTGTTTTTTTTTTCATTACAGTAAAAAGATTTAGAAGAAAAACGAGCACAATGCAAAAAAAAGAAAGAAACAAAGAAAAGTCTTCATTTCTTTATATAAAAACTATTTCCTTAATTTGATTTTGGGCTGAAATATGACCAGTGAAATAACATCTTGACCATTTATGAAAGAATAAACTGAAGCATATCTCACAGTAACGAATCCTCTGGTGTGTCAGTATCTGTTCTGTCTGGTTTGGTCTGTCTGACAGTAACACACACTGTGTTTAACCTCGTTTACATCAGCGGCTGTGTGTGTTTACCATATCAAAGCCATGTAGGCACTGCAGTCCACTGGGTTACAGAAGATGTGGCCCTCAATGCTGGGTCTGGGGTCCCGAATCCACAGAAAAACCGTATCGCTGGTGCCCAAACTCACCTGGAGAAACCATCCAGAACAACATCATTCATCAGTCCACTCTGGACATAAATATTATAAAATTTAACATAAAATTTCCAGCAAAAATCAGAACAAACACTGACTCTAATGCAAACAGCCAGAAGCATCTGTGCTAATATACAATCAAACAGAGAGGGACGAAAGAGGCTGAGATTACTGATGAAGAGTGATTTCAGAGCGGATCAAAGCTGCTTCTTTAGCGCATTAACTACACGCATACATCATACAGAGACTAATTGCAATATTTCATTTTAAAAATATAAATGCATCCAGCAATTACAGAAATAAACATGAAAAAAAAAAAAATAAAATATTGACAGGAGCATTACGATTTCAAGCAATGATCATTAAGATCCTATTATTATAGTTATTAATATTTTGAATTAGTTTCTATTTTTAATTTTAGTTAAACTTTTAGTAATTTTGCTGTTTATTTTTGTGATTTTTATTAGTTTTTGTTTTGTTTTTAATATGGCTATATATATTTTTTAAATTTAGTTTTTATTTTAGGTATCATAGTACCTCAGGTTAAACTAAAAACACAAACAGGAGAAATGCTGAATAATATCCAAGTAATAGTATTAAATTATATAAAAGTTAAATATATGTATTATAACATATTAAATACAAAAATATATGTTATAATATATAATACATTATTTTATTTTACGTCAGTTGAAGTTTATTTAATTTCAAGTACTGAAAATGTTTTTTTATGGTTTTGGATTTAGTTAACTATAATAATATAATGTAAAGAGCATGTTTAACCCAAATATAATTTTCATCAATAGGCGAAGACAATATTTTTGAAAAGTTATTAGCAATTAAACATATTTATAACTTTTGACCTAAAGATTATCTGACAACTCAGGGAAACAAAATTACATTTTCTGACATAAATAACAATTACACTACTGTTCAAAAAATGTTTTTTAAAGGAAATCTCTTCTGCTCACCGAGGCTGCATTTATTTGACAAAAATACTGTAAAAATATGTAAAATTATATTACCATTTAAACTATCTGTTTTCTATGTGAATATCTGTTAAACTGTAATTTATTTCTGTGATCAAAGCTGTATTTTCAGCATCATTACTCCAGTCTTCAGTGTCACATGATCCTTCAGAAATCATTCTAATATACTGATTTGCTGCTTAAGAAACATTTCTGATTATTATCAATGTTGAAAACAGTTGTGCTGCACAATATTTCTGTGCAAACCCTGATATGTTTTATTTTTCAGGATTCACAGAGCATTTATTTGAAATAGAAATCTTTTGGAACATTATAAATGTCTTTACGGACACTTTTGATTAATAAAAGTTTAGTGGTTTGGCCTCTAATGATGTCTTGCGTTTTTCTATGTTTATTAATGAGTCACTCACCGCTAGATCTCCTTCCTGTAGCCTCATGCCAGCCAGAGATCCTGAAACAACAAAGATTTCTGATGCTCAAATCAGACAAATCAAACATCACTACAGTCTTATGAAGCGCTCTAAACACGACTGACTTTTACATGTTTTCATCTGCGACTCGCTGTAGTTTAATCGCAGGCAGTCAGTGGCGATCCTGATGGCCTTGCAGGAAAATAACGTTCAATAAATCACCTGAAACGTCGCGCTAACAAGAGCTTCAGCGGCCGAGAAAAATGATCCCAGAATACTAATTTCAATACATCAGGAAAATCCATTTCAGCACTTTGTAGCAAAATATAATCCGTCAACCGAACAGCTAACTTTGTCAACTGAAATGCATCATGGTTATTTTTAAGCTGTTTTATAAAACATGGCCTCCTCCTACATTAATGAATTACAAATCACTCATCACATCAACTCATCTGCTGTCCATTTGTGAAACAGAAGCCTTTTATTGGCTGTAAACTCACTATTATGCAAATGACACTGGTGAAACGTGTTTTCATTGGCTGATATTCCCAGGATAATCCTACAGTTTTATTCAGATTAATTCACCTCAGCCAAGTTTCTAGGCTTTTCTGTGAATAAATGTGACAATTCTAATGTCTTTATCATGACCATGGGTTAATTATTATTAAACAGTCATTTAATGTTTCATTAAAATGATGGGTTCTGAGTACGACGATTATGTAACTTACATAATTTATATTAATTTAAATATATTATATTTATAATTAATTCAAATTAACGTATATGTTCAACAGGTATTTTACAAAAAACAATTACTTTAAATTTTATAATAATTATTTTAAAAATTAAAAATATTTTATATAAAATATAAAACTGACTAATAATTAATTGTATATAACCTCTATAAATATATTTTATAGAAATTTAAAATACACCCATACATATTCTTGCCTTTTATTTTTATAAAAATATATATTTATCTAAACTATTATATAAAGCAAAATGTTTATTAATTTACTTTAAATTCCATAAATTTTATATATATATATATATATATATATATATATATATATATATATATATATATATATATATATATATATATATATATATATATATAATTATAATTATGTTAGTTTAAATATACACATACGTTTGCTATGTTTTATAATTTATTTAATATATGCTATAAAATAAAATGTTTTAGCTTATATAAATTCTATAAATTATTACATACACATTCATATAAATTCTATCATACACGTATGTATGAATGCATATAGTTTATTTTAATAAATATTAAATATACAAGCATATTTTAATTGTTGGAGTGGCCTTTATCAAACTCAAAATACATTTTATAACATTTATTAATGTATATGTTTTATGTAAAATACATAATATAAAAGTTATGTTTTTTAAAATTTATTTGAATTGAAACAACAATTATTTTAAAATTGATATTAATTTAAATAAAATTTATGTTATGTATTTTAAAATTTATTAGAATTGAAACAATTATTTTAAAATTGATATTAATTTAAATATACATATGTATATGTACATACAGTATATATAGACTCTCAAAGTAGAGACTGCATTCATGTGTTGTTGCTGCCATCTACAGTCGGTAAGATCTCAGCAGTGATAAGATGTTGAAAGACACAGTAAAATCAGACATGCATCACCCGTTTGTTGAGAATAATATTTTCCTGGTCCATGCATTAGACTGACAGTGACAGAAATGCTCTGCTTTACCAGGATTGTCTCCAGTGAAGGCCACCACTTTACAGCTCTCTGGAAACCCAAAGCGTTCAGTGTAATACAGAGACACACAACCCTGAAAACAGACAAACAATTAAGTATTTCAGGAGAGTGATGTTCAAGATAGATATCTTTAAAGCAAAAATAATGCATTTCACCAGAACGGCTGTAGATGGCGTCGGGTCACCGAGTCGTTCGGCTAAAAGCGGCGCTGTGGCGTCCAGACAAACCTGTGACCACTGCTTCTGAAATATATCCATCAAATTCATCCCCGAACCTTCATATAAACACAAACACACATCCATACACATACATCAGACTGTGTGAGATTCAGTGTACTTCTGTTATAAAGACTGCAGGTACAGAAAGTATTATAATCTATATTACTGTAAATATACATGCATATTTTAATTGATAAATTGGACAATATATAGTAATTATTAATATAAACAAATACATTTTATATAAAATATGTAACATATAATTATGATGTTAATTTAATTATACACATACATTGCTTTTTTATTTTTATAAAATATAAACTAGAAAATATTAATTTCTAAAATTATTCTACATTTTATATAAATTGTACAATTGTGTGTGTGTGTGTGTGTGTATGTATATATATATATATATATATATATATATATATATATAAAGATACTATTATAAAAAGATACTATATAAAAGATACTATTATAGCATATCATTTATACACTATAATACTAACATATATTAATTTAAATTTATACATTATAATATTAACATATTAATTTAAATTTATACGTTTATATTTCAATTGTATATAATGTTACCATATTATATTTTAATAGTAATATTATATTTATTATATACAAATATTTGATTTAAAATATATACTATAAAACAATTTTGATTTTTAAAAATTCAGTCATTTTATATTACATGTAAAAATATATAAAATATATACAATAAATAAATAAATATATGTATAGATAGATAGATAATTTCGATAACTTAATTAGACATTAATGTTACTAATAATGATTAATAAAAAAGATACATATTTTATATAAAATGTATAACATTTATTTGAATTTATGTATATTTTAATATAAAGTTTATATATATATATATATATATATATGAATTTAAACAACAATTATTCTATTAAACAACAATTATTTTAAAATTGATATTGATATATATATATATATATAATAAAATATTTTATATTTTATATATTATAAAAATATGATACATATGACTGCAAGATTTAATTCAGTTTAGTTATAAAAACTTCAGGTACAGAGAGATGCTTCTGAAAGCTTCTTAATAATTCACAGTTTAATATTCCAGCTCAAACTTCCCATCTTCATCTGATCATGGATTTATATTCACAGATGATTCAAGTGGGAAAATATTCTGCAGAAAGTCATCAGTCAGTTATTTATAATGTATAATTTCTTGACATAGCAAATGCAATCTGAGATCTGAGAGAGATAAAACAAACGACACGTGAAAGAATTGCAAGATCTTTTTTTGTGCAAAAACACAATTTGACCCGACTGTGAATGAAATACCGTCGCTGTAGTCGATCAAGGCGTAATCGCCCAGGAACAGAGATGAAGCAAAACTGCTGATCAGCGAGATTCTCTGAAAACAACACCAGATTACATGTTATTACAGCAAATATTGATGCTCGTCTGTTTCAGGAGTTCATTCACACTGCTAATTAGTGCTGAGCTTTAATTACTGGCAGGAAACGCTTTCAGTGTGTCTGACACGAACTAAACGCTCATTCAGCTACTAAATCAAACTAAACACTTAATTCAAAAAAAATTCAAAATTCAATTCAAATAAAAAAAAAACACTTAATGAATTAAACTTAATTCAGCAAAATAAATGCATGAATTCAACTCATGAGGAATATTTGTTCATTACTGAAGCCATCTGTTTACAGCTGTTTAAATGTTTATATATGTATATGTAATTAATAAAAATGTACATTTATATATTATAAAACATTTTATTTTAAAAATACTTAAATTATTCTAAACATGTTTTTTACATTCTAATTTTAATTAAATTAAAAGAATATAAAATATATATAAAATAAAAAACTTTTAATTTGTAAATTTTTTATTAAATTTATATAATTGATTAATTTAATTATATTATGCTAATTATATTATAATAATTTATTAAAGATTTATTTTAATTTAGGATACACATACATATTTTAATTGGACTTAAAGACTTCATGAAATGGTTTGATGAGCAAAGTTTTTTAGTGTTGATTTATTTCCTACTGAAATATGAATTTAGGATAGAAAATATCAAAGCACTCATTCATTTTTATTTCTAAACTAAAATAAAATGAATATATAATTTTTAAAAAAAAAAATCATTGTTTTAAAATCTAAAAATTATTTTACTATTTTATATAAAATATATAATAAAAAGTCAAATGTTTTAATTTATATAAATTCTAAACATTAATAAAATATAACATCATTTAGTATAATACATATACTAAATGTATAACATCTTTCAGAATATATATTTATAATATAATATTTAATAATAATATACAACAATATTTACATATAATATTACAATTTATATTAATTTAAATATATACATTTTAATTGCTGAATTGGACTTGACCTCACGAAATGGATTGACGAGCAAATTTTGTTGATTTATTTCTTTCTGAAACATAAATTTGAAATGGAACATAAGAAGCACTCATCCCTTTTTATTTTTAACCAGCTTGAAAAATATCATTCTAGACAGCATCTTATTAATCATGTTTACTTATAAGTACATTGAGGTTTACCTCCGTCTCACTGAATTCATTCGGCTTTGAGCGATAAATCTTGGCAATTTGATTTCCAGTGAAGCGCTGGCGAGCAAACATACAAAATATTAAGGAACTCTGAACTTAAATGTAATTATGAATTTTTTTATAGATGATTCAGTTCTGGTTAAACACCTCATACGCTCGTGAGCCGGTGATGTCTGTGAGACATTGAGCGCCTCCTACTGTCTCCTCCAGATACTGACACTGATCCGATGTACTCGAGTCCATCCAAACCGGACTGTGCTGCACCGCAAAACACTCCTATACACAACACACTGAGGATTTAGATCAGCATTAACATATAGCTGCAGTACGTATGTAATACAACTATAAAATGTGACCCTGCAGCACAAAAGCAGTCTTAAGTAGCACAGGTATATTTGTAGCAATAGCCAACGATACATTGTATGGGTTAAAATTATAAATTTTTCTTTTATGCCAAAAATCATTAGGATATAAAGATCATGTTCCATGAAGATATTTAGTAAATTTCCTACTGTAAATACATCAAAACTGAATTTTTGATTAGTAATATACTTTGCTAAGAACTTCATTTGAACAACTTTAAAGGTGATTTTCTCAATATTTAGATTTTTTTGCACCCTCAGATTCCAGATTTTCAAATAGTTGTATCTCAGCCAAATATTGTCCTATCCTAACAAACCATACATCAATGGAAAGCTTATTTATTCAGCTTTCAGATGATGTATAAATCTCAATTTCAAAAAAAATGATTGGTTTTGTGCTCCAGGGTCACAAATGTATAAAATTTGTATATTTTAAAGGGTTTTTTGCTCCCATTTACACAGATTTATGTAAGTAATGCAATGCATGATGTTATAGATGTTTTCTGCTGCCCTGTTGAAGCAGATAATCCATAAATCTGCTGCTGTCATACACCAGGTGAAGTATTAACCATTAATGCTGGACGTTAGACCCTCGGCACACAGTGTGAGCAGCATTAGGACAGAGAGAAGAGTCTCAGAGAAACACATGAAACACTGATGTTGTTGTCACCTGTAACTGATGGTGTAAATGCTTCTGCGGGTCCAGATGATTCAGGGTTTGTCTAGCACCTTTCCTCCAGTACACACTGCCATGTTGCTGAAACACAGATTAAATCATTTAGATTTCCATCAGTCCAAGCATGCACTAAAATACAGGCCCAAACTAAATCTGCATGAACAAACTCAATGCGATAAATTCCATATGGCAAAAATAACTGAATAAATAATAATAGCTATATTATATAAGTAAAACTATATAACTATTTTTTCCCTGCTGTTTTGTAAACCACATATGCTAAACATAGTTTGTCAACTGCATGCATGTAAAATATACTGAGAAAAAATATTATTTTATAAATGTAAAATAGATTTAGTTTAAAGCTTGAAATGCCAAAATTTATTTATATGTTATATATGTACTTCATGGTGCAAAAAAAAAAAAATCCAATCTTAAAATACATTTTAGGTTAATATATATATATATATATATATATATATATATATATATATATATATATATATATATATATATATATATATATATATATATATATATATATATATATATATATATATATATATATATATATATTCCTATTACTTGTTTCACTTCTCTTTCAGTTTTTATAACCATTTTTTACTTGTATGTTTGGCACACTTATTTTTTTAGGATTACTGTTAAACTAATGTAGATTGATTTGTATGTTATCTATTTTAATTTTAGTTACAGTTGTAGTAATGTTTGTCATTTTATTAGTTTTTTTCTATTATGTCTGTATAAGTTATTTATTAAGTTTTAGTTGTATTTAATTTGAGTTATTTTAGTACTTCAACAAACTACATGGAAATGAAATAATATTGAATTTATGAATGTGTGTGTGTGTGTGTGTGTGTGTGTGTGTGTGTGTGTGTGTGTGTGTGTGTGTGTACATACACGTAGCTGTTTTTGGTGTTTGGCTTAGTGTTATGTTAGAATCATTATTACACTCTTATACCTTTTGTTCTCTTAATATTTTGAATTGTCTGTAGCTTTATTTTGTTTTTCATTTAAATGTTAAGTTTAGAAATTGTCATATGCATTTCTCATTTTTATTTAATAATTTTTTTAAATGTGTGTATATATAGTATTTATAAAGTTTTAGCTTTTAGTTTTGGATCAGTTTTAGTTGTTTTAATACTACAATTGATTGTTTCTGTTGTCCTCATTTGTAAGTCGCTTTGGATAAAAGCGTCTGCTAAATTACTAAAAGTAAAGTAAAGTAAATATATATATATATATATATATATATATATATATATATATATATATATATATATATATATATATATATATATATATACACATACAAAAACATATACATACACACACACATATATACATACAAACACATATACATATATACACATACAGTATCTTTTTAGTTTTAATAAAATAAGTAAACTTATTAAAAAAGTTATTATACAAATATATTTTAATATCTATAATACTGAAATATATTTTGGCTATTATTGCACATTCTGAAATATTTTAAAAATAGGCCTGGAAATATATAAGGTAATACAAATACATTTATATATACTTACATTAATATATTTTAATATCTATATCAGCTAAATAAATTTTGGCCATTTATGTGTATTTTGAAATATTTTAAAAATATACCTGATTTTTTTTTTTGTTGTTGTTGTTGTTGCTGGGACTCAAAGTCTCAACAAGACTAGTATAACAGCTTTAATTTACACATTTTACCAGGTTAAAAATCAATCCACAAAAGATTCCCCCGAAAATAAATGCTCAAAATTCACATTTTAAAAATACAGTTTCAAAATACATCAATACAATACACAATTATTTTCAGACAATCAAACAGCATTTCTTATTACATAAATAATAATAAAAAAATGCTAAAAGTCACCTGTCCACTGCCTGAGATGGCTTTAACCCGAGAGAAATCAAATCCAGCATTTCTCATTTTCTCCAGGAGAACGTCCAGCGCCTGCAGCCAGACGGCTAGAGCTCACGTTATTAATCCAATTAACAGCACCAAGACTGATTAATTAATAATGATATGAACTGATGTAATGTCTATTCTTTAATTGCCAAATCAAAACAGGAATCATTATATATTAGACACTATGCACTGCCTCTTCATGTACTACATATATCTAATCTTAATGGGTGTTTTCTTTTCTGCAGGTATGGTGAATTATGAGAGAACTGATCGGCTGAATGAGCTTTACCTTCACCCACATGAGCGCTGGAGACGTGACCGTCAGTTTGTCATCGTGGATATGAACTCCTCCATGAGTCCTGCCGAAAAACACAGAGACACAAAAAGGATTCCCATTGTCATATGAAATAATAATATTAGAGAATTGTTGAAACAAAATCAATCAGTGAATATACATTTTTCTAGTTATGCTCAGCCCTAGCAATGCTTTATTTGCTAGAAATTGCTTTTCATGAGTTATTAATAATAATTCATTATCCAGAAATCATGAGAATTCCTTGACCAAAAGGTGTGGGAATCCTGTACAATATAATTATATCAAATATATTTTATTTATACAAATATATTTAAATATTTGTATTAGGGCTGTCTAAAGAAAAAAAAAAATAAAAGAAAAAAAATAAAAAATAAAAAAAATCGAATTTCGATTATTCGTCGAATTTAAAATAAAAATCCACATTCGAATGCAAAAACGTTGCATTTGAATTTTAGGTTCAACTTTTTAAAAACACGTCTCAAAACTTTATAGCAGGTTTGTCCCCATCCCACTGCATCTCATGATTTGAAATAAAAAAGTACCCTTTGTGATTGGTTTTCGGTCCTTTGTATTAAACTATGCCTACATTTACATTTACATTTATTCATTTAGCAGATGCTTTTATCCAAAGCGACTTACAACTGAGCATACATACATGATGCTGTTCTGTTTCTAATTGTTTAAGCAACTTAAATAATTATATTTGGTTTATAAACATTATTTTAAACATTATGCACTTTTTTCAAAGATAGTCCTGTTATTTTATTGCTTTAATAAACGTGCATTAGTAATATTTTGCTGGATGTGGCCGCTTACCGAAATTATGCCCTTTAAATTCAAATATAATTCAAATAGTGATAATATTTTGAATATTTAAGTATATTTAAGTTCAAAATTTGAATTTAGTTTTTCAGCCATTTTGACAGCCCTAGTGAAATATATTTTGTCATTTTCGGATATTTTTTATTTTTTTTATTTGTAAAAATTGTAAATTTAGTGCACATACATATATTATATTATATTATATTATATTATATATATATATATATATATATATATATATACATACATTTTTTTCCTCTCTAAAATTATTTATCAGCCAGAAATTGCTTATCATGAATTATTAAACATAATTCCTTATCCAAAAATCTTTGAAATTCCTTGACCAAAAGATGTGGGAACCCTGTACAATAAAAATATAATATAATATAATATAATAGTGATGTTGTACCTGAACTCGGGCAGCTCGCTGTCAAACTGGACGCTGCTCTGGTGAATCACCTCAAGATTTCCATCAACAGCGACCACTTTCAGCTTAAAAAATCAAAATCAGAACATTATAGTGTGTTTAAGACAGTCTGTATCAGCTTAATTTACATTTATACACATATTTTTGCATTTGTCCACTCACATTTCATTCAAGTTCACATTTTATCATCCCCTGAGAACTGAACCCAAGTTTTATATTAATTAATTAAATAAACTGTGTCCAAAAGCCCACACCAATTAATGACTTTTGTTTTCAAATTCATATTTTTTGAGCACTAGTTAATGCATCACAATAGTAAATGGGTTGATAAAAACATGCAACCCAATATTCAAGATTAGAGAAGACCAAAAGTTATTGAAAAGCCAGTCAATCTTATTGATGCACAGTTTTTCACAGAGACAGAACTAAAATAAAACATATTCAACTTTTAATGTGACTTGTGACGCTATCAGAAAAACACTGGACATTTTTGGAAGCATTTCAGAAATAGAAACATCTCAAAACTCTTTCTACAAAGTTTTTTTGAAGTTCCGTGTAAATATCATTGTAAACAAATCAGAATCGTGGCATCAATGTATCATAGTGCCACTATAGTACTTTTTCTAAGCGTACTTTATCATAAAATTTCTCCAGAACAATATCTCTCACTGATATGAGTATTTGTCTACCTGTTGCGTGCTGAAATCGAACCCCAGAAAGCAAGAATCTGCTCCTTCAGCCATTCAGATCACAAACATCCCGCCATCGAGCGACACACTGTAGCAAAGACTCACCTTATGAATATTCATGAGGACGCAGACGTTTACTTCCTGGAGCGTCTGTCATGTGACTTAATTAATAATTCATGAGCGCAACCTTCGCCGTAGCAGGATTCGTTCATTCGCCTGGTGACTCCCGCCTACTCACCACCGCCAGCCAATCATATCAGCGAACGTGTATGGCGTCATTAATATGCATGAGCCACAGAGCACGTGATAAAAACAGAAACCTTCGCACAGTACACTTAAAGGGACTGTGTACCGCCTAAAAAAACATGTTTTGTTAAACTTAGTGAACTTTAATCTGTGACCCCGTCATGCTAGCTGTTTAATTATTGCCGTGCTTTTTAGAAATATGTATTTATAATAGTTTTTCAGCACATTTCAGAAACAGGAAGCTGAAGGATGTCTGAAACAATTCATGGAAGTTGCATAGAAGTTAAACATGCGCGTGTAAAAACAAAGTTTTGTAAGTGCATGTGTGAAATAAAGCAGCCAAACAATTTGAGCTCATTTTATTTCAATAAAACAGTATTAAATTGTATTTTATGAAAGTGAATTACACAATTACAAAATTGCATTGTATATTGTATTATTTTAATTTAATTTAAACAAACTGCAATAATACACTTTAACATGCAAAGTGATTGAGTTTCTGAAAGTTCACCTCACCCACTGCATCAACAATACTGTGCAAACATTCTGACCAATTACATGATTAATGAGTTTAACTGCATTATTTTTTTATGTCTTCCTTTTCTCTTATTTCTTTCCGTAGTTACTTTAGCTAGACTTTGCAAAACATATTAATAGTAATATATGAATATTGCATGACTGTTCCTTCTTGCCTTTGTCTTTGCAAACTGCAGAACAACCTTGTATTGTCCTCTTTTGTTTGCATTTTGATGTTGGCAATGCCCTCAAAGCACACATGCACGAGACGAGAGCCTTCAGATGGACAAATCAAGCTGCATTTATGATCATACTGCAATAAAAGCAGATTTCTCTGGATGTTATCAGGATGTGGCCGTGTTGTTGCTCATTTCTGAAGTTTGCGGACGTCTGGGAAGAGATCAGGACAGAAGAGGAGGACCAGAGCAGCGTCAGGATGGACATCGAGCTCTTAGAAGAGCAATATAACTCTATCAGAGAGAAACAGAGACGCCAAACTCAGGTCGTCTGCTTTAAGAAAGGTAAGAAATGCTGTTTGGGTTTAAAAGTGCAGTTCAGGAATTCATTAAACAAACCAGCTAACAGGCAAGGTTCTCTCAAAGTTATGAGCTAACATACTATCAATAGAGTGTTTGTTCAAAGTTGTATTTAATAATGTTCTCAAAAAAATTATTTATACATCTTTCATGAAATGTTTTTCTCAGATATTTTTCAGAAAGTCCAGAGAACATTTAAAAGTAACATTTTCTTGTAATGTTTGCAAAATGATAAAATGTTCCCATAATGTTTTCGCTAATGTTCAAAATAAAAAAAAAAAAGAAAAATGTTTTTTAAATGTTTTTGAACATTTCGTTTTTTTTTTTTATTTTTTATATTGTTAGCAAAACATATTTTTGTTAGCTTGGATTAGATATATATATATTCCAAAAACAATAGAAAGTCATGAATAATTGTATAAATTAATAATCATATTGTGAGTTACATGTTTTGTAGTTGATATTTATTGCATTTAAATTAGTTGCAATTATTGTTAAACACAGCAAAATTTCTTTAAAAATGTATCACATAATGGGCAAGTTGTCACACATTTTACTCATGAAGTAAAATAAAATATATAAAAAAAATTCAACTTATTTTCTTTCAGCTAGTTAGCAAAGCAACATATCTCATTTAAAAATTAAAAAAATATTTTTAAATAAATAAATATATATATATATATATATATATATATATATATAAACACAACAAAATTACTAAAACTTGAACTAAAATTAATATAAAAATAAAAACTAATATAAAATATAAAAAACTATAATAGCATCTCTTTTATACTGAAATACATGCTACAAATAAAAACAGTGAGCATTTAGACTATTATTACCTTGGAAAAATGTAGCAAAATTAATAAAATATAACAAATATCAAAGGCAACATGTGACAACTTGCCCTGCATTGATATTTATGTAAAATATTCTAGTCCTGAGTTCAACTATACAGTAGCTGACTCTTGTCCTAATTTTTGTCAGTGTGGTTTTATTGTTATTTATTAAACATTATTTTTCATAACTAAGATACTGACTCTGTGACAACTAGCCCCAGTTCCCTAAGGGAACTTTTACAAATGCACTGTCATGATTTACATTTGCATTCAATCATGTGATGTTGTGTTTAATGACTTTGTGTTCATCTATAGCACAAAACAATGAAGAGATAAGCGGCAGAAATCTAGTGGACGTGGTTCCAGTGTGTCAGATCAAACGCTCTCCTTCAACAAAAACACCAGAAACTCTGTCTGAGTGTGTAGTGGATTCTGAAAGCGGTCTGTGGCGCTCACATCTGGACATGCACCGAATAAAACACACGACTGATGAAACTGAGCTCAGAAATAACAGTGATGCATCTATTGAATCAGAGTCAGAGTCAGAGCGGCTCTCTGAAGACTCGAACCTTGAAGACCAGCATCTGAAGATCAAGACCTGCAACGGCCTGAACTCTAGGAAGATCTCAACTCCAGCGGTTTTGTGGCGTTTCGGGAGTTATCGCTCCACAGGAGGCTCCAAATATTACCCTTTCCCTCAGAGGAAAAGCCTCAGGAAATCAGAGACAGCCAGGAGACTGGGCCTCTACGCCTCACTTTAACGAGGAAATACGACTGAATAACCAGCAAAATGAACAAACATTCTTCCAGTAACATTAATAGAACGTTTGTTCAAAGTTATCTGCTGTTTAATAATGTTCTCCAAACATTAGCACAAAAATATTATTTATACATCATTCATGGAACATTTTAGTTAGACATTCATCTAACATTTTTTTTTAAAATGTTGCAACTTGTTTCAGAGCATTCAAAAGTAACGTTCTCATAATGTTTGCAAAATGATGAAATATTTGCTTAATGTTTGTGTAACCAAAACTTGAAAAAAATGGATATTTTGAATATTCAGAGAACATACAGTAATAATATTTTCATAACGTTAGCAAAACGTTCTTAGAACGGTATCGTGCAATACCCAGGCAACAAGTTTAGGTTGTAAAAACGTTGTGGGAACATTGTTTTGAAATGTTTCTAAAACGTTGAAATGTCCAGTTTTCTTGTGATTATAATGTTATTTAAAGGTTACAGAAACATTTTAACTAATGTTACATGAACATTTCGTAAACATTAAGATTGTTTTTTTCTAACATTTATATAACTTTTTAAAAAATTCATAACATTAGAAAAACATTCTTAGAACATATTTTGGAATATTTTTGACAAAATTCATGTGATAAATTTAGATTATAAAAACGTTGTGGGAACATTGTTTTGAAATGTTTCTAAAACATTAAAATGTCCAGTTTTCTTGTCATGATTAGAACATTATTAAAAGCTTACAAAAAACATTTTTACAATGTTCTATAAGGTTATAAGAACGTTCCATAAGCATTACTTTAAGAACGTTTTGTCTTAACATTTCTATAACTTTTTTTTAAAAAATTCAGAACATTAGCAAAATGTTCTTAGAGCATTTTTTGGCAAAAAATTATGCAATACCCAAGTAAAAAATTTACGTTATAAAAACATTTGTTTTGAAGAAAAGTTCTCCAGTTTTCTTGTTGTGATTAGAACATTATTTAAAGATTACAAAAATGTTTCTTACAACATTCTACTATCTTTATTTTTACCCAAAATATAATGTTATTTGAACTTTTATTTGTAATATTCTAAGAACGTTAACATGTCCAGTTTTCTTGCCATTATTAGAATGTTGTTTAAAAGTTACAAAAAACATTTCTTAGAACATTCCTCAAGTACAAATAACATCATAAGGACATTGCAAAAATGTTGTTCTAAGAATATTTTCTCTCAACATTATGAGGATGTTTATCAAACACAAATAACATCATAATGAAGTTCTAGAATGTTGATTGCAGAATGTTTTCTGACAACGTACTGTATATCAAATATTAATAAGGTTATAAGAATGTTCCATAAATGTTACTTTAAGAACGTTTTTCATGAGAACATTCCCTTTTAGCTGGGAACATTTCATACTTTTCTTGTTTTTATACAGCAGTGGTATTCTGTACTGACCAAAATGAGATGAAAACAAAAACAATGGCTGTTTCTTATGGCTTTCTAGCATGACACTGACAGATAAACCGTTGTGTTTGATTACTGTTGGTTGATATTCACACAGAAAGTAAACAAAAGCTCACAAATGCACTTGAAATCATGTATTTTGTTATATATTGATGTGCATTGATTTAAAACACATCAAACATGACATTACAGGAGACAATTAATGAAACAAGTGACACCGGTTGCATTTGCATCATATAACTAATTGCTCGTTTGCATAGTTTGCATAATCACTAATTGTCAGATCAATGTTTGATGTACACTGTACAAAAATATTTTTTGAAGTTGTAAACAAAAGAAAGATTATTGGAGTATGTTTTGTAATAAAATACTATTTAAGCTGTTCTAATTCAACATTTCATGTTTAATTCAATGTGTTACTTGCTGTTTCTCTATAATTATTAGTGAAATTTACTAGGAATTTCTCAGTGAATATAATGCAAGCACAATAAGTGTAACTTATGTAACACTGATATTCATATAAATTAAACATTAAAAAATATATAAAACTGTAATATATATATATATATATATATATATATATATATATATATATATATATATATATATATATATATTTATATCTATATATACACACATATATGTATGTATACACAATCCGCCATCAAAATGATAATATTAATTATTCCATCTGCTGTGAGAAAAGGCTATAAATGATCCAGCATCCTCACATGTGATATAGCCTGCTAGCCAGGACTCTATGTTTACAGATGTGACGTAATGACACAAAGACAAATGGTGGCATGCTCGTATTTCCCGCGAAAACTTAGCAGTACCACTCAAATTAGAAAATACTGATACAAGCTTATCGTTGTGAATCGCATGGAAGCCCATTTCCGTCAATGAATAAAAAATAAAAAAAGTTTGCGACTTTTTATCTCACAATTCTGATTTTCTTCTCTCGCAATTGCGTCAAACTCGCAACTGACATTTTTCTCAGAATTGTGAGATATAAACTCACAATTGTGAGTTATAAGTCAGAATTGTGAGATATAAGTCAGAATTGTGAGATATAGTCACAATTGAGAGATACAAACTCGCAATTCTGACTTTTTTCTCGCAATTCTGACTTTTTTCTCACAATTGAGTCATAAACTCGCAATTCTTTTTTTCTCAGAATTGTGAAATATAAACTTGCAATTCTGACTTTTTTCTCATAATTGAGTCATAAACTCACAATTCTGACTTTTTTCTCAGAATTGTGAGATATAAACTCACAATCGCGAGATATAAAGTCAGAATTGTGAGATATAAAGTCAGAATTGTGAAATATAAACTTGCAATTCTGACTTTATTCTCACAATTGCGAGTTTGCGTCTCGCAATTCTGACTTTTTTTCCCTCTGAATTCTGAGATATAAACTCGCAATTATGAGTTATAAAGTCTAGTCCTGAGAAGAAAAAAAGACTGATATGCCAGTTTATATCTCACAATTCTGAGAAAAAAAATCAGAACTGTGAGATAAAAAGTCGCAATTATATTTTTTATTTTTTTTATTCAGTGGAGGAAACGGGCTTCCATAGGAATCAAGCTAAGGTAAGGAGATAGTTTTGAAAACTGGCTGGTTATGTACTTGCTCAAAAATTGATTTCGGATCATTTTTAACCCAAAAAAGTTACGGTAAAGTAATTAAACGTGAAATTTTGAAGTAGAAAAAATGGTATTATTTTCTTGTAAAACATGCTCTATAATCATTGTAATTCCCTCAAAAAAAAAAGTTTTTTAAAGTGTAGTGAAATGAGTTATTGCAAAGTAAAAAACGAGATATTGCACACTTTCAACATTCACAACGAGTGAATCTTTATTGCATGTTCAAAAAACATCTGAAGTTGAACATTATAAAAAGGAACATAAGAATCAGAATCAAACAGAAAGAAATGAAAGTACTTCAACTGAACTGAATCATGAAATTAGTGTAGAATCACCATCAAACCAAACAAACACGTTCCCTTCAGTGAATCTTTGAAAAAAGATAAATCAATCGCTCTTTGACATACGTCATCAATCAAGTTTCAAAATATTACTCAAATTACTAATGGATATTATTATTATTATTATTATTATTATCGTATAAATCTAAGGTTGTTTTCTTTTTTGATCGATTGTTATTTGAAACAAATAAAATGGCATCATATATTCTTAACTCATATTTTGGAACACATTAATGAAAGATAAACGATGAACTGGTTTCATCCAGACGATGAGGTCTGTTTCTCCAGACTGGATCTGATCTGCACCATCAGCTGGTTCTCCTCATCCAGCGTCAGATCCAGATAATCTTCTTCATGTCTGGGAATGTCCTCCAGAACCTCGTTCACCAGCTCCTCATCCAGACGACTCGAACCTGAAGCTGAACAAACAGATATACAGCTCAAACATCTGCAGCTCTCACTGACCGTGATTTCTTTATTTAAAACAAATCATTATTATTAAATAATAAAAAATAATAAATGAAGACATATACATAAACACTGTATATTATATATATTAAATATAATATAAATTTGAATAAAATTTTTAAGTTTTAATTTATTGTATTTTAAATTTTTTTAGTATTCATCTAATTTGTCCTTTTTTGTGCCTTTTAATTATTATTTTTTTAAATATGCATATTTATTTATTTAGAAATATGTATGTATTTATTTATTTTTGTATTAATCTCATTTTTTCCTATTAAAAAAAATAGGGTTTTTCTATTTCTTGATCATATATTGTGCCTGGGTTCTCTTTTTATATCATATCTATAACAGTTGACATATACTTAAATATATATTTGTTTTTATAATTTTTTTTTTTTTGTATTAATGTCATTTTTTTCCAGCTGTAAAAAGTTTTAGAGTTTTTTTCTGAGTTGATCATGTCTGTATATATATATATATATATATATATATATATATTTTTTTTTTAATATTCAAAATATATAAAATATATTTATGCTTAAAAAAAATCTTTTTTTAAATATCCATATTTTTAATCTATTTTTTCAAATGTAAAACGTTTTTTTAAAAACTGAAAATATTATTTTTCTGTTGATCATGTATTGTGTCTGTATATAAATTATATATATATATATATATATATATATATATATATATATATAAATATTCAAAATATATAAAATATATATGCTTAAAAAACAGTCTTTTTTTTTTAAATATCCATATTTTTTTAATCTATTTTTTCTAATGTAATAAGTCTTTTAAAAAAAACTGAAGAGATTATTTTTCTGTGTTGATCATATATTGAGTCAGTTTTTTTTACTGATGATCTGAGTGGACAGTGGTCTGACCGGTGGAGTCAGAGGAGGTGCTGGGCTCCTCTGATGAGGATGATGGAGGTGATGGAGACAGGAGGTCAGGAGGAACCATGCCCTGGTTATCCAGCAGCATCTGAGTGGCCTGAGCCAGATCATCTCCCATGAGCCTCAGCGCCGAATCAGCCATGTCCGGCTGAAAGCCCAGCGCCAGCAGCTGCTCAAACACACACAGAACCATCATCATCATCATCATCATCATCATCATCTTTATTCATGCATGAACTGCAGAGGAACACACCTGATCCAGTTTAGTCTGTCTTTCTGAACTCTGAGCATCAGCACTGTCCAGCAGAACCTGCAGAACAACATCACAAACATTATTCAGGATATTTTGCATGACAATTTATATATACTGCTTTGTATACATCTAACTTTTCCTTTTTTTTTCTGTAGATAGATTTTAAAAACTATGAAAATTTTTCAGTATTTTTCTGTTTACTGACTCTTTATTCAAAAAAAGCTATCTATGCATGCAGTTAGATATGTTTTATGTAATATTAAATAATACAATTTTTATAGCTATGCATATTTATATATATACTTTATAATTTTTTTGCATTCATCTATTTTTTTCCTGTTTTTTTTTTAATCTGAAACTTTTTTATATATATATGCTCATATGTTTATATATGTTTGTGGATGCAGTTATATCTGTATATTTGTTTTTAAATTCTCTTTTTCTGTTGTAAAATGTTTGTAAAAATCTGAAAACATTTTTTTCATATATGTTTGTGGATGCAGTTATGCATGCATATTTCTTCATTTTTATTAATAATAAATAATGCTATTTTTATATTTCTACATAAGACAAATATACATATTCATTTTTATGAGTTTATGTTGTATTCATCTATTGTATTATTTTGTAAAAAACATTTTAAAAGTCTAAAAAGATGTTCTTTGATCATATTTTGTTGTTTTTCTTTTTCATTCTATACAAAAAGAAACTAAAACGTTTCAGAAAATATGAAAACTATATGTTTTCCAATCATATAGTGTCTGTTTTCTCTTTTAATTCAATATAAAATTGAACAAAAACTTTTTACACATAAATTAATGCATTTATGTATATTAATAAACCCCTATTATTAATTTATTTTGTATGCATCTTTTGTTTTTCTTCTTTTTATCTATTTTGCCTATTGTAAAATTTTAATAGATTTTCTCTTCTCATTCAATATAAAATTAAACAAAAAAACAATATGTGACCCTGGAGCACAAAAGCAGTCATAAGTCGCACAGGTATATTTGTAGCAATAGCCAAAAATACATTGTATGGGTCAAAATTATCAATTTTTCTTTTATGCCAAAAATCATTAGGATATTAAGTAAAGATCATGCTCCATGAAGATATTTTGTAAATTTCCTACCGTAAATATATCAAAACTTAATTTTTGATTAGTAATATGCATTGCTAAGAACTTCATTTGGACAACTTTAAAAGTGATTTTCTCAATATTTAGATTTTTTTGCACCCTCAGATTCCTGATAATCGGCCAAATATTGTCCTATCCTAACAAACCATACATCAATGGAAAGCTTATTTATTCAGCTTTCAGATGATGTATAAATCTCAATTTCAAAAAATTGAGCCCTATGACTGGTTTTGTGGTCCCGGGTCACATATATTTTGTATGCATAATATGCATGTTTATTAATTTCTACATATTTTATTAATTGTCTGTCTGTTTGTTCTGTTCATTCAGTAAAGTGTTTTAGTGTGTTCTCTGACCCCGTAGGCCTTGTCCACGTCTCCTTTGGTCTGATGGAGGGCTCTGGCGGCGTCTCTCTTACTGAAGCCCAGCTCCACCAGAGTGTTGATGTCCTGCAGACGGCGCCTCCTCTTCTCCTGCTCTCGCTCCTTCAGCTCCTTCTTCTCCTGATGAGAGATCAGCTCATGTTTAACTCACATGAGGAAAGGCTGTGCTGTTTTATGAATGTGTTCGTGCTGCAGCACCTTCTTCCTCTGCGAGATGAGCCTCTCGGCCGCCTCCACGTCGCCTCGACAGGCTCTCAGACCCAGACGCGCCTCCTGCTCCGAGAAACCCAGAGTCATCAGCTGGAGCATCTTCTCAGGGTCCAGACGCAGCTTACCATACAGCTCCTCCACCTGACCAACCCACCAAATCAAATGAGTCATATGTTATAACAATCAAATGAGTCATATCTAGAAGGAAACGAGTCATATTCTAGAAGAATCAAACGAGTCATATACTATGAGAATCAAATGAGTCATATTCTAGAAGAATCAAACAAGTCATATTCTAGAAGAATCAAACGAGCCATATCTAGAAAAATCAAACAAGTCATATATAGAAGAATCAAACGAGTCATATGCTATGAGAATCAAGCGAGTCATATGCTATGAGAATCAAGCGAGTCATATTCTAGAAGAATCAAACAAGTCATATTCTAGAAGAATCAAACGAGCCATATCTAGAAGAATCAAATGAGTCATATATAGAAGAATCAAACGAGTCATATGCTATGAGAATCAAACGAGTCATATGCTATGAGAATCAAACGAGTCATATCTAGAAGATTCAAACGAGCCATATTCTAGAAGAATCAAACGAGCCATATTCTAGAAGAACATGGTAAAAATTTATCCCTGCTAAAAAGAACAAACAATAGAAGCCCAATAGAAACCATCACAGAAATTCAAATGGTTTCCATTAAAATACCATTATGAACCATTAGCTTTTTTCCAGTAAAACCATTACAGAATTCCTTTTTGTAGTGTGTTTTGGGCATTTTTCCAATAGGATTTAACATCCCACCAATAGAATCCATCGCATACCAGTAGACACCATTATAATTTCCATTAAAACCAATACAATTCCCATTATAACCATTAAATCCATTACATTTTCTATTGTGTTTTGGGCAGGGTTCTATTGTTTTTTTTCAGCAGTTTAAATGAGTCATATTCTGCGATTCAAACAAGTTGTATTATATAAATATGAAATGACATATATATTATAAGAATGGAACGAGTTGCATTTTAAGAAACAAGTCATATTTTATACTTCTGAAGCATTTAATTGTTCACCTGAAATGTCTTTTGGTTGTTTAGAAGTAAACCATTTTTGTAGCTGTACCTGTAAGGGCACTATGGACAATTAAATGCATTTAAAATAATGTTGCAATGCAAAAAATGTTCGAAAACTACCTTCATTTTCTTTATGAAATTTAAATGCATTTATTTAGTTTATTTTAAAAATAGCTCATTTTATGAAAAATATAAAATATATTTTTATTTTATACATATTTTTTATTTTTTGGATTTAAAAACGTGTTTACTTTTTATTGTATATTTATTGTTTATTTAGAAATTGATTTTAAATTAATTAATTTATTTTGTAATTTATTGTTTAGAATTCTACCATTTTTGTTACTACACCTTCATGATTTCTGTATAAACAATTACATATATTCGAATTTCATTAAGTTCATAAAGTTGCAATGCAATAAAAAAAAATGGTTCTTATAACAGCTTTTCAAAATTTTCTTTCATTAAAAACATACTTTTTAAAAATTTTATATCTTTTTTATTTAGTGAAATTTTCTTTTTTATTTTATATCTATTTTTTTAATAATTAGATTTATATTAGCATTAATGTGAACATACACATGATGTTTGTTTGGTTTTATGAACAAATGTGTTGGGCGAATGATTCAAAGATTCACTCCAAATTCTCAAACAGACTCTCACTGGTTTCCATCTACTGGTGAATCACTGAACAATTGTGAAGTTTTTGAATAAAAAGATTCAGATCACTGGGATGAATCTCAATCTGCAGTACTAGCAGTTGAGGCATGTTTTGAAACATGTAGTTTGGTAAGCAAAGTAAATAAACACAATGAGAAAAAGTATGCATTTACGTTTCTCAGCTTGTTTAACGCTTGGTTCTTCTTGCCATCGTGGTAGGCCAGCAGACTCTGAAGCAGATAGAGCCTCAGAAACAGCACATCTTCTCCTCCAGTGTGACCCTGAGAGCCAGAAACACATGACATATGCTGTAATCACATGCGTTTGTGATGTGAATCTCAGTGTTCAGATGCTTGTGGTGTTGGTCAGACCTTGATCTGCTGCAGACGGCTCTGCTCCGCTCCATAGCATCTCTTAAAGCACTCCTCAGCTCGTTCCAAACGCTGTCTGGCATCATTCAGACATTCGAGCTGCTGCAGCGCCTGATAACACCAAACCACATCCAGCTGCAGAACTGCGTAATTATCCACCGTGTTCAGCAGCGCAGAGTTACACTTACTGCACAACACACACATTAAGAGATGCATTCAACATAATGATCACAGCACAGCACTGGATTAACACTCCACAAGTCTTAAACAAATCAAATCAATCATATTCCATAAGCAAACAAGACATATTCAATAAGAATCAAATGCAGCATGTTCTATAAGAATCAAAGGTGTCACATTCTATAGGATTTACAGTAAATGAGTTGTATTCTCTAAGAATCAAATACATCATATTCTGCAAGGATCAAAGGAGTCGTATTCTATAACATTTAAGTGAGTCATATTCTAAGAATCAAACAAGTTGTATTCTGCTAGAACAAAACAAGCCATATTCTACAAGAATCAAAGGTGTCACAGTTTGTAAGATTTAAATGGGTCGTATTCTATAAGAATCAAATGAGTTATATTCTAAGTATCAAACAAGTTGAATTCTAAAAGAATCAAACACATTCTTCAAGAATCAAAGGAGTTGCATTCTATAAGAATCAAATGAGTCATATTCTATAAGAATCAAATGAGTCTCATTCTAAGAATCAAACAAGTTGAATTCTAAAAAAAAAAAAAATCAAACACACCATATTCTACAAGAATCAAAGGTGTTGCATTCTATAATAATCAAATGAGTCATATTCTAAGAATCAAACTAGTTGTGTTCTATGAGAATCAAAGGAATATTCTAGGAATCAAAAGACTTTTTTAAAAGAATCAAATGCATTGTATTCTTTAAGAATCAAAGGCATTTTTTTCCGTAAGATGTAAATGAGCCATATTCTATAAGAGTGAAATGATTCATATTCTATGAGTTTTATTCTACAAGAATCATAGGCATTGCATTCTACAAGATTAAAATGAGTCAAGAATCAAACGAGTCATATTCTATAAGAATACAATTTCAGCTATAAAGCAGCTCAAAAAATGTTTTGTCATTATTCAACGCAATTTGGTTCAGTGTTGATTCAATTCAGTTCAATAACAGTGTTGATGTTTCAAAGTTCTTCAATTATGCAACAGATTCGAATCAGCTATAAAGCAGCTCTTCAGAAGACAGTGCTGATGTCACTGCAATATTTGCATACTGGAATGTAATTGGTCGTTTTTCATGCATTTATTTACATATTGATTGTATTATGATTGCTCATTGTGTTTTTGCATATGTACAGCTGTTTACACACTGCAAAGACAGTGTTTTGTTCTGTTGATGATGGACTGAAACCAGAGCTTGGACAGTCATGACTGATTCTAAGGTTTGATTCTTTTATTCTGCATGTTTGTCATACTTGAACTGTTCGTCGGCCTGCAGCAGGTGAGAAAGAGCAGCGCTGTGGTTCCTCTTCTTCATCAGAGCTCGACCTTTCTCATGGAAACCCATCGCCAGAATCAGAGCCTGATGCATTACAGAGATCAGACATTAATGCATGCAAACTAATAATCTAAGCAAACTAATAATTAATGCACAAACGAATAATCTTCTGCTAAAGCAATGCTTTAAAAGAAAGAAATTCAATTCATTACAGCAATTCATAAGGAGATCCTGTATGCATACTAAGGAATTCATCTCATCTCTGTGAGATTCAGAAGCCTGGATGACACATTTATAGGAAAAACCTTGAGGACATGAACTGATCGCAGTAACTTGAAGACGATAGGATTCACAGAATCAGAATCAGAAAGAGCTTTATTGCCAAGCATGCTTGTGCATACTAGGAATTTGTTTTAGTGTCACAAGCTTCCAGTACACAGAGACAACAACAACAACACACAGACAATAAAAATAAGATGAGAATAAAAAATACACATATGTAAATATAAAAAGACAAAAAATAGCAAAATAATTGAAAAAAATAAAATTAATAAAATAAATAGTATGTACAGTTGTGCTGTAGATGATAGAATAGGAATAGAATAGAATGAGATGCAGGGATGTACTAGGATGTGGGTGGTAACAAATAAATATAGGGTTATTGCATATTTTTATTGCACAATGGGGGAAGCCTGGGGGAAGAAACTGCTCTTGTGTTCTTCTCACCTTCCTCTCGCTGTCAGGGATCTGCAGTGGATTCCCTTTCTGATCTGCGATCTCTAAGAACGGAGTGGTGGCTGGATCTTCACTTCCATCTGATGGATACAGAAATAGAAATGATAAAATGATAAAATGATTTGTAGGATCAGTCCTGTCAAGATTTCACAAAATGATGATCAAAATGACTAATTTTGAGGTGGTAATTTCCAAAATTTTATATAAAATTTGGGACATTATTTTTAGAATTCAGACACCAGATATAACATATTATGTATGAAACTAGATGCACAATAGTAAACGTAACAAATACTTTGTGTATTACAAAAGTATGACAAACAACTTTTTTTTAAAAAATTCTGTTTTTGATGTTTTGAAGGAAAAAAATAGGAACAGAAGAAAATTACAAGGACAAAGATAAAAATGAAATAAAGTGTGCAGGTAGGTTTAGTACTCTGGTTCACAAAACACTACAGAAATTGAATAATCAAAGTCTTTACTGTATTATACTAATCTTTATTAAAGTTACAGAAGTGATTCAGTCAAGAACAGAGAGTAATTTTCTCTTTTCTTTTGTTGTTTGATTACTATTAACGACAAAGACAACAGCAGGTATATTAGGCTGCTGTCACTTTAAGATCTAATGAGCAAATCCAATTGATATTTTTATGCAAATACTGGGCATTTTGACATAATTTTGGTTGTATTTGATCATTCAAGAGCATGATAAGCGGCTTTCTGTGTGCGTGCGTCAGTTAGTGCATGAGTGCTGCATTGAGTTTTTTTCACGGCTTATTGCGCTTAATAATTCTTTTTAACATCAAGCACGTTCCATGCTTTATTTTTCATTCATGCATGTTTCTTTATCAGACTATCGGGTCAATAACTTCAAGTAGTGCTTTGGTTTTTGTGATTATTTTGCAGTTAAATGATAAATCATACAGGATTGTGAAAAAAAAAGTGACTTATTGATTTTGCGTTGTGTTCTACGATCACAGAATTGCTAAAAATGGAGGGGCCGTAATAGGTCTTGTGACTGTATATCGAAGGTTCACCTCTCTCTGACAGGATCTGGAAACCCTTCTGCGTTCTCTGCACTCCTTCATCTTGCTTGCGCTTCTTCTCCTCTTCCTCCAGCATCTCATTCTTCGCCTGCTCTGAGGAAACCTTCAGCACCATGATCTTACAGTTGTTCTTCACGTTCTGTTCATCAAGCCTCTTCCCTTAAACAAACACCGATCATGTTACAACATGCAGTAATTAATAAAACTATGAATAAATGTTCAAATATAAACATCAGAGGTTTACCCAGAGCCAGTTTTTTTCCAGACAAAATCAGATTAAAGTGTGTCAATCCATACTCCTCACTGATCCTTTAAAGCAGAATAAGCTTAGAATCAAACACAGAGGACTGAAAAAAATATTTAAATCAGTTAAATCAGAAATGTATAGAAGCACATTTCTGCCATGGAATAAAAATAAAAATTCGGACTTCGTTTCTTGCAATTCTGAGAAAAAAGTCAGAATTGTGAAACAAACACACAATTCTGACTTTTTTTCTTGCAATTTTGAGTTTACATCTCATAATTCTGAGTTTACATCTCATAATTCTGAGTTTATATCGTGCAATTCTGACTTTTCGTTTCTGCTACGGAATAAAAAACAAAAAAGGTAATTGTGACTTTTACAGTTTTACATGAGTTTACATCTCGCAATCTCTTGTTTTTTCCCCCCCACCACTTTGTGACTTTTAAAACTGAACAATTTCTTAGTTGCAATTGCAAGTTTATATCTCAGAATCCATTCCTTTCAAAATTGCAAATTTCTATCTCATAATTCTGAGTATTTTTCTCAAAACTGAGTTTATATCTAACAATTCAGTTTCTTTTCTCACAATTCTGAGCTCATATCTTTATATTCTGACTTATTTCTGTAGAAATTGCAATAAACAAAAATCTGAATACTCAGAATTGAAAGGAAAATGTCAAAACTGTGAGATAAAAAGTTGCAATTATTATTTTTATTTATTTATTTTTTCTATTCCGGGCTTCTATAAAAATGAGCTTCAGTCCAGTTTTACACTTACTGTTTCTTCAGCTCTTGTGTGCTGATGTCCAGTTTGGTTTTTAAATGAACTTTCCTTTTCTCAATCTTAAAAAAATAATAGAACAACAAATCATGAGTTAAATTACTGAACACTCTATGTAAAGTAAACAATCCGAATGCATCAGTACCTCTGCTGTTTTGGGCAGGTGGAGCTCCAGAGAGGCCACTGCCGTCTCTTTAAACTGCTTATTCCCTTCATCTTTCTTGCTGGTATCTGCTCTGATGCTCTCCAGAGCTGATATCACCTCCTCCAGAGTAAACTCAGTGGATGTGACATATTTCTGAGCCAGTTCCTGAACAGATTAAGCAAAATAAACATTAGTTACGAAGTAATTAGTTACGTAATTTAATTACAAAATAAGGTTACACTTTATTTTAAGGAGTCCTTGTTACAGTACTGAGTAATATTAATGAAATACAAGTACTTATGGTTATGGTTAGAGTTAAGATTAGTTTGGCTTAAGGTTACTTGCATGTAATTATGCATAATTTATTGTTATTATAATAGTAAGTACATGTAACGTGTAACAAGGAAATCTTAAAATAGTGTCACCCAAAATAAATGTCAGTTATAAATGTGTAATTAAATTAAATTACTGCTCTAAAATATGAGACACCAATGTTTCAGGAGTTTAGGACACATGCTTATAACTGTTTTATTTCCTATTTGGGTTTATGCATATGTATTATTTAAGATTAACTGTTTTTCCAAGACATTGTTAGATGTCAGTGTTTCCTATGCAAATATCTGATTTCATAGTTATTAAACTATTTCTTGTTATGGTTTTAAATCTGTATTTAACCTCAGATTAATCTTAAAGTAAAAAGAGGTGCTAAAGCCAGATTGTGTGGTGGCTGTGCTTTAAAATTAAATTATTATAATCTTAATTCAAGGGATAAAGGATTTCAAAAGTGACAGTGTTGAAAACATTAGAAATTTAGAAAAGTAATGAAATGTAATCAGTTACATTATTTTAATACAGTAATTGAAATAGCTACACTACTTATGGTAACATGTAATCAGTTTGTTACATTTCCAAAGTAACCAGCAGCAGCAGAGCAGTAGGTGCTACATCATTGACTAACCTGGATCTTCTGCTGGTCAGAAATGAAGGGCTCCATCCACAGACGAATATTATCCTGCCTGAGCAGAGAGATCAGCACTGACTGCAAGTGCTTCTCCTCCATCTCTCAAAACCTCCAGAGATCATCTGAAGCAGAAAGCTCTGGAACCGAAAGTGAAACCGCTGCTCTCTTCAGTGGAAATCCCCTGGAAATCCCGCAATGAAGGTACTACTATCATAACAGCCGGTTTATTATATATTAGATTTTTCCATATCCATATGTATGTGTTAAACTTATACGGTGTGTGTAAATGTGCTGTTAAAGGTTGAGAACGTCTCACCAACTCTGCGCTGCGAACACGTGATGTTGTTATTGTTTTCTTCCTGATTCGCAGTCACTTCCGGTCGTAGTGTGTGTGTGAGTGAGTGACTGTGTGTGAGCGTATGTGTGTGTGTGTGTGTGTGTGTGTGTGTACCTGTTTTTCTATTGAGGTGGGGACTTAAACCTGAATACACACAGACTCATGGGGACTCGTGTCACGGTGGGGACCTAAATTGAGGTCTCCACGGGTAAAGAAGCTTATAAATCACACAGAATGAAGTTTTCTGAAAATCTAAAAATGCAGAAAGTCTCCTGTGAGGGCTAAGTTTAGGTGTAGGGTTGGTGTAGGACAATAGAATATACGGTCTGTACAGTAGAAAAACCATTACACCTATGAATGTCCCCACAAGGATAGCAAAACAAGTGTGTGTGTGAGTGTGTGTGTGTGTGTGTGTGTGTGTGTGTGTTTTGTGCTTTTAGCACCTCCTACTGGACTGGGGATTACATATTTTATATACATAACTATATATTTATAAAATAGTATATGTATAAAAATATTACATTTATATTTATATTTTTATATATTGCACAGAATTCACATGACTAACTCGACTAAATTCATATATGTGACCCTGGACCACAAAACCAGTCATAAAGGTCAGTTTTGTGAAATTGAGATTTATACATCATCTGAAAGCTGAATAAATAATCTTTCCATTGATGTATGGTTTGTTAGGATAGGACAATATTTGGCTGAGATACAACTATTTGAAAATCTGGAATCTGAGGGTGCAAAAAAATCTAAAGAAAATCACCTTTAAAGTTGTCCAAATGAAGTTCCTAGCAATGCATATTACTAATCAAAAATTAAGTTTTGATATATTTACAGTAGGAAATTTACAAAATATCTTCATGGAACATGATCTTAATATCCTAATGATTTTTGGCATAAACGAAAAAGTTATATTTTTGACCCATACAATGTATTGTTGGCTATTGCTACAAATATACCTGTGCTGCTTATGACTGCTTTTGTGCTCCAGGGACACATATAACTAGCTAAAAGTGAATTAGAAAGATTTCATTTTACAAATCTAATGCAGGAAGCTGATCATCTTTTGAGGTTTTATTTATATGCAGTTATTGTGCACTGTAATTAATGGGCAAAATTAAATATTTGCACTTTATAAATGTATTTTTCATTTAAAATGAACTAAAAGAGGTAAAAGAGTGATTTAAAATGAAGGCTTTTTAATATTTATTAAAAAAAATAAATAAATAAAAATAAAAAAAAGTCTCTTCCACTCACCAAGGTTGCTTTTATTTGATCAAAAATACTGTATAAAATGTGAATATTGCAATTTAAAACAACTGTTTTCTGTGTGAATATCTGTTAAACTAATTTATTCCTGTGATGCGCAGCTGAATTTTCAGCATCATTCCTCCAGTCTTCAGTGTCACATGATCCTTCAGAAATCATTCTAATATTCTGATTTGCTGCTCAAGAAACATTTCTGATTATTATCAATGTTGAAAACAGTTGTGCTGCACAATATTTTTTGTGGAAACTGATGCATTTTATTTTTCAGGATTCACAGATGAATAGAAAGTTCAAAAGAACAGCATTTATTTGAAATAGAAATCTTTTGTAACATTATAAATGTCTTTACTGGCACTTTTGATCAATTTAATGGATCCTTGATGAATAAATGTATTAATTTCATTAAAAAAAAAAAAGAGTTGAATGCATATAAATTTGAACATAAACTGCAGTGTGCTGAAGTCCAGAGACAGACACAGAGACTCTTGTGTGATAAAATACCATCTTGATTGTGGTTTTGAGAGTTTATTTTACATATTGAGAGAGAAACAGGGGTCGCAGGGAGGCTGGAGGGTTTAGAAGTAGTTGACAATCCTGCGGATGGACTGGATGTTGGGATTCTGCGCCTGCCACTCGTTATGACTGCAGTAATTACCTCGCTCCATGATGTACATGCGGCCGCGGAAGTTCGGCTCTTCATACATCACCCACCTGAACCACAACAAAACACCAGAGATATCAGACGATACGACAGCAGAGACCACATTAAACCAGCTAAACTAAACAGAAAACTAATAAACATCATTTTTCAGTAACTGAAATAAAGCTGAAATAAAATAGGAAAAACATTAGATGAAAAAAATTATATCAGTGAAAATGTTGCCTTGCCAATGGACTGAAATAAAAAAAAATATTACTTGAAAATTAAAGTTAAATAGAAATATCAAAAGAAGCTAATAAAAATGACAAAAGAGCATAATATTGTTAATTAAAACTAAAAAAAGTAATTGAAATAAAGCTGAAATGAAATTAAATATGAATATTAGATGAAAAACTTTGAAAAACAAAAATTTGAAATGTTGCTTTGGCAACTAACTGAAATAAAATAAAGTAAGTTTTAGCTGAAGTCCTAAAATGATTACATTTAAAAAATAATAATAATTAAAGCTCAATAGAAATAGGCTATTAAAAATTTTTATAAAAAAGACAAAATCACATAATATTGTTAACTTATAAATATGAACATTAGATAAAAAACCTTAAACTTCAAAAACTACTAACAACTGACTGAAATAAAAATGTAAGTACTAAAATAAAAAAAAAACCTAAAACTTTTTTAAAAATTAAAGCTAAATAGAAATAATGCAATAGATTAATCGAGATGAAAATGACAATGTCAAAACAACAGAATAAAACTAATAACTTTTTTTGGTTATTCAAATAAAGCAGAAATAAAAAAATAAAAAAAATAATGTAGGATAAAAAAAACAAACTTTAAAACCTTTAAATAAAATATGTTTATAAAATAAATATTAAGTTGAAAAAAGATTAAAATTGACAATATTATCAAAATGTAAATTAAAATGAAAACTAAAAAAAAAAGCTAAATAAAAAACACTAAAATAACAATAGTGCTCTCCACAAACTCCTATAAAACCATCTAAACAGACCTTTTTTTCTTCTTTTCTTATCAAAACAGATTCTGCACTTTAAACTATTTTGAAACTTATGTAAGTTTATAGTGCATTTTTATAGTAACATTTAAAGACATATTTGCAATTTTATAAGTGCATCTGTCACACTAAAGTGATCAAAAATGTTGAAAAACGTTCAGCATCTAAATATACATCTATGTGTGTTCTTAAGTACATTCTGAACTCTGAACAGAATAAGTGTAGCGTATGAATTTGACATGCATGGATTAATCTGCAGTGAGGGTTAATGTCTCATTAGTGCACTCACGCTCCGTCTCCGAAGACTCGCACTGAGTTGACGCAGTTGGTGTTGAATCCGCGGCTCTGCAGGAATGGACAGTCGTCACACAGCTCCATACACTGACCTGTGTAATTACAGCCCTCAAACAGCTGCATGCGGTAGTGCTCTCCATGCTGAACACACAAGAAAACAGGCATGGAGTTGTGTCATGCTTAGTGCATTACGGCTCTTTTTAGTGTGCTATACTTAGGGTGTAGATTGAGATTGAGAATGCAAAATTTGCTTTTCTGAAATGGGCTACAATAGAGGATATTGAATGGTATTGTACATCCCATAATGCAATACTTTCAACACGGTTATTATAGTTAACTAAAATTACAACTATAGAAAAAGTTACCTAAAATAAAATAAGTTCACTGAAATTATTATTAAGTGAAACTTTTGTCAGCTAGTTTCCCATTTTTGTTTCGTTTAACATACTAAAACAAAACAAAACAAAAAACACAAACTAAAACTGAAAATATAAAATAAAAAATCTTTAAAAAAAAATTATAAAAAAACTACTAAAAATGACAAAAATATAAAACTTAAAACTAATTTAAAATATTTATAAAAACTATAATAGAATCTCAATGACGCTAGAATAACACTACAACTTAATTTTCCAGAGTGATAAATATAAAAACGAAATGTTACAATGTGTATCATTGTATATTGTAAAAAGTTTTTTTAGTTTAACATACTAAAAAACAAACTAAAAACACAAACTAAAATATGAAAATATGAAATAAAAATTCTTTAAAAATTATATTTATAAAAAAACTATGAAAAATGACAAAAAATATAAAAAACTATTATTTATAAAAACTATAATAGTATCTCAATGATGCCAAAATAACTGTGCAAATTTTCAATAATGATAAACATAAAAATGTAATGCTACAATGTTTATAATGTAATGTTACAATGTTTAAATGTATAATGTATTTAAAAATAGTTCTAAAGTTGTCATGCTATGTTTTAATACATGGCCTCATAAATGTATCACATGTACACTTTAAAAATGACTTTTATAAGTTTTAAATAAAAAAGATTGTTGGAATATATTTTACAAGAAAATACAATTTCAGCTTTTCTGCTTCAGAAGGTTACGTTTAATTCAATGTGTTACTTGCTGTTTCTTTGTAGCCTAATTACTTGTGAAATTCACTAGCGATTTCTGAGTGAAAATTGTTTCAAAGTAAATGTGATATTTTATTTTGTACACATTTACATTGGGTTTGTTTATGAATTATGAATTACTCACCATCCTGACTGGCTTGCAGGAGCCCATGTGATCGTTGTGTGAGTTCCAGCGCTGGAATTCGGGATATTCTCCGCGCTCGAGGATGTACTGCTGGCCCTTGAAGTCCGGATGATCGAAGCAGATCCAGGCGCCGCTCTCCACACGAATAGAGTTAACTCTGTTCATGAAGCCGCGGTCCTGGAAGTTATCGCAGTCTCCATAGACCTCCAGTCTGCGGCCGGTGAAGCAGCGGCCCTCGTAAAACACTATCTGAGGAGCAGAGGTCAGACTTTCAGTCAAATCAACAGACAGCAGAGCCAACATCGTGAGGCATTTCAGAGGCTTCTTCTGAAGGCTTTTCAATCTGAAATCTTCATGTTAAGGGTTGGAAAATAACTCTGAAGATGACTGGAGACTGAATTTTTCCATTCACTTGAAACTGATGTTGAACTGTAAGTGTCATGTAACAATGATGACAGAAACTCTCCAAGCCAGAATTATTATTGTTAAATTAAACTAAAACCATAAAAAAGCGTTACTTGAAAATAAATTAATATTAACAGAAAAAATTTAAATTACATTTAAAATTAAATTTAACTATATGTATGTGTATATATATATATATATATATATATATGTGTGTGTGTGTGTGTGTGTGTGTAAAAACAGGCAACATTTCTCTTTTAATTACCAGTACCAGTGTAAACTAAAAAAAAAAAAAAAAACATCAATAAATAAATAATAATAATAATAAACTAAAACTAGCAACTAAAAATGATTAAAACTATATTGACATAAAAATACTACAACTTTAAGCACCAACGTAAACTAAATATAAAGAAATAAATAATAAATAAATAGACTAAAACTAATGCATAAAAAAGTAATAAAATCTAGACATTTAAAAAAACAAAAACTAAAATTTTAACTAAAATTACAATGTCAAACTGTAAATGTTGTATAAAAATGACAGAAACTCTCCAAGCAGAGATTTAACTAAAACGAAAATCATAGAAAACTTTCATTACATAAAATAGAACAAACATTAATTGAAATAAAGAGAATATTTAAAAAACAAAAAAATCATTTAAAAAAATTCAGAAAAATTAAAACTAAAACTAATAAAAAAAAAGATTAATAAAAACTATGTAGACTTAAAAAACAACCAAAAACTAATAAAATTGCAAATAAAATTACTAAAACTTTAATAAAGCTAAAATTAAAATGAAAACGAAATATAAAAATAAAATCTAATTCAAAATATTAACTGATGTCAAACTGTAAATGTGATGTAAAAATGATGACAGAAACTGTCCAAGCTAGAGTTAATAGTTAACTAAAACCATTAAAAAAATTGTAAAAAATGTATTTTTTTTATTCAGCTGGTTGCCAAGGCAACATTTCATAGTTAATTTGAAGTATTAAAATAAATCAAAAGAAATCAACTAAATTAGTGAAAACTATATAGACATTAAAAAAGCATCAAAAACTAATAAAAATGACAAAAAAAAGACAAAAACTAAGGGTAAAGTGAAAACAAAAATATATATAAAAATAAAATCTAATATTTAAAATATTAACAAAAAATATAATAGAATCTGAATGATACTAAAATAACACTGCAAGCATGAAGGGGCCTAAAGGAGGTCAAAGATCGGCCTAAATACTGAAAAACCAAAGCAAACACCTGAAAGGTTCCATGGAAAGGGACTTGATGAAGCTGACAGAAGGTGGTTTCTGGACTAGACGATGAGGCCTAAACTCTTACCTTTCCAGAATACTGCGACATTTCCACTGGATCGTGTCCAAACTCACCCACACGCACCAAAGTGTGAGAGGGAAAAGTTGGACGGGTCAATATATACAGCGTGCGGCGTAGAGCATGATCTCGCGAGATCCGCCGCACAAAGATCTCACAATGAAGAGCTTTAGGCTTCTGCTGACGCCACGCTTTCCTCGTCCTGCTGATTCTGGGCTTTGAGCGCGGGCCTGCAGACACAGATCAATGGATTCTGCTTCGCTCGACTTTGTGGGTCGCTTTGCGAATGTGGGGCTTGTGTTTAACATGAACACATCAGATTATTCTTCTGCTTTCATTTCTGAGGGTTTGAAGCAAGATGTTCATGAGGATTATTAAAGTTTCTGGATGCTTTTAGATGAAACATGAACAAGCATCACTCAAATGTTCAAATCAGATCCGAATCAAAACATGAATCAAATTTGAGTTGTTCAGAACACAGACAAAAACATCACTGTTATTTTAGTATCACTGATATACTGTTATACTATAAATGATATTACAGTTTTGATTAATATTTTGTACATTTAGTTCAGTTTTATAGTTTTAATATTTTTATATTAATTTTCTTTCAGTTTAGTTTGTTTAGCAATCAGCTGAATGTTTTAAATATTTTCTTATTATTATTATTTTATTTTAAGCTAAAGATTTTTTTGTTAACAATATTTCAATATTTTGAATTATTTTTTATTTTAATATTTTCCATTTGTATTTTAATTTTAAAGTTTTAGTAATTTTAAGCAATTTTAAATGTCTAATTTATTAATTTTTATTTTTTAATATTTCAGAAAATTATCTTAAATAACTAATCAGCTTAGATGAAAATGAGAAATATTGATAAGCTTTTATTTCAAGTAATGATTTTTTTTTTGTTTAAGTTAATATTTTGACATTTTTTATATTTCCCATTTTTATTTTAATTTGAGTAAATCTGTTGTTTTTATTATTATTTTTGCCATTTTATTAGCTTTTTATTTAAAAAATATTTCTATATATTTTTAAATTATTTTTATTCCAGTTTTAGTTAAGGAAATCAACTTAAACTAAATAAAAATGAGAAATGTTGCAGTTGTTTCTTTTGTTTTGTTTTTTTGTTAATGTTTCAAATTAGTTTCCATTTTTGTATTTTCCATCCACATTTAAGACTTTCATTTTAGTAAAAGTTTTAGTAATTTTCTTGTGTTTTTATCATCTCTTAGATTTTTTGAATGTCTATATAGTTTTTTATTCATTTTTATTTCAATTTTAGTTGTAGTTATTTAAGGAAATCAAGTGTGAAAATGATTTTTTGTTGTTAACAGTAATAACCCTGAAATACATGATATACACTTTAAAAAGCTTTTTTATGAAGCATAAACTGCTTGTTCAGTAAACAACAGAGAAACTACGGTCTGTCACTGTTATTGATTCACTAGAGAAGTGAACACACTTATAATGAAACAGACCTGCTGTCTTTTCAGATTCATTATTACACGTGTAATTAGTTTTTAATCAGATCGTCCTGTGTGGTCTTTATCAGCATCAAAATATTAATCTTGTTCAGAATCACATTCATCTTGTTACACGTTCATGAATCAGAGGATTGAAAATAACTCCATGGATTGTTCGTCCTGAACCTTCTGCTTAATTCACTGTAAATAAATACATACATATTTTAAGCATCTTTTGAAATGCTGATCTTATCAAATTGATCTTTTTTGTTTGATCAAATGTTTTTAGATCAACACAAACCATCAAACGTCAGAAAACATCCCAGAATTCATCAAACCCAGCGATATACTGATGTTTGTGCTGTTTTCCCTCCAGAACGATGTCACTTCCTGCAGAATGATGTCATTCAGGAAGTGGCTTCTGCTAGTTCAAGAGATTTTATGAAAGACTGACATGATGGATTAAAACAATATTCACCAAAAAAACAAAAAAAAAACAAAAAAAAAAACACTGTGATTAAAATAGAAAAAAAATAAAGAAATACCTGGAATATTTTAAATGGATTTTTAAAAAAGTTCTTGTTTGAATTTGTTGAGAGGAAGCATTGCAGGACTGTATTAATGAAGCAGAGGTGATTGAGTTTATATAAACCTGACAGAAATCTGACAAAGCCAAGTCAAAAGGTTAAGCTTTTTATAGAAATAGCATGGGAAATGAACATAGCTTTTAATAATAAATTACAAAACCAAAAACTTATTACCTCTAATTTCTCTTCATAATTTCAGAATCACTTTTAAATTCTTTTACATTTTGTTTCAATCGTCACCCATTTAAACTTTACATTCAACTGATATTTTTGTCTATGACTAAAATTAACCTCATCAAAATGTCATCATGGCAAAAATTCTAAAAGTATGAAATAATTAATGAATATAATAATATATATCACTCACATTTAAATCAAATCTGAATTGAATCACAAACTGAATAAAATCTGACAACTGTTCAGAACATTAAAATTATTTCATTTTAGTATCGATACACTATATAGTTTTTGTTAATATTTTAACTTAGCTTTTATCTTATATTTTACATTTGTATTTTAATTTTAGTTAATGTTTTAGTAATTTTGTTGTTGTTTTTACCATTTTTAATAGTTTTTATTAACTTGTTTCAGTTTTAGTTTAGGAAATCAACTTAAACTAAATGAAAATGAGAAATGTTGTAGCTGAAATAAAAAAATCTTTAAGTAATGAAACTGTTTTTTTTCTATAAACATTCTAAATTACTTTTTATTGTATATTTTCCATCTGAATTTTGTTTTTATTAAACTTTTTAATAATATTGTTGTGTTTTTGTCATTTGTATTATTTTTTTTAATATTTCTATATTTTAAATTTTTATTTTTATTTCTATATTAAAATATTTCTATATTTTAAATTTATTTTTATTTCAGTTTGTTTCATATATTTACGTAAATCAACTTTAAATGAAAAAGAGAAATGTCCATTTTACCTCATCAAAATGTCATCACTAATGCAAAAATTATACATCATTATAAAATGCTAAAATTAAGCATATTTTATATCTATCTATCTATCTGTGCATATTTTGTAATGCTCAATATTTTACCTCACCAAAATCTCATTATTTTAATGTAAACAATATACATTATTTCAATGAAGCATGAGAAATTTATATCATATATTATTTTTTGCATCAAAAAACAAATCTCTGTGTTAAAATATTAATGATTAAGAAAAAAAATATTAATCTAAAACAATTCTCTCATAAAGAACACATTTTTGTCAGTGCATGTGTGTAATTATTAATAATTCTGCAAATCACAGCAAGCGACTCGAGTGATAGTGAAACAAAATGCTGCGTTTAATGATTACAATCAAAAAAGTCCAACAACATTCACTACTGAATGAATGCTGCCAACTTTATTGGCCATAATTACCGTTTAAGAAACACGATATACAAATTCCAGAGGGTTTGGGGAACAGAGAGGAGGATGAGAAACTCAAACGAAAGGCTGAAGACGCGCGAGAGAGAGAGAGAGTGTGTTATTCATGAACGTCACGGACAGATTCTGTCTCACAAAGGAATAAATAAAAGAAAAATATCACACAACTAAAAAAAAATTAAAAGTCAAATGAAGTATAAAAAGGTTTAAAAGAAAAAGCGACATGTCTATGCAGGAAAACAGGCAGTTAGCCACTTCAAGTAGAGGGATTTTTCCCAGTGTCCAGTGCTGCGGTAAGAGGGGCTGGAAACAGACTTTTCTAGCAAACAAAATCTCTTATTCAGTGTCTCGAACCCTGATCACACGCTTTAATCCTAGAACTAGACCAGAAAACACAAGCCAAGCCCAAACTCCAGCCTCAAACAAACAAACATGCTTGCTAGAAAAGTTTGTGCTGGTTCTCAGGTGGGCGGGGCAGACTGCGGGGGGGCGGGGGAGGGGTCTGGACAGGAAGGGGCGGAGTCTGGGCAGGAAGGGGCAGGGTTATCTACATCATGGAGCATGGTGTCCGGCCCTGAGGAGCGCCTCCATCCATCTTCTCCGCCTCCAGGATTATCCGCTTAAACACCTCCACAGCTGTCTGTGAACAAAAACATGGAAACGTCACACGAAAATCATGATTCCACTTCCACTGATGCTATTTCTGCTAAAAAAATTTAAAAAATAAAAATAAAAATAATTACTTGATATAAAATCGATGTTAACTGGTATAAAATATTTTAAAAATTAAATTAACATTTAAATTTAATTTAAAATGTAAGCTTTTTTTAGTTTTTAAAATCAAACCCCTCATTTTCATTTAGTTTTACTTGATGTTCTAAAATAACTAAAACAAATTAATACAAGCTACAGACATTTTAAAATAACAAAACTCATAAAAATGACAAAAACACACTAAAAGTACTAAAACTAACTAAAATTAACATGAAAGCAGAAAATATAAAAAATAAATTAAATATAATAGATGTAAATATTAAAAACTATAATAGTATCTCAAAAAAGCTAAAATAACACTGCCATCAGTCAAAAAGAATATTTAAATTAATGAAACAGCAACACATTTTTAAGGAGGAAAATAATAGCAAAGATGAGACGCAAATATAAATATAGCAATATAATAAAACAGGAGAAATCCAATGCATGGTCCCATATACTACCTTACAGCATGACTTAAACATCACATGTAAGATATTAAAATAAAAGGTGTAAATATCTGTTCTGTCAACAAATTCTCCTCACCAAAATCTCATTATTTTGATGCAAAAACTATGCATTTTTTTTAAAGATTTAAATAGGCCACAAATTTGTATTATACACAAGAAATGAATTTATAATGCATTGGGCATCATGAACTGATTGATGATTAAATCATAATTTTGCATTGAATTTTCATTGTCATATTGATGCATTAATCATTAATATTATATTACAAAAAAGTATGCACTTTTAAATTTCACAGTTCCCAGTTTGGGATTATTTGCTAAGAAAAATACATACAAATGTGTTACATGAAATAAAATGAAATATTAAAAAAAAAAAATAAATAAAAATTATTTCAGGTAGCTGCCAAGAAAATAATTCTCATTTTCATTTAGTTGAATGATGTACTAAAATAACTAAAACGGTAATAAATTAATTAAAACTATACAGACATTAAAAAACAAAAACAACAGAAAAAACCCAAAATTAAAATAAAAAGAAAAAAAATATTTTTAAAAAATGTATTCAAAATATAAATAAAAACTATAATAGTATCTCAGTGATACTAAAATAATCTCTATACTCAATATTAAAAAAAAAAAAATCATGAATGCAATGAAAACACAGGCATCAGTTTGAGCAACTATCAAAAGTTTTGCTATTGTACTTGTTCTGTGAAAAAGTTGTATCAGAACATCCCTAATAATAATAATCATAATAATAATAATGGCTGTAAATAAGAAGAATCATCAGACGGTTCCTCAGAGACAAACAGACAGAAAACACTAGAGGAAGCGGAGAGACAGGAAACGCATCATCACCTGATTCTCTTTGGCTGAGGACTCCATGAACGCTGCGTTCCACGATTCTGCCAAAGCTTTGCCCTCTTCACAGCTGATAACACTGAGAAAGATGAAATATACATTATACAGCAACAATTTGACAAACCTATATTAACAATCTGAGATCAAAAATAACATACAAAACCATTACTAATGATACATTCATGATTCAACTTTTGCATGGCAATAATGCCAAATCTAAAATGTATTAAATGGATTCAAAATGTTTCAAATTATAATGGTTTGACTCATTAAATACAGGCAACAAACACTGACTGTGTTTTTATGCACATCACTGATTTTGGTGATATTCAGATTAGTATCGAGTGTGAATGCTGTAATCTGATTGATCTGAACATTTGCAGTCGGTGGTAATGTTAAATTGCTGTGAAACAGCTTTATTTTTGTATATTTTTTAGTTTTCACTTTAATTTTAGTTTATTTTTTAGTAACTATGTGCTTTTGTCTTTTTTATTATTTTTTTTTAAATAATTACTATTGAGAGTTTTCATTAATGAGATGATTAA